>CM076578.1:1358218489-1358538788 GCA_034641835.2 Pinus albicaulis | reverse complement strand
GGAGGGTTTAAGGCCTTTTAGCACTCCGTTGTGAGGCTTAAGGTCATATGAGGAAAGGGCGTTAATGAAATAATCCCTTGGTGGCTTAAGGAACCTTTATATGCAGAAAGAGTGTTTCTAAGCCAAAAACAGGGATTTTAAGGCCAAAACAAGGTTCTGGTAGAGGAAATGAAGGGTTTTAAACCAAATTAAAGGGGAACATAAGGTTAAAAAGGGTCTTTGGAATGATTTGTAAGGTTAAATGAAGGCTTATGGAAGGATTTTATGGAGGAAAAAGGGGATGAAAATGGGGTTTATTTATGAGAAGAGGAGTAGTGAAAATGATGAAAGATGGAGTTTTAAGCAGTCTTTCTCTTGGAAAACAGTAGGTTCTTTAGGATTAAGAGGGAAACAGTAGTGAAGATTAACTCAAAGGGTAAATATCTTCATAAGAATTTAATAACTAGCAATTTGAACATGAATTGTTTCTTAAAGGCTAAAAAAAGAATTTAGCCACCATTTGATATGACATTTTTTTTATAGGTGGCTAACAATGGCTCCAACTTGGGATGGCAACACCTTGGAGGTGTCAAGAACCTCGAGAATAGCATTCTATGGATGTAGATCAGTTTATTTGTACCTTAATAACATTTTCCTCTTCTTTGATTAGTCTGCTTGTAAGATGATTAGAACATTTGATACTCAGTAGAAAAAATTCTTCCCCAAACATACACCCTGCATAACCTACTTCCTAACATTTTTTTCTTCAAAAGGTGCATTTGGACTTGCATACCTTAGACATCAACATTTTATTCTTCTTGAAAAACATAAAAATAATCTAATTCTACCCTTATTCCTCCATGAACTCGGATTAGCGAGTTGAGTTCATAAATTCTCTATCTAACTACTATACGTCAAGATTAGACGTATCGACGAGACTTTTTATTCTCCAATTTCTAAAATAGGAAATTTCAAAGCGACCAAGCTAGGATTAAACGAGTCTAACTTGTCTGCGAATCTATGGCATAAAAACAAAGTACACACATAGACTAATTATTTGCGAGAAAATTAAAGCAAAATGATGAAGACTTAAGATCGAAAATCAAAAACATCCTTCATTATTTCTTCGACTCTATTTTGAATTTGTTTGAGCTGTCTTTCTTTCTTTCCTGGTTCAAGTTTTGAGTATATTGGAACCATTTCTTCATTAATCTCATAGGTTCGAGGATTTGATCTTGTTTGAACCTTCATTTTTTCTACCCTAATCTACCTTCATCTGATAAACCAAGATTTTACTTTTTGGCTGATGTAATTCGCTAACCTATCAATAGTAAATTGAAAAGCTAATTAGTCATGATTAGGTACAGTATGACTAACTAGAAGTTTGTTTTTAGGAGTGGAATTTGAGCTTGCACACTTTCGAGACCTTGTTTCTCTTTTTTGGTATGGGGTCTGTACCTTTCTTGTTTTACAATCTCCCCTCTTTTCTTTTTCTTTTCTTTTTTTTCTTTTTTTTGTATTTTTCTCCTTTTCCTTCAAAGAAAAAATCAACGGCTAACTAAATGCTCAAAAGTCTGAAGCTTTATTGACATTCATACCTAACCTATTCTAACTTGGAATATTTACAATTTTTTATATGATATAAAAAGTGCCAATGTAGCCGATTAAGTAGTGACAAAAAAGGAAAAGAAATTATGGTTTGCTTATCGGGGGTATCCATAGTAGATATTGAAGATTAATCTTCAAAACCAAGGCTATCACGAGAAGGTGACAACTTTTCATGCATTTTTTCTCTTGCAAAGGATCCATGCTTGAGAATTTGAGCCAATTGGGGCCTCCACACACTCTTCAGTAGGATCAACAAAGAAAAGATGAGAATTCTCTTCTTTTTGGCCTTCCATGTCACGGTAGATAATCTACTTCCAAGACATCGGCTTTAACTCGGTTGAGAATTTTTTGGAAGATAGGTTTCAACCAGGGATTACCTCTTCTTTCTCCTCTGGATCAAGGCAAAGATTATTTTTTGAGGAAGATAGTCTTCCTCATCTTCATTATCATCTGAACTAGAGGACTCATCATATTTTGTAGTGTTGTCCTCTTGTAGCTCTGAGATATTCTGATTTGGTGGACTGTACTCTATGAAGAGGTTATTATGTTCTTGAGCAGGGGTGTGTTCACTTGCTTCCTCTTTTTCAAGGGGAGGCTCCTTGGTTTCAACCTGCTCAACAGTTTCTTCATTGCTTTCCTCCTCAACCTTTAAGCTGAAAGGCTGCTCATTTCTAATCACATGGAAATTATTACTGATGGATTGGATTGGTTGATTGATGCTTTCAATTTGATGACAATCAAACTCATAACACCAATCAACTGTTGGTTGCCCTGCATGATTAGTTTCTTCTTGAAGCTCATCATCATCATTATAATGATCAAAATTTGGAAAATCATTAGAAAAAAAAATTTCACCAATAAAGCATATTAGGTTATCAGTTGGCTTTTCTTTGAGTTGATCTACAAGTTTGTTTTCTACTTCAAGACAACAACATTCAGTAGGTAGATGAGCAGAGGTATTTTGTTCTAATGAAGATTTGAGGGCTGAATTTCTGTTCAATATTATATCAATCTCTTCCTCTGTCAAAAGAGGGATTTCCTTTTTAACATGGATAAAAGAACAACAGTCCTCTTTCTCTTGTGTTAACTAGTTTTGAGGCTGGATATCTTCTTGAGCCTCTTTTAGTGAATCTTCACTTGAGTTTGCAGGGAAAATTTGAGGATTTTCTATTGTTTCCTGCTGTTCTTTTGTTTCAAACAATTCCTCATTATTATTATGACACTCAGTTTGCATATAAGGTTCATGAGTTGTTTCTTTTACATTATCAGGATGCCACTCTTCTCTTAAAATCTGAAATGAGTTATAGCATAGAGGGAGAGTCCCTGTATGTGTTGATTAAGCTTCTATTTCAGGCTCTGTGTTTTCTAAGTGGCTACTTGTTTCCTCAAAGTGCTGCTCACTATAGGTTTTTGCAATTTGGTCATGAAGTTCTCTTAACAACATAGTACAAGATATAGGGAGGCAATCAGGAGTTTCTTGACAACCTTCTTCATTGCTATCTTTGTAACCTTGCTCATCATCTTCTATAAAGTTTTGAAAATCATACATATATTGCTCATTGTCTAGGTCTTGAGGTGATTGAGCTTGTGTTTGATCATGGAAAGGCATGGGCTTCTCTAGATCATCAATATTTAAATTAGCCTCATACCTTTCTATTCTCTTTCCAAGCATGCACATCATTTTTTCCATCATGACCATTTTTTTGGCTTCTGGGTCTATATCTAAATCCATGTTTGTAAATTAGAAAAGAGGTCACTGCATCTTGTCAACCAGTTTAGAGTCTTCTACCAGTAGAGTCATTTGGTCTTTTGGGAGTTGTAGAGTGTGGGTTCGTTAGGTGGAAAATTTTTAGCTTTTATGTAGGTAAAATGTTTTCTGGTTCCACCACCATGTTTATTATGAAGCCAATCTAAGGATGTATGGGTATTCTAAGGTCTTAAAGATGTATAAAATGTAATTTACTCAAAAATCCCCAGTGGAATCACCAGAATGTTAGGTCTCTGTAATTTTCAATATTAGCAAATACAAACTGAAAAGCCTACATATGAACCACTTTGGGATTCTAGGATCTAGCCCTCCTGAATCCAGAGAGGGATCTCTATATAAGTGCAAAGATTGATTTATCTTTTAAGGCTTTTGGTGTGATGTTAGGCTAGTTATTAAGAACAAAGGTTTCTTTTGGTTTTGGTTGGGCAGGGATATAATGAAGGTGAAGGAAGTCTATATGAAGGGTGAATGTGTAAATAAGTGGGAGAATGGTTCAGCTAATAAGATAGGCAAGAAGCAACTTTAATCCATTGCGTTATGTAGTCATAAGAGGATTTAATTGAAACAACAAGGTTCAAGAGTGGTCAATGGGGCAAGTCATCTATGTCAAAGGATCTCTTTAAGTTGATTTTATGGAATGGAACAATAAGAAATGGGGTGAGGGAAATCAAACATATGAAGAAACAAAGACCAGCCTAAGATCAAGTAAGTACTTGGAAACTATCCAGCTTTTGGCATGCACTTAAGAAAAGACATAAAATTAATCTAAGATTAGGTAAGTACTTTAAAACTATCCTTCTTTTGATATACTTTCTATAGAAAACATTTAAAACACTTAGAATAGCTTAAGATCAAGTAAGTACTTTGAAACTATATTGCTTTCAGCATATTCAAAAGGAAAACATTCATGATAAACATTAAAGTAGTCTAAGATCAGGTAAGGACTTTGAACCTATCCTGCTTTCAACATACTCTTAAGGGAAGCTTTCAAACAACCTTTAGAGAAAAACTAGAGGACGGGGCAAACCATAAAATTTCCTAGTTCAACTCTACTTAGCATGTAATGAAAATATCATTCAAGAAAAATGTTTAAAGTTTACATAGTAAGACATGGACTAACCAAAATTCCTTAACTGTTTGGACTATATTAAATCATTCTTAAATACCCAATTTGAGGAAAACATAAAGATAAAGATTATCAGTGAGAGTAGGGTGCTTTTAACAGTAAATCCTAGCTCTATATTTGCTGTTCTTTATCAAAGAAAAGTGGACAGAATGGAAACATAAAGAAAAACAACAATTACAATAAGAAACACATCACCATTGACATAGATCAGGATCCCATAAATCAGCTTGTATTTGATGTTCAAACCGGTTACAATCATCACGTCCAGTGGGTCTCTACAGCTTCAAACTTCTCATCTTAGCTTATGTGTCTTCAATTACAGAAAGGGCTATAGCAGCTTCAAAAAAATATTTACATGAAACAAATATCCAGGGACTAGCCTTTTACAATGTGCTCCTCAAGGAGATTTTATAAGAAAATGAGGAGGTGGAAGAGTTTCTAGGGTTGAGTATCATTAATTCTACACTTGATGCAATTCCTAGCCTTGAAAACCATGCAAGGCATAAGGCAGGAAAGCATCCAATTTAAAACTCTGTCTCATAACTCTGTTTCCTGATTTTTAGGCTCAATGGACGAAAAGATTGACTTTAAGGCTCTTTCTTATCTTTTCAATAACTTCGCTGACAGTCTGAAATAATTTCCTTTGTTTGAAATAATTGTTCAGCTGTCTTTAGGAAAATATCTTCTGAATAGGAAATAAATATTCCTTCTTGTGATTTATAGAAGTAGCATGTGGGACTTTGGTAGCTGAAGAGGATTCAATTAGCCTCTGATGTGGCAGTGGAGGCCTTTCGGATTGATATATCTCTTTTTTTTTCCTTAAAACACTGTTAATTTGCTCTTCGTCTGTGTTTTAGGCCTAATTAGGCCTTGATCTTCATTTCGGGTCTTTATCCTTTAACATTGTCTTTATCTCTGTGGATTAGGCCTTTGATTCTTGAATTTATGCCTTAATCCCTTCAAAATATGATCAAAATCTTTAGTTCCTCACTTTTGCTCTGATCTTATCCTTTGACACTAATATTCTTCACTTAATTGATGTTCACTGTGTTTTTTTGTTGTGTTGTAGGCACACAAAAAGTTTTATGACATCACCAATGCTCATGAGGCACGGGTAAAATCATAGTCTGAACCCTGTAGATTCCCTTTCTTCTTGGGTAGTGGCCTATGGATCGTCATCCCTGGCTTTATCGTTATGTTAAAAATATGGGAAAAACCCATATAACCTACAAAAAACAAACAAAAATTATAAAAAAACCTGCAAAAAATAGGTTCAAGGCTGCTTTGGAGGTTTGGGGCGCGAGGTTAAATCAAAGCCATCGGATGAGAATAACCAACAGTCGAGATTAAATGGTGGGTTCATTTGGGAGGTTGGCTGGTGGTGAAACACAATGGAGGGGAAGTTAAATCGGGACCGTTCGATCTTCGGAGATCGACGACAGAGAACTCACAATGGAGTGTTTGTGAGAATAGATAGAGGCAAAGGAGTTTGGGGTCACGATCTGATGTAGGCCGTTAGATTAGGACAATGAACTCTCGAGATCGACCAAGGAATTATTTTGGGAGAAAATAAGGTGAAAGGTGAAATGAGGGTGAGGATTAAACAAGACCGTCTGATCTCATAGATCGATGGCTCGGATTAAATCCAAAAATAACCTTGCAAAGGAGAATTGTGGTGAGGCAGAAAACCGGCAGTAGTTTTCACATTGCTTTCAAGTGGTTTTGAGATTTTGCCAAAAAAATGCAATACGATACATTGTTTGACACGCGTCCTTTTGAATACTGCTAGTTTCAGACTTTTTTTGGGCATTAATGTTCTTTCAAAAAAAAATTGCGAAACGCTACGTCCGCTGTCGGATCGGAGGCTCCAGATCCGACGGTGTGGATCGCACGTGATGATGAAGTTGCACGGAAGGGGTGATAGTGGAATACACGTGGCAGCATGTGAGTGGGTAGGTTTTTTATGAGGCAGTAGGTAGGTCCCAAAGTAGTTGGGTCTATCGAATTGAATCCTGGCCGTCAGATTTTGATAATGAATGGTCAAGATCTGATAAATGAGATGGGTTATTGTGGAAAGGAGGAAAGGGGCAAGGGGCTGTCAGGGTTAATCTTGACCACTGGATCTTTGAAACAAATGGTGGAGATTTAAAAATGAAGCGGAAAGTTTCAAGGGGAGAAGAGACGGGATGGTGATCGGGAGGCCCAGTGACCATTGATCTGCAGAGATCAACGGTCTAAATTAACTCAGGCCAAAACGTCGAGGTAGTGAGAAAAACAAAGGAAAAAGGGTTTCATCGAGGGTTTAAGGCCTTTTAGCACCCGGTTGCGGGGCTTAATGTCGTATGAGGAAAGGGGGTTAAGGAAATAAGCCCTCAGGGGCTTAATGAACCTTTCTATGCGGAAAGAGTGTTTTTAAGCCAAAAACAAGGATTTTAAGGCCAAAACAAGGTTCCGGTAGAGGAAATGAAGGGTTTTAAACCAAATTAAAGGGGAACATAAGGTTAAAAAGGGTCTTTGGAATGATTTTGAAGGTTAAATGAAGGCTTTAGGAGGGATTTTATGGAGGAAAAAAGGGATGAAAATGGGGTTTAATTATGAGAAGAGGAGTAGTGAAAATGATGAAAGATGGAGTTTTAAGCAGTCTTTCTCTTGGCAAACAGTAGGTTCTTTAAGATTAAGAGGGAAACAGTAGTGAAGATTAACTCAAAGGGTAAATATCTTCATAAGAATTTAATAACTAGCAATTTGAACATGAATTGTTTCTTAAAGGCTAAAAAGGAATTTAGCCACCATTTCATATGACAATTTTTTATAGGTGGCTAACAATGGCTCCAACTTGGGATGGCAGCACCTTGGAGGTGTCAAGAACCTCAGAAAAACATTCTCTAGATGTAGATTAGTTGATTTTTACCTTGAAAACCTTTTCCTCTTCTTTGATCAGCTGCTTGTAAAATGATTAGAACATTTGATATCAGCAGAAAAATTCTTCCCCAAACAGCTACCTACACAACCTACTTCCTAACATTTTTTCTTTAGAATGTGCATTTGGACTTGTAGACCTTAAACATCAGCATTTTATTCTTTTTGAAAACATAAAACTAATCTAAGTCTACCCTTATTTCTCCATGAACTCAGATTAAGCAGTTGAGTTCATAAATTCTCTACCTAACTACTATCTGTCAGGATTAGACTGTCCGACATACTTTTATTCTCTAATTTCTAAAACAGGAAATGTAAAATCAGCCAAGCCAGGATTAAATAGTCTAACTTGCTGCGGAGCTATGGCATAAAAACAAGTTTCACGTAGACTATTATTTGCAGAAAATTAAAGCAAAATGGTGAAGGCTTAAGATCTGAAAATCAAAAAAATCTTTCATTATTTCTTTAGCTCTATTTTGAATTTGTTTGAGCTGTCTTTCTTTCTTTCCTGGTTCAAGTTTTGAGTATATTGGAAACAGTTCTTCATCAATCTCATAGGTTTAGGATTTGAGCTTGTTTGAACCTTCATTTTTCTACCCTAATCTATCTTGCTGATAAGCCAAGATTGTACTGTTTAGCTGATCTAATTCACTAACCTATCAGTAGTAAATTGAAAAGCTAATTAGTCATGATTAGGTTGTATGACAACTAGAAGTGTGTTTTTAGGAGTGGCATTTGAGCTTTCACACTTTCATACTTTGTTTCTCTTTGTGGTATGGGGCTGTACCTTTCTTCTTTTACAATCTGCCCTCTTTTCTTTTCTTTCTTTTTATTGTTTTTGTATTTTTCTACTTTTCCTTCAAAGAAAAAATCAACAACTAACTAAATGCTCAAAAGCTGAGCTTTATTGACATTTCTACCTAACCTATTCTAACTTGGAATATTTACATTGTTTTATATGATATAAAAGTGCCAATGTAGCCAGTTGAGTAGTGACAAAAAGGAAAAGAAATTATGGCTGCTTGTCAGGGGTATCCATAGTACATATTGAAGATTAATCTCCAAAACCAAGGCTATCATAGAAGGTGACAAATTTTCATGCATTTGGCTCTTGCAAAGGATCCATGCTTGATAATTTGAGCCAATTGGGGCCTCCACACACTCTTCCATAGGATCAAAAAATAAAAGATGATAATTCTCTTCTTTTTGGCCTTCCATGTCTGGTAGATAATCTGCTTCCAAGACATCATCTTTAACCTGGTTGAGAATTTTTGGAAGATAGGTTTCAACCAAGATTACCTCTTCTTTCTCCACCGGATCAAGGCAAAGATTCTTTAGAGGAAGATAGTCTTCCTCATCTTCATTGTCATCTGAACTAGAGGACTCGTCATATTTTGTAGTTTTGTCCTCTTGTAGCTATAAGATATTGTGATTTGGTGGATTGTACTTTGTGAAGAGTTTATTATATTCTTGAGTAGGGGTATGTTCACTTGCTTCCTCTTTTTCAAGGGGAGGCTCCTTGGTTTCAACCTGCTCAACAATTTCTTCATTGCTTTCCTCCTCAACCTTTGAGATGAAAGGCTTCTTCTTTCTAATCACATGGAAATTACTACTGATGGATTGGATTAGTTGATTGTTTCTTTCAAGCTAATGATAGTGAAACTCTTAACACCAATCAAATTTTGGTTGCCCTGCATGATTAGTTTCTGCTTGAAGCTCATCATCATCATCAAAATGATCAAAATTTGGAAAATCATTAGAAAAAAAAATTCACCAATCAAGAATATTGGGTTATCAGTTGGCATTTCTTTGAGTTGATCTACAAGTTCTTTTTCTACTTCAAGACAACAAGGTTCAGTAGGTAGATAAGTAGAGGTATTTTGTTCTAATGAATATTTGATGGCTAACTATCTGTTCAATATTAGATCAATCTCTTCCTCTGTCAAAAGAGGGATTTATTTTTTAGCATGGATAAAAGATCAACAGTCCTCTTTCTCTTGTGTTAACTGGTTTTGAGGCTGGATATCTTCTTGAGCCTTTATTAGTGAATCTTCACTTGAGTTTGCAGGGAAAATTTGAGGATTTTCTATTGTTTCTTGATCTTCTTCTGTTTCAAAAAATTCCTCATGATTATTATGACACTCAGTTTGCATATAAGGTTCATGAGTTGTTTCTTTTACATTATCAGGATGCCACTCTTATCTTAAAATCTGAAATGAGTTATAGCATAGAGGGAGAGTCCTTATATGTGTTGATTTAGCTTCTGTTTCAGGCTCTGTGTTTTCTAAGTGGCTACTTGTTTCCTCAAAGTGATGCTCACTATAAGTTTTTGCAATTTGGTCATGAAGATCTCTTAACAGCATAGTACAAGATATAGGGAGGCAATCAGGAGTTTCTTGACAACCTTCTTCATTGCTATCATTGTAACCTTGCTCATAATCTTCTATAAAGTTTTGATCATCATACATATCTTGCTCATTTTCTAGGTCTTGAGGTGATTGAGCTTGTGTTTGATCAGGGAAAAGCATGGGTTGCTCGAGATCATCAATATTTAAATCAGCCTCATACCTTTCTATTCTCTTTCCAAGCATGTACATCATTTTTTCCATCATGACCATTTGTTTGGCTTCTGGGTCTATATCTAAATCCATGTTTGTAAATCAGAAAAGAGGTCACTGCATCTTGTCAACCATTTCAGAGTCTTCTGCCAGTGGAGTCATTTGTTCTTTTGGGAGTTGTAGAGTGTGGAGTCGCCAGGTGGAAATTTTTTAGCGTTTATGGAGGTAAAATGTTTTAAGGTTCCACCACCATGTTTATTATGAAGCCAATCTAAGGATGTCTGCATCTTCTGAGGTCTTATAGATGTATAAAATGTAATTTACTCAGAAATCCCCTGTGGAGTTGCCAAAATTTTAGGTCTCTGTAATTTGCAAGATTGGAAAATACAAACTCCAAAGCCTACATATGAACCACTTTGTGATTCTAGGATCTAGTCCTCCTGAATCGAGAGAGGGATCTCTCTATAATTGCAAAGATTGATTTATCTTTTAAGGCTTTTGGTGTTATGTTAGGCTAGTTATTAAGAACAAAGGTTTTGTTTTGTTTTGGTTGGGCAAGGATATAATGAAGGTGAAGGAAGTCTATATGAAGGGTGAAGGTGTAAATAAGTGGGAGAATGGTTCAGCTAATAAAAGAAGAAAGAAGCAACTTTAATCCATTGGGCTATGGAGTCATAAGAGGATTTAATTGAAACAACAAGGTTCAAGAGTGGTCCATGGGGAAAGTCATCTATGTCAAAGGATCTCTTTAAGTTGATTTTATGGAATGGAACAATAAGAAATGGGGTGAGGGAAATCAAACAGATGAAGAAACAAAGAGAAGCCTAAGATCAAGTAAGTACTTTGAAACTATCTTTCTTTTTGCATATACTTAAGAAAATACATAAAATTAATCTAAGATCAGGTAAGTACTTTGAAACTATCCTGCTTTTGATAAAATTTCGATAGAAAATGTTTAAAACACTTAGAATAGCTTAAGATCAAGTAAGTACTTTGAAACTATCCTGCTTTCAGAATTTTCAGAAGGAAAACATTCATGATAAACATAAAAGTAGTCTAAGATCAGGTAAGGACTTTGAACCTCTCCTGCTTTCAACATACTCCTAAGGGAAACTTTCACACAACCTTTGGAGAAAAAACTAGAAGACAGGGAAAACCATAAACTTTCCTAGTTCAACTCTACTTAGCATGTAATGAAAATATCATTCAAGAACAATTTTCAAAGTTTAGATAGTAAGACATGGACTAACCAACATTCCTTAACTATTTGGATTGTATTAAATCATTTTTAAATACACAATTGGAGGAAAACATAAAGATAAAGCTTATCAGTGAGAGTAGGGTACTCTTAACAGTAAATCCTAGCTCTATATTTGCTGTTCTTTATCAGAGAAAAGTGGACAGAATGGAAACATAAATAAAAATAACAATTACAATAAGAAACACATCACCATTGACATAGACCAGGATCCCATAAATCATCTTATATTTGATGTTCAAACCAGTTACAATCATCAAGTCAAGTGGGTCTCTACAGCTTCAAAATTCTCATCTCAGCTTATGTGTCTTCAATTACAAACATGGCTACAACAGCTTTAGAAAAATATTTACATGCAACGGATATCTAGGGACCAACCCTTTACAATGTGCTCCTCAAGGATATTTTATGAGAAAATGAGGAGGTAGAAGAGTTTATAGGTTAGAGTATCATTAATTCTACACTTAATGAAATTCCTAGCCTTGAAAACCATGCAAGGCATAAGGAAAGAAAGCATCAAATTTAAAATTCTATCTCATAACTCTATTTCCTACTTTTTAGGCTTAGTGGATGAAAATATTGACTTTAAGTCTCTTTCTTATCTTTTCAATAACTTTGCTGACAGTCTGAAATAAGTTTCTTTGTTTGAAATAACTGTTCAGTTGTCTTTAGGCGAACATATTCTGAATAGGCAATAACTATGCCTTCTTGTGATTTATAGAAGCAGCAGGTGGCACTTTGGTAGCTGAAGAGGATTAAATTAGCCTCTGATGTGGTAGTGGAGGCCTTTTGGACTGATATATCTCTTTGTTTTTCCTTAAAACACTGCTAATTTGCTCTTGGTCTATGTTTTAGGCCTAATTAGGCCTTGATCTTTATTTTGGGTCTTTATCCTTTAACATTGTCTTTATCTTTGTGGATTAGGCCTTTGATTCTTGAATTCATGACATCACCAATGCTCATGAGGCACGGGTTAAATCATAGTCTGAACCCTGTAGATTCCCTTTCTTCTTGGGTAGTGGCCTATGGATAGTCATCCCTGGCTTTATCATTATGTTAAAACTATGGGGAAAACCCATATAACCTGCAAAAAACAAACAAAAATTATAAAAAACCTGCGAAAAATAGGTTCAAGGCTGCTTTGGAGGTTTGGGGCACGAGGTTAAATCGGAGCCGTTGGATGAGAATAGCCAACGGTCAAGATTAAACGGTGGGTTCATTTGGGAGGTTGGATGGTGGGAAAACACAATGGAGGGGAAGTTAAATCAGGATCGTTTGATCTTCGGAGATCGACGATGGAGAACTCACAATGGAGCGTTTGTGAGAATAGATAGAGGCAAAGGAATTTGGGGTCACGATCTGATACAGGCCGTCAGATTAGGATAATGAATGGTCGAGATCGACCAAGGAATTATTTTGGGAGAAAATAAGGTGAAAATTTAAATGAGAGCGAGGATTAAACAAGACCGTCCGATCTCATAGATCGATGGTTCAGATTAAATCCGAAAATAACCTTTCAAAAGAGAATAGTGGTGAGGCAAAAAACCGGCAGCGGTTTTCGCGTTGCGTTCAAGTGGTTTTGCGATTTTGACAAAAAAATGCGATACAATACATTGTTTGACACACGTCCTTTTGAATACTACTAGTTTTGGACTTTTTTGGGGCACTAACGTTCTATCGAAAAAAATTTGCGAAACGCTTTGTCTCCCATCGGATCGGAGGCTCCAGATCTGACGGTGCGGATCGCACGCGGCGAGGAAGTTGCACAGAAGGGGCGATAGTGGAATACACGTGGCAGTGTGTGAGTGGGTAGGTTTTTTATGAGGTGGGAGGTAGGTCCCCAAGGAGTTGGGTCTATCAGATTGAATCCTGACCATCATATTTTGATAATGAATGGTCAAGATCTGATAAAGGATATGGGTTATTGTGGAAAGGAGGAAAGGGGCAAGGGGTTGTCGGGTTTAATCCTGACCACTGGATCTCTGAAAAAAATGGTGGAGATTTAAAAATGAAGTGGAAAGTTTGAAGGGGAGAAGAGACGGGATGATGATCGGGAGGCCCAGTGACCGTTGATCTGCAGAGATCAACGGTCTGGATTAACTCATACCAAAACGTCGGGGTAGTGAGAAAAACAAAGGAAAAAGGGTTTCATCGAGGGTTTAAGGCTTTTTAGCGCCCGGTTGTGGGGCTTAAGGTTGTATGAGGAAAGCGGGTTAAGGAAATAAGCCCTTGGGGGCTTAAGGAACCTTTATATGCAGAAAGAGTGTTTTTAAGCCGAAAACAAGGATTTTAAGGCTAAAGAAAGGTTCCGGTAGAGGAAATGAAGGGTTTTAAACCAAATTAAAGGGGAACATAAGGTTAAGAAGGGTCTTTGGAATGATTTTGAAGGTTAAATGAAGGCTTATGAAGGTATTTTATGGAGGAAAAAGGGGATGAAAATGGGGTTTATTTATGGGAAGAGGAGTAGTGAAAATGATGAAAGATGGAGTTTTAAGCAGTATTTCTCTTGGAAAACAGTAGGTTCTTTAGGATTAAGAGGGAAACAACAGTGAAGATTAACTCAAAGGGTAAATATTTTCATAAGACTTTAAGAACTAACAATTTGAACATGAATTGTTTCTTAAAGGCTAAAAAATAATTTAGCCACCATTTTATATGATAATTTTTTATAGATGGCTAACAGAACCCAAAATGATAAAGATGTCCAAAACTCTCCCACCTCACGTAAAACAAAAATACATAGAGCTTCTCAAAGAATTCAAAGATTTTTTTGCATGGGGTTATGAGTATTTGAAATTCTATGACACAAAAATTATTCAACATAAGATTCCTCTTAAGGAAAACCAAAAACCATTCAAGCAGAAATCGAGAATAATAAACCACATCCTAGTACCCCTAGTTGAAAAAGAAATAAAGAAGATGTATGATGTTGGAATCATAGTCCCTCTCAGGTACTCAAAATGGTTTTCAAACCTTGTGTCAGTAAGAAAGAAAACAGGGGAGATTAGGCTATGCATAGACTTTAGAAACTTAAACAAAGCCTTCCTAAAGGAAAAATACCCTTTACCTAAGATGGATCATATACTGCAAAGGCTGGTAGGTTCTAAAAGAATATCATTGTTTTATGGCTTTTTAGGTTACAATCAAGTACTATTACTTCCAAGCGATCAGCACAAAACTGCTTTCACAACACCTTGGGGCACCTTCATGTATGTCAAAATTCCTTTTGGGTTAATGAATGCAAGGGCCACTTTCCAAAGAGCCATGGACATAGATTTTTCCGAGGACATAGGTTACTTCATATTGATATACCTTGATGAGATCACTATATATTCTAAAACTAATGAAGAACACATAGTTCACTTGAGAAAGGTCTTTCAGAAATGTAGGAAGTATGGTCTATCTCTGAATCCTAAGAAAACTATGTTTGGTCTTCAAGAAAGAAAACTCTTGGGCCACATCATATCGGAAGAAGGTATTAAGATAGACCCAAAAAGGATTGAAGGTATGTTATAGATAAACGACCCTAGGATCATTAAAGAGCTGCAATTTTTCATTGGCAAGATCAAATTCCTAAGAAGGTCCATACCAAACCTTGTTGAATTCTTAAGAAACATCACAAACATGGTGAAAAGAGAAATAGGAATCAAGTGGACCATAGAAGCCAAACAATCCTTTGAACTGGTAAAACAGGAACTTACTCAAACACAAGTTCTAGTTAGCCCTGACTTTACCAAGGACTTCTTCATTTTGTCATTTGCATAAGAACACATTATTTCTATACAGTATTGCTACAAAAGAAAATGATGGGACAAGAACAACCCATAGATTTCTTCAGCAAGGAATTGAGATATGCACCTCTAAAATATAACATCATGGAGAAATGAGCCTTTGCCTTGATCAAAGCATTGAAAGATTTTAGAATTTACATCTTGCATTCCCATATCATTTATTTTGTTCCACACACAGTTGTAAAAGACATACTAAATCAAGATCCTGATGGTAAAAGGGGTAAGTGGATGGCTATCATCTTAGAATATGATCTAGAAATCAGGCCCACTAAACTAATCAAAGGAAAAGGACTTGCCAAACTCATAGCTAAAGCAAATTTTCAAGTACTACACATAAACATGATACATTCTTTGGGTGAAAAAGAGGAACTGGCGACTCCACCCATTGAAGAATAATTCCTGAACACACTCTGGTATGCTGATATATTGTATGTACTTGTTAAACTAAATGTTCCTCCTGCTTTGTCGAAAACAAAAGATATATTCTTGAAATAAAAGGCTTTAAATTTCTACATTCTAGATAGAGATTTGTATTGGAAAAGTTCTGTTGGTATATTTCTTAAATTTTTACTTGAAGATGATGCAGATAAAATCATTCATTAGTTTCATGAAGGCGTGGATGTAATATTCCTTTTTAGGAATTACTGCACTCTGGACAGTGAAAACACTGTATTCATAAAATTATGCTATAATAGCCTAAAATCAGGACTTGGATCCTCTTATATATGTTGTATGTTGCTGAGGTATAAAAGGTGTATTTTTAACTCCTATTTATCCTACATTAATTATCAATCCAGGTACGATTTTTTATCTCAAGAGTGTACTTAGTCTGAGGCGGAAATTTAATCTAAGATTAATGCTCTCCAATTTGCAGTACAATGTTTCAAATACAAGAGTAAACAGATGCATGAAAATTAAATCTAATTGCAATGACATGAAACTTAATGCTCTAAAATCCAATTTCTCACTCGGAAATCATCAGTCAAGGATGCAACAGTAATAACTCTTTCCTCTGTCAACTGATGTAAATGAAATCAAGCATAAACAAGATCCTCAATCTGAGAACTTGGACAGTAATAGCCAATGTCCTTTACAGTTGATGATCTTACACTCCACAATAAAGAAACTAATTGGAAATGGTAATTGAGTTAAATCAATAATGCTGCTAAGAATAAACACGCTCTCTGCAATAACATTCTAAAGAAGACCAAACATTTACAGGAAAGGAATAAATAATAAAGCTAGTTATCAGAAATAAACAACAAAGCTATTTAATGGAAATGAATAGAAAATTCTGAACAACGAAGATTTATATCTAAGAAGCATAAAAATACAAGTTGCAGAGGAATAAATTATCTTGTTATGTTGGAATGGAATAGAAACGCAATTCACTCACAACTGATGCAACAAACCGATTTCATAAAACATTGAAATAATAAGCTATAAATCATGGAAACTGTGAAGAAATGCGATTAAAGGAAATGAGAACTAAAGCAAAACATCACATGACTGGAATTGGAAAGTAATGGTACAGATAGCAAGTGGATCCACCAGGTCCGGGCCCTTAGCCGCTAGTGAAGCACCGCTGAACTACTCCAATATCAAATAATGGAACGACAACCAGATTATATATTAATCATATGTAACAGAGTTTACAAGCAATCACACTCTGTTTTAACCAATGAGAGTCGATGAGAAATTGTGAAAATACAAAAGGAAATCTGAATAATCATAATACACCTGATTTCTACAAGCACTGTCCTTTTATAACAGCCAACAGACGAAACAAGAAATACAGATAAGATTTGAGCAGTGATCCTTCAGCTATCGTTTTGTCTTCTTCCACTGATGCCACACTGTTCCTTTCTTTGCTTTGACTGTGCGCTCCGATCTCGGCCTTCTTGTCTGGATATTCCCTTTTGTTGAAGGGACAACAGTTATTTCTTCTTTGTATTTTCCTCCCAAATGGTGTCTTCCCACTTCATCTATTTTCTGCATATAA
Source organism: Pinus albicaulis (assembly GCA_034641835.2). Lineage (NCBI taxonomy): Eukaryota > Viridiplantae > Streptophyta > Pinopsida > Pinales > Pinaceae > Pinus > Pinus albicaulis. Next base: position 1,358,521,779 of record CM076578.1, on the reverse strand, counting down.
GAAAAGAAAATCTTTAATCAATTTGCAACTAATCTCCTTAATTCTATTATAATTATTCAATATATTACCTTTCTAGAAGATAAAGGAGTTATGATTAAAGGAGAAAGATAAAGAAATACATGAAAAATTCACACCTTTTCCAATGCTCAACACACCCCCCTGCTTACCCTTTTTCTTGTCCTCATGAAAACAATAGTTTACATTTAAAGCAGTTAGAGAATAGGCTGGAGAGGGTTTTTCACTACGTGGTCTAAAATCATGATTTGCAGCTAAAACTTTAAAAATATTCCCTATCTACCCTTCAGGTAATTTATATTTGGCCTTATAGTCTGCTGCAGGATACCAGATAGTAGGTCCTACAACCTAGCCAATACGGGCCTTCCCTCAATATGAGGTTACTATAGATAACCAGGCAGTTGGAAGCTAACTCAAAATTTTTATAATTGAATGACTGTCTGTCTTGAATATTCTGATTGGAAATCTTCCATCGGAGTTTAGCTGCTACTATGGCCTGGTCTCTGATGGAAAGAAAGTATTCTACCCCATCCAGGACGATTGCTTTGTGGATGGGTCCCAATGTCTAGATCACACCCTTCTTTGTCATTAAGCTTTTCTGCCTAGCCCGTAATTGTAATGGGTGTCTCGGTTCACCCCTAACCCAAAGGTCTAGCCCATTTTATTGTCTCTAAAAAGTGTTATAGGCCTTGAGCCATTTTAACTGGTTAACAACAAATGAAATGAATGCTTGATGTTGGACATCACCCACAAAAGGACTGGGATTTATCTCTTTTTCCTCTTCCAACATATGATTGTGCAAATAAAATTCACAGAGCAGGTGTTGAACTTTTACTCCATAGAGTTTGTAGTAGTTTATAAAATCATCTACAGTTTTTAATTCTATAGGTTTTCCTACCTTAACAGCTTTAATTTTTAATTGCAAATACCTTTCTAACAAAAAAAAAGCATAATTTTTGGTAGGGGACCTACATAAAAGAACATCTGTATGTAGAGAAAAAAGAGTATCCATTTGATTCATGAATTTTTTCAGTCTATTTCTTACCTCTTCAACTTTTTCTTCGGCCTTCTAACATTTATCGAAGGCTTTTGCCTCTAGTGTATTGATTTCCCTTAATTTTTGTTGTAAACCTTGGTATTTCTTCCTAGGAACAGTCTCTTCTTCGAGATTTTCTCTAGCCCGTTGAGCCTGTGCCAGATCCTCTCGGAGTTTTGCTATCCCAGGGTCGTTGTTTATCAAAACACTTTTGGGTTGAAGATCTACCTGGGTTTCCTTATTACAATATCTAGTTCCTACAGTCTATGTCTCTTTATTACAAAATGTATGGTTGGCCATACTGCCAGAGGACATTGCCTCGGTCTGAACATCTTTGCTACAGACTTGTACATTTTCGATTTGGGCAACTGCGTCTGTAAAAACTTCATGTTATTCCTTGCTATCTTGAATGAATATGGGCTCAGTTTGAGTCTCCATGGCCATTGTATTATGGGGTTCCATTTGGATGGATGCATCCCCCGTTTTCAGGGTTATTTTAGAGATTTCCCCCCTTTTTAGAACCCTTATCTTCTAGCTGAGTTGTTTTACTAATTTTAGCATCTTTTGATGTTCCTTCTGCAGCCGCTTAATTTCATTTTTATTCTTCTTCAGAGGAGGAATAGTTGTTCCCTTTTCTGGACTTGGCTGCTCAGCTAGGTTTTGTTCTTCAGAGATCGCGCCCTCGCCCTGGCTTGTTTCCACATTTTCCATTTTGAATACTTCTTTAGTTTTCGCGTTATCCTGACTAGGTTCCTCAGGGGAGGAAACCCTAGTTTGATATTCTATTTCACAAGGGGCTTCTACTTCTGCCTCTTCCTCGCCATGCATTTCCTTGGATGTATCCATGTTGTGGAAAGAATATTCCTGTGATTTTTCTGCCTCAATATTGAGGTTGAGCGGACTCTGAGGTTGCATATACTCACACATATTGGCCAAAATTTGGGCCAATTCGTCCTCTTGCAATGGACTCTATGGTGGACTTGCGCTGGAGGTTACAGGAGGTTCCGCTTCCTATCTTTCTTATTCACTGGTTTGGTTAGTTTCTTCCTCTTCCTGGTTTTCTCCTCCTTCCAGTTCCGGGGGTTGCTCATCTCCAAAACTAGGTAATTCTAAGGGTTGGCTGCTGCTAATCTGGAGGTTTCCCAACATTCCCATTCTTTTTCTTAATCTGGAGGACTGTCTACGTTTTAGAGGTCTGTTTTTTGTGCTAGTGATTCTTTTTCGTTTCGGGGCAGGTAAGGTTATTCCCCCGTCTATCGAAAATAAAAATTCTTCCCAACTAATATGCTGCTAAGCAAGACTGTAACTAACAATTAATTGAATTAAACAATGGTGGCTTACTACCATCCTTGTATTACGGGATTTTCATATGCTCCAAGCAGTGTCATGCAGTAAAAAATTTAAATATGCAGGCAAATTCACGGCACATTTCTGTTTTAGTACTGCTAATAATTTGAGGTGGAATGGTCTTACCACATCCTTTCTTCCGTTGCATGTAATTTAGCTTTGCACTACTCTAGCCAGTTCTTCCCATGGTTCTCCCAGATTTTCCAGCTGGACTCCTTTTCCTTTTGATGGTCAGGGTTTTTACTTCATCCCGAAAGATGTTCATGGCCTCTTGAAGTCTCAATTTTTTATGGGTCCATACAGGTCCAACTGTTGGTAGACCTGACACCTCAACAACTACTGCATCTGTCACTATTATTTTCCTTCCTCTTACTATGAAATGGTCCTCCTGTAAGTTCTGAAAAAATTCGATGGCCACAGTTTCATGGGGCTGTTGCAATCGTGTAAGGTAGGTAATCCACCCTGCTCTCTCCAAAATTTCTCGTGCAACATTGGAAACTATTAGTACTTGAGGTTCACTACATACTGCTTGCCCTCCCATTTCGTCTAAGCCCTACAAACTGTTAATGTTTCCCAATAATACATGGAAATGGAAATGGAACAACACCCCATGCATATCAGAAAATATCGTTAAACTTGTTATTTCCAAGATCTAATAAAAACAGGGAATTGACCCGTATGTAGGTTTATTTTGGAATTCACCCGCACTCCCCTGAAATATGATGGGTCGCCCTCGACCGGAAAATGGAGGAGCAGCGTACTGGATAACAGTCGTACATATTCATGACATGATAAAAAATTATCGAATTACTGAAATTGAGGCATATTATGAAATCGTGAATAGATATGGAAATGCTATGTAATGATTTGGAAATAGTAAAAAGGAAAGTTGACATAAATAAAAGTGCTTATGCGGTCATTGTCCACTTAAACCATTAGGACTAATTTATAAACAATATTTCATGTATAAGAGGTTCAACAAATGGGTTTAAGAGCGTAATCTCATTTGAAATTAAGATAAATATATAAGAAAAGGGTTTATAATTTCTATTGATTTGTGAAAAATATGAGTCCAATACCATCAGCAGAGCTCTGTTTCCCACAGTTGTCTATAATCTTGACAAAGTTGTTTTTTCACCCTTGGAACCATAATCCTTTATATATGCCTAGAAAAGTGCTTTGTGATGTCATGATGGAGGCCATTGTGCTGTCTTGGGAACCAGATGAATCATAATGCCATTCACCAGGAAGGAGTGAAAGGTGGGCAGGTCGGCTCGTGATGAGACCCCCTGTTCCAAGGACTTTTTATTTTTTTGAGTTGCCCATTGGATCATATCCCTGGTGTGGTGGCCATAATGGGAATGCCACTTCACTGCTTCCTTATGATCATGGCAGGTTGGCTCTTGATGAGACCCCCTATCCTCCATTTTACATATCATAGAATTTTTAGTAATCATATATATATATATTTTCTTTTCTTTTTCTTTTATATAGCACTTGCCTATTTATGTATAAAGGATGGCTCAACACTCCTTAAGAGCAGGGATGGTGGAAGAAGTCTGAACATCTCAATAGAGGAAAATAAGCCCTTATTCTTATTCAATAATAAAAGTGAAAGAGAATTATGAGGATTTAGGGAAGAACCAACATGATAAAAATAATCAAAAAAATTAGTTTTAGTGAAAATAAAGATAGCAAAGTGATATAGATAGTTGTGTCCTTTCCTTTTCTTCTTATCAATACACAGCAATTTCTTTAAAGATTACAATTTCTCCTTGATATGCTGATTCTAGTAACTTCTAATGTTTGTGTTCTTGCATAAATTTGTATATTTTCCTTAAAAGAGAAAAATGGCACGATGCCCTCATTAAAAATAAAATCTTCCACGAAGGATATTGGGCACTCCTATATGACTCCAGGTTTTAGGATTTCCCCGGAAAACTCCAGACACGATGGCTTGGACCTTATGAGATATAGAAAGTGGATGATAAACACACCGTTACGTTAACTACCATTGATTGATATGGACATTCTTTCAAATCAAACGGTCATTGAGTACAACTTTACTCAATTACAGAGTCCTTTGTGGCTCTTGGAAGTGCCTCTGCTTCAACCCATTTAGTAACATACTCTGTTGTAACTAGTATGTATGTTTTCTGATTTGATGGTGGGTTCATAGGACCAACAAAATTGAGTGCCCAGCGCTCAAATGGCTCAATTAATAATTGTGGATTCAAAGGCATTCAATCAGACTATCCAGGGCATCCCGCCCTTTGGAAACTATCACAGGCTTGTACAAAATTTTTAGCATATTTAAAAATTGTAGGCCAGTAATAGTCTGTTTGTAAAACCTTTTGACCAGTCCTTCGATCTACGAAATTTCCACCACATGGCCCATCGTGGCATGCTTTCAGGATGTCAAATATTTCATCTTCTCGGACGCATCTTCTGATGTGCATATCTATGCTTGTATGAAATTGGTAGCCCCCAATCCAAGAGAATCGGGTACTGCACTGTACTATCTGTTTTCGTTCATTGGGCATTAGATGCTCAGGTAATTTACCTACTGCTAAATAATTTGCAACACTAGCATATCATGGGGTTCTGGCAGTAACAGCAAACAAATTTTCATCTCGAAACTAATCTTCAACTGCTGCTGCGTCCATTGGTTTTTGCATTCGTGAGAGAAAATCAGCTACAGGATTCTCTTTTCCAGGTTAGTCCTTTATTGTGATGTCAAATTCCTACAATAGAATCAACCATATTGTTACTCTACCATTTGTAACAGGTTTATTTGCTAAAAATTTTATGGCAGAGTGATCTGTATATAAAATTACAGGATACCCAGTTATATAATGTCTAAATTCTTTCTCAGTCACATTATAGTTTAATTCAGCAGGAGATAGATTCTTGTTAATATAATAAATTTCATATGGTTTTTTATCTTCTTCCTGCCTAAGGACTGCTCCAATAGCTATGTCTGAGGCATCAGATGAAATTTGGAATGGAAAATCCCAATTTGGGCCCCTTAGCACTGGGGCTATTGATACAATCTTTTTCAGATCCTCAAAAGCATGGTCACATTTATCTATCCAAATAAAATCAACATTCCCTGTTAATGCATATAGAGGTGCAGCTATTTGAGAATAATGCTCTATGAATCTTCTATAATAACTAGAAAATTATAGAAAGCTACGTACCTCTGTTTGTGTGTTAGGAGTAGGCATTAACAAAATTATCTGAATTTTAGCTGGATCTACCTCTATTCCAGCTGCTGAGATATAATGACCTAATATGAGTCCCTCGATCATCATCATGTGACACTTTTCATGGCTTAAGCAGAGCCTGGTGGCAATACACCTTTGTAGCACCTTTTCCAAGGTTTCTAATGCTGGCTCAAAATCATCTCCATAAGGTGTGAAATCATCCATATATACTTCGAGCCCTTCATTTATTAAATCTGAAAAGATGCTAAGAATGGCTCTCTGAAATGTAGCAGGGGCATTGCATAAGCCAAAGGGTAAAACTCTGTAAGAAAATTTTCCGCAAGGACAGGTAAAAGTAGTCTTGTCTTGGTCTTCAGGGGCAATCTAAATCTGATTGTATCCACTAAAGCCATTTAAGAAAGAAAAGAATTTCTTTCCTGCTAATGTATCTAATACCTGATCAATGAAAGGAAGGGGAAAGTGGTCTTTTTGGGTTGCTTTGTTTAGTTCTCTGTAATCTACACATATCCTCCACTTTCCATTCTTCTTTAGCACCACTACTAGTGGGGAGACCCACTTTCTATTAGATATTGGATAAATAAAGTTTACATCTAAAATTTTTTGTAATTCAGTTTTCACAATATCCTTAAGATGAGGGTTTAATCTTTGTTGGGGTTGGCGAATGGGTCTAGCATATTTTTCTGTATAAATGTGGTGTGTATATAACTGGAGATCAATTCCTTTCATATCTGGGTAATCCCATGCAAAAGCTCCCTTATATTTTTTTCAGTAGTTGGACCATCTTCTCTTCTTGTTCAACAGTCATATTTTTGTTAATGTCTAGAGTCTTTCCTAGCTCAATCTCTATAGTTTTTCTATTGTAAACAGAAGTGGTAGGTATTGATTGATCTTGAATGTCTTTCAGGGGATATTCTTTTTCTTCATTATCAAATGCTGCCTTGATCATGTGACATTGTAAATGGGATCTGGTTTTTGGTTGGTTAATGAAATTGTTAATGATGTCATCCTCTGTTTGGTCTTTAAAGTCGAGGGCATCTTCTATGGTTAATGGTGATCTAATGTTTTCTATGAGGTATGATACAGGTTATTTCTTTGTTTTTATTATCATTAGGTTTGGTTGGGCTAGAGGGTATAAGGCTAAATTCTTGACATAACTCCCTCTAGTTATAGTCACGCTGCCTTGTCAACAGCCAATGTAAGCATCAACAGTTGCCAGCCAAGGTCTACCTAAGATTAAAGGGTGTCCATCTAGCCGGTTTTTGGGGTTAATAATCAATAATTAGGTAGGGTATTCCCAAGATTATACAGATACCATTACATCATTTAGTGTGCCTTCTGGCTTGACTACTGATCGGTCAGCCAATTCCAATAAGGTTGTTGTTGGATCTAATGATGTAATGCCAATTTTTTGACAAGTGATGGTTGTTAAGATATTGATTGCAGCTCCCAAATCAACTAAGGCATTTGGAAATGACTTTCCATTGATTTGCACCGTAACTATAGGATTTCCTGGGTCCTCATACTTTATAGGTGCTTCTCTTCCTGATAGTAAGTCAGATAGAGTGCCAACTACTTGGATGGTTGGGTTAGTTGTAGTTTTCCTCTTTGGCTTTCTTATACATAGTTCTTTGATGGTCTTTTCGTAAATCGGAATATCTTTGATAGATTCGAGGAGTGGGATTTTTATACACAAATTTTTCAGTTCTCCCAGAAGATAAAAATCATGATGTTTTATTGGACGAGGTATGATTAGTCATTCTGGGAATGATGGAGAAGAGGTGGTTGCTTGCTCATGAGTTTGTTGTCTAACCACATTCTCCTTTTTCAATGTTTGTTTTGAAGGTAACAGATTTTCATCTTGAACATTTTTGTCTCCCTCTGATTCTATTATGCGTCCAGACCTTAGTTGAAGGTCGTTGCACTCCCTTAACTCGGTTTCTAGTTCTGCTGCTTCGATTATTTCAACAGATTGAGTTGGCCTATTATTAGGGTTCGGGTTGGGTTGGGCTGGGAGTTGCAGTCTTAAGTTGGTATGGGGATTTTGTTACAATGCTGGCAGTGTAGGTGGAGGGAGAGGAATCGTTCCAGCCGGTTGATTCATATATCTTTTCCAGTTTGACTTCCAGGTCTGACTCTACAAGGTGGAGGAGGACCATTGTGTTGGATATGTATTTTGCCAAAATGGTTGACAGTAAGGAAAGTTTGGCCAATTGGTTTGATTTGTTTGATTTGGCCATGGTGGTGTAGGAAATGGCTGTTGTGACCAACTGGGGAAGGGTGGCTGATTTTCCACATTCCATTATATTGTTGAGAATTTTACTGAGGAGACCAAAAAGAATAGGATGGATCAATGGGAATACCTGTTTGTCATGGCTGCCATTGACGACGCTAGTTGAGTAGGCATACCATTTCTTTTTCCTCTTCTGCTTCTTTGTATACTGCTTTCAATCCCAGGAGTGAAGGGCAAATTTTTGTGGAGTGATCTTTCGTGCAGATGGCACAGACTTGGACTATATCCAGCGGGCACTCTTTATGGTTATGTTTCTTTTTGCATCTAGGGCAGAATATTGCCAAATTTTGTTCTGCTTATGCTTGCTTTTGTTTAGCTTGCATGATATCAAGATGCATTGTCAAAGTCCCTAGAATATTAGTTTTGAAATCTTCTAGTATATTGCCAATTTCTGTGCGGGTTATACCTCCATCGGAGGTCTTGCTATCCCTTGTGATCATGTCACATTCTGCTAGTTTTAGTCTTGTGCTACCTCTCGAACTCTTGATATATAAATTAATAATGTTAGAAAAATTTTCCTGATATATGTCACCTTTGCCCATGATGTTTAATGTTTCAACCCATTGTTCCTTCATCCCTTTAATTAATGTAGTTTTTAACACATTATCAGGTAAGGGTAAATATGCGTATGGTGATATCTGGAGGTTGTATTGAAAGCGTTCTACATATTCCTCCAATGTTTCATTAGGTTTTGCTATCATCTAAAATATTTCATCCTTTAATTCCCTAGACCTACAATAATCCTGATATTTCTTTAGAAAAGTAGTTTTCATATGATCCTAGGCATTTATAACACCTCCACCTAACCCCATAAACCATCATAGAGCTGCTCCTTTTAATGTGGAGGGGAATAATTTTAGCTTTTGGAGATCGGTGGTATAGTCATACCCTCGGCATAATACATCGAATTCAAAAAAAAATGCATCTAGATCTTCTGATTTTAAGCCATGGAATGTAGGAATATGCTGAAAAGGAATGGCCTTCATAGGTGCATTAACTGCAGTGTCCACAATGGGATATTGCAGTGTGGAAGTTTTTTGAGGTGGTTGTTGATTTTGGTCCATTTGATCAAATATGTGCCAATATCCTTCTGGGATTTCTAGGGAATTATTCCTAGGCTGACTAGAAGGAGTAGGGATGACCTTAACAGCACTTCCTTGGTCTGGGATAATTAGTGTCCCTTGCTGAACTATTATCTGAGGGGATTTTGGTTCTTTAGGTTCTTCAACTTTGTTTTGGATGATTTTTACAGCACTTCCCTTATCTGGGCTGCTTAGTTTTTGGATTACTTCAAGAGGGGATATTGGTTCTTCTATTTCCCCTGTTTCTCCTCCTCCTTCACAGATATTACTATTATAGCATCATTTGTCACCCTCATGTGATTCATGATTGTCTCTTTGGCCTTGGGCACCCATTCCCACAGACTTGAATAAAAGTTCATTAAAAACAGTGTTTAAAATCCCATACGCGGATATGCCCAGACTTTTCCGCGTGTATACGCGAGTCCAGAGATACTTTTCCGCGTATGCCATTAAAATCATTAAAAATATATATAAAAATCCCTATTTTCGAGGCTGGGTTGATGGTTATTCTCGTAATTCAGCCACCCCAGCCCGTGGCCAACTGTTTCAAATAGATTGAAACTACTTTGAGGGAGTATAAAATCCCCTCATATGCATGGCCTAAGGGAGGGAGAAAATTATAGACATTATACTCTGTTGGAGCCCAATTCAAGTTTGATTTCTCGTGCCTCCTGCACTTCCCAGATTTTTATAGGAAACCCTTATTTCCTAGAGATGTTCATTAGCTTATATGTCATCTCATGTGCACAAGTCTTGAAAGAATCTCAGTGAGGCAAGGGCGTGACGGATCCGGATGACGGTCTGTTCGAAGATCGTGGAAGGATTCAGGTGATCTCTCCACCTTTCTATTATTGTACATGATGTTCGTAATGAAGAAGAACCATCTTGTTCCCGAATTCACGTGTTAATATCTACTTGCATATGTGAAAATATTGTTTATTAAACATTTATTATTGTTTATATGATGTTTCACATGGATTACACTGACATTTAGGAAAGATATATGTTGTACAACTAGATTTTTGTGCATGTCTCTTCTTGATTTCTAGGTCGAAGAGGAAGAAGGGTTGTTGGGGGTTTGGACCCTGCAGGATCTACATCAAACGTAGGATCTACGGGTGAGTTCTACAATCTATAATATCTAGCTTTTAGCATACAAGTTTGGTTGTGTGAGTCCTTCTTGAATAGCATGCCCTGATCTGTGGAGGTTTTTGACCCAACGACCTCTAGGGAGTTATTTCCCGAAACAGAACTGGTGACTCCACAGGGGATCACATTCTTGTGATTCCCCTGATGGGTGGTTTCAGCTGTTTTAAAGGTTTCCGACATTTTTAATCATTATTTCCAGTCCAGTTAGTTTTTTCTCAGTCAGACTAAAGCCTTGGTTTTTTAGCCAGGCTTGATCATTTTTATTTTTCATTATTTACTTTTCCATATGCTAGTTTTCCTCTACACATATGTGTATACATGCAGGTTTTGTCAAAGGAAGTCGCATATACACGTTTTTCCTTTGCCACAGTCGCGTATGCACGCTTGTTTCAAAACTGCTAAGTAGCGTATGCCTGGGCAAATTTTGAAATTTTTTATTTTTTGACTTTTTGGTCTTGTCTGCTTGTGAAGACCTGTTCCTGCAGTGTCCTTTTAGTCTGTGGATTGTGTTGAAAGTGGTTATTGGTCTTTTTATCTCTTGTTTAGTTGAAGACTGGCTCATTTGGAAAATCTTGTTTTTGTAGTGCTTGCATTTCTGGTTTGAGTACCAAGATCTCTTTCTGGAGATTCTTGGTTGTTCTGCTTGATCAGGACAGAGAGTTTCTGCTCATATTCTCTTTCCTAACTTTATGTCTTGCTTTGCACTTTAATTTTTGCCTACTTTTCGGTTGGTTTTCTTGATTTCATTTGACTAGGTCTTGTTGCAATTTTTGAAGAGTCATTTTTGGGTCTTTGAAGTTTTGTTTGCTGCAAGATTGTGCTATTATTCTGGGCTGAGTTACTGAGTTTCTTGTCTTCCTTTTGCTCCTATAAATCTTGCTACTAAGTGGCACTATAAGTTTTAGAGCATTTTTGTTGAAGTTTTGCTTGAAATTCATAGTTTGTTTGGCTTGGGAATTAGATAGTTCTTCTTGGTCTTTTTGAAATCTTCTTTTTATAAAATTCAAAAGCTCAAAAACATTTTGTTTTGCCATTGCCTTTGTTTTGCATTTTTTTTTTTGTTTCTTTCCATATTTTGAAGCCTTGTTGAGATTTCTTACCTTCGGTTTCTGAATTGATTTGGGAAGGGAATTTTCATTGGTTTCTTTCTCTTCTTTCGAGCATATTTTGGTGTCTTTATACTGAGAGTTTCTGATTTGGGAACTAGCTTTGTGGACAGCCGGAAAAGTGATAGAACTGGGGGATTCTTGGAAATTTCTCTTTTCTTTGTTAGATTTTGCATCTTAGAATTGGCATGCTCTTAGTAATTTGCATTAGGTGCACTTGAAAATTTGTAGTCTTTTTCATAAATTTTGTGAGTGTGAGGTTTGATATCTGAAAAGAAAAAATAGTCTCGTAGAACCCGTGTAGAAATTTCTTTTCATCGAAAGGCAATTACTGCATCTGCATGTAGTTTGGTTTTCATTAATTTCTTTTTTGCGTCATAAAACATCACGAGTTTCATTTCCATATTCCCTTGACTTAATATAACAGCCAACTAAAATAAGCGCATTAATTTAAAAACAACTAGCAAGTTTTTTATTAAGTGTCATACATCAACTAGCTAGGTTGTAGGGCCTTGGATTAGGTGAGTGGAGAGTTAACTTTCCAAATCCGCTCAAACTAAAACATAGAAGTTTATTAAATGAGCGAAATCCAACATCGTTAGGTGGACCGGGAAAGCTCTCCTCCAGAGAGTCAAGCGCGAGGGGAAGTGAAGGTTGAGAAGAGAGATACCCCCTCTCCGATTTACTCGATCTTGCTTTAAGACCATTCCGCCCGACTGTTGACATGGATTGGTGCCCTTAGTTTCCATTCCTAGGTACCACACAGGTGATTGCAGGGGGAATACCCATGGTACCTAAGGCAGACGTCGTATCACTTCGAGCAGTACTTCTGGAGGGTGCCCCGGCGAAGCTTGGGTACTTGCACCGGCAAAGGCTATTGTTAGGAGGTCGGCATAACTGTTTGTTACCTTCTCTAGTAGGCCTGGGCCGTAATTATCCCAGACTACTTTCGGGAGGTCCTATTTTTCGCTTTCTCGTATTTTGGTGTCCGATCCTAATCACCCGGAGTGGAAATACCTGAAGGCTGCTTGCTTGGTTGTATCTTAGGGATTTTTGTAGTGAGTGCTCTTTGCTCCTAGCTTGCTTAGCTTTATACTTTTCTGAGTCTAATTAATCTGTTAAAGTGGCTGATCAAGTGCCTCGTTGATCGAGGAGAGTTCAGGGGTTATCTCCCGAAAGTGTTGAGCCTTCTTCAAGAAGGCGTAGGAGTAATATAGCAGGTGAATATCACCCAGTGGTATCTGACACAGCGGAGAGAGATCCTCCGCTAGGGCTTGAAGGTGATGTAGTTGGTTCTGGTGTTGGTTCCGAGAGAAGCACTCCACTCACCTCGAGAATCTTATTTCCAAGAGAAGCAGAAGAAGAAGTAGAAGTAGATGAAGTACCTTAGTCTCCTGAGTCACTTCCATCTCCTCTTCCTTCTGATTCTCCGTTTGTTGTTGAGTACATCGGACCTGAGTCAGAAAGACCAGAAAGTCCTTATCCATCTTATTCATACCTTTCAATGGCCACGACTGGGAACGCGGCTGCGTTTGTGAGTGCTGCAAGCATTCAAACTCTTGCTTCAGTAGAAGTAGGAGGCACAATTGCTATATCTTTGATTGCTTCTAGTACTGTTGTGTTTGGCTCTGGTTTCACCCAAGAACAAGATTCTCAATTTGGTCCCTTTTGTTTTGGAATGCCCATTAGTGGGATTCCTTCATTTTCCTTTTCCGCTACTGTAACTGCATCTGCACCCATATCTTCCATGGCTAGTGGGTCAGCTTCTTTCCAAGGGTTCCCCTTCGGAAGTGAGCATATTCCTAGTCCGAATCCTTCCTTAGGGTCTTTTCCTTTTACTTCTCAGACTCAGAGTTTTAACCCTTGGTCTGGAGGTCAGATTTCAACTACCTTTACAGGTTGGAACCCTGTATTTACAGCAGTGGGGGCAGGGAATCAGTTTCTCACTAGTCAACAAGGGAATGTTTCTTTCCCTTCGTCGAGTGATTATCATGATTTTTCCCCTCTTTCTAATGGTTGGAACCCCTATCAGGGGGTTTCCTCTTTATTCACTACTTCGAGGGGGGAACTGGTCCGGTCTATGGTAACTCTACGTTGGGAGGGGGTCCATCTTCAAATGCTGGGTCCTATGGCCCAACATTTTCTAAAAGTTCTTTCTGGCAACCTGGTGCCTCATCAAATCCAAGTTATTCTTTTCAGAATGTTGGGAATTCATCCCACCAAGGATGGAATCCTCAGGCTCCTCCTCGTTTACCTTTTCTGGCAACGTTGAACTTGCCATATTTGTCGAAATTGATGAATTATCTGATCCGATATAGTCCGGGGTGGCCTCCGGTTCCTACCAAACTACCTTTAGACATTCCAAAGTTTGAAGGCAAGAATGGAGAGGACCCAACTGATCATATCACCACTTTCCATTTATGGTGTTCATCTAACTCCCTGATCGAGGATTCGATTAGGTTGAGGTTGTTTCAACGCACCTTGACTGGAAACGCTGCCAAGTGGTATATTGAGTTAACTGGGGGCAGTTTTGCTACTTTTGGAGATCTGGCTACTACATTTCTAAATTATTTCCAGTTGCCTGTCCGTTATGATGCCGAGACTGAAATCCTAGCTAATTTTAAGAAGGACGATGCAACCCACATTTCTGATCATATTCAGGACTGGCGGAGAAGGAAGAGGCTCATTAAAGCTTATATTCTGGGAGAATTTCTTTTGGAATGGTTTTTGAAATCTCTGCAGGCAGATATTTCTAAGGATGTATCCCTTTCAGGGGTATTGTATGAGGAGCAGGATATTTTTAGGGCCCAACTACTTGAATTGATATATTCTTAGTCTGGTGTCCTTCATAAATATTTGCCTAATTCTCCTCGCTCCAAATTAGAAATATCCAAGACTAAACCCGGTCCTCATGGTGACGGACTTATTGGGCCGATCAATAGTGGTGCAGCTAACTTGCTTAGTCAATTGTAGTAGTTTTCTATACAATCTACTTCTTCTGGTCAGGCTATGCCTGTTGATTCATCGCCTTCTCAATCTTTGTCGGTAAATACCATTCAGACTTCTAACCCTAAAGAAAATCAACAATCCGAAGTGAAGAAGAAGGGACGGAACAATAATAAGAAAAAGGGCAAGAATGGGAAGGGTAATGCAAATAAATCCAACGAGCATGTTGGTGAGGGTCCAAAGGATAAAAATAAAGTGAATTTTCCATGCAAGCTATGTGCTGGAGGCCATATTACTCACCTTTGCCCTAAAATTCAAGATGCGCAGTGCTTGTTAGCTCAGCAGGGTTCTTCTAGTTCCCAGGCTGTGTTGACAAACCCTTTTACCCAAGGTCAACAGCTAGTTGTTGGCTCAAATCAAAATACTGGGGCTTCCTCTGGGGGCACCTAGGAAGGGGAAACTCCGTCAAACATATACATGATGAGTGCTCGTGTGGATATCGCCACGAGATCCCATGATTATGGTGAAGATGAGTCTTCAAAAGCCAAGGGTGCTCCCGATGGTACTGAGCCGCTTCATATTACGAAGCCTACTGTTGAGCCTATACCTCGGATGCCAAAAGAATCTACCAAGCATACGATGATTAATCCAAATGCCAGGGCTGCCTAGAAGTACTCTATTGTGGAAGATCTAGCGCAAAGTCCTTGTGCCATGTCGGCTCTTGAGGTGCTCCAGTCTTGTCCAGCTCAGCGCAGTGCTCTGCTCACTGCTATTGGGGTTGTCGATCCAAAGAACTCTCTTGTGATTACATTCGATATGTCTAATTTTAAAAAGAGACTCCCCCATCATATGGATTTTCATATCAAATCATCTTTTTGGAAATTCAATTTCTTCAGAACTCATTATTTTTCGGATCCTTGAACCTTGCCTTCCCCTACCTCCACATTAGCGGAAGGTCAAGTGGGTGGAATGGAATTTCCGATGTCTACAGCTGAGATTGCTTAGCAATCTATTGTAGACTCTACAAAGTCTATTCCAGCTCGTCTTTCTCTGGAGGAGTTGGATGGCGATGTGGCTCCGTCTTCGACACTTAGTTCTTCTTCCACCCAGGATTGCCTTGATACCACTCTTCCATCTAAAGAGGCCATCCTGGAAGCTATGACTGGTATAGATAGACCGTGGGATGATTTGCATCATCGATCTTACTTTTTACCTAATTTGAGTGAAGTTGAATCAAGTTTTCCAAGTCCTTTGTCTCCTGGTCCTGTTCACCCAGTCCTGAACCCTTTAGCACCAACACAGGTATATGCTGAAGGGAACATGGCTGTGATTTCTCCAACTATCCTGGTGAAAATTTCCAGAGATCCCAATGTTATAGAGAATGTCTTCATCGGAGCTGAATGTTCCCCTGAAGAGATTTAGATTTACACCGATCTCTTTAAAGATTTTAGGGATGTATTCGCTTGGTCTTATGAGGAAATGCCCAGTATAGATCCATCTATTGTCCAACATGAGATCAAGACTTACGAAAATGCTAAGCCTGTGAGGCAAAAACTTCGTCTGGTCAATCCTAAGAAGGCTGCAGCTATCAAAGCCGAGGTGGAGAAACTGCTCAAGGCGGTATTTATTTTTCCTGTTCCTTTGACAGAGTGGGTTTCGAATCCTGTTCCCGTGGATAAAAAACAAGGAACAATCAGAGTTTGCATTGATTTCAAAGACCTTAATAAAGCATGTCTGAAAGATAATTACCCCGCACCATTTATAGATTAGATTATCGATGAGTGTGCTGGTAATGAGATTTTCTCCTTCATGGACGGTTTCTCCGGATACAATCAGATTACTATCCGTCCTAAAGATCAGCATAAGACTGCCTTTATTTGTACCTGGGGTACTTTTTCTTACAAGAAGATGCCTTTTGGTCTTAAGAATGCTGGGGCTACTTTTCAGTGGGCCATGTCATATGCCTTCCATGATATCAAACATATTATCGAGGCATACTTGGATGATTTAGCTGCTCGTTCTTGAAAGAGAATTGATCATCCTGTTCACCTCCGTCAAATATTTGAACAATGTCGTTTCTACAAGATTAGGTTGAATCCGAACAAGTGTGTTTTCGCGGTTACATCTGGTCGGTTATTGGGATTCATTGTGTCGTCGGAAGGGATTAGAGTAGATCCCTTCAAGTTTGAGGAAATACTTCGATTGCCTCCCCCGTCGTCTATTCGTCAACTTCAAAATCTACAAGGAAAAGCTAATTTTCTTCAGAGATTTATCATAAATTATGCTGAAGTTACCAAAGGATTTATGAGATTGTTGAAGAAGGGAGTTCCATTCTTTTGGGATGACTTCGCTCAGTGCTCATTCGATTCTTTGAAAAAAGCATTGACCTCTGCTCCTATATTGATTCCACCTGATTATAGTAGGAATTTCCTTTTGTATCTTGCAGCAGCAGAATCTACCATTGGTATGGTTTTGGTTCAAGAGGACGATGCTCTGGCAGAGCATGTTATATACTATCTTTGTTGAGGTTTGGTAGGACCTGAACTCCAGTATACTCCGATAGAGAAGCTAGCTTTAGCAACTGTTCATGCTGTACAGCGAATCAGACATTATATTATTCTACAAAAAACTTATGTTTTGGCAGGATCCAATCCATTTCAGTTTGTTCTTAGTAGGCGAGTGATTGGGGGCAAATACAATAGATGGATTGTGATTTTGCAAGAATTTGATATTTATTTTATGTCTGCCAAGTCCAAGAAATCTTTAGTTTTCGCGGAATTAATCTCTGAGTTGCCTTGTGGAGAAGAGATAGTCTATGATGAATCCTTCCCGGATGAACATTTGTTTCTCATCTCTCCATAGGATCCTTGGTATGGAGATATCATTGTGTATCTTCAGACTGTGGAGTTTCCCTCTACTTTTTCGAAAGATGAGCGCCTAAGTTGCGTCACTTGGCTAAAAATTACTTGATTTTTGGTGATGCTTTATACCATCGAGGGGTTGATTCAATCCTGAGACGTTGCTTAACTCTCAAAGAAGCTGAGGCTGTGCTAAATGATTGCCACAGTGGAGCTTGTGGTGGTAATTTATCTAGGCTTGCTACAGCCCAAAAAATCTTGCATGCTGGATAATTTTGGCCTTAAATTTTCAAAGATTGTATGGAGTCGGTCAAAAAGTGTCATCCGTGTCAAGTCTATACTTGAAAAATGCGCGCTCATCCAACTCCGATTTTTCCAATCATTACTGTCGGTCCCTTTACAAAGTGGGGTATTGATTATATTACTTGTAACCCGCCTTTGGCTAAAGGTCACAAGTATATTATTGTAGCAGTAGACTACTTTATTAAGTGGGTCGAGGCTATGCCTACTTTTGGGAATGATGGTGAGACAACAGCTCTTTTTCTTTTCAACCAGGTTATTGTTCATTTTGGTATTCCTAGAGAGATTGTCACTGATCATGGCAGTCATTTTTAGAATAGCATGATGGTTGAGTTGGCTCTAAAATTAGGTTTCTGGTAGGAGCATTCATCTCTGTATTATCCTCAGTCCAATGAGCAAGTGGAAGCCATGAAAAAATCCTTGAAGACCATTCTTCAAAGGATAATTAATAAAGCTTGATCCAACTAGCATATCATGATGTATCCTACACTTTGGGCATACAGGACGTTAGTGAAAACTGCAACTAGCTTTACTCCGTTTCAACTAGTTTATGGGATAGAATCCATATTTCCCATTGAATGTGAGATTCCTTCCCTTAAGTTAGTTGTTGAGCTTCTTCGTGACACTTATAGTCTTGAAGAACGTCTCCTTCATTTGGAACATCTTGACGAGCAGCGTCGCAATGCCGCCATAATGAATGAGGCACATAAGAAACAAGTCAAATTTGAGTACGATAAGGCGGTCAAACCTAGGGTTTTCTCAGAAGGTGACCTCATTTTGGTCTATGCCCAAGAGAAGGATGCCCTGGGCACAGGGAAGTTTAAGTCTATGTGGTATGGCCCCTTTATCATTAAAAAATTCCTTAAAAAAGGAGCATATGCCTTGGTTGATTTTGAAGGAAATGAGTTGGCGGATCCCAGAAATGGGCTCTATTTGAAAAGGTATTATGCCTAGGATTTGGCCTGGCATTTTGCTTTTGTATATAGTAGTTTTTATTTTGTACATGTCTGTTTTTTAGGTCTTTGATGTGATGGTGATGTTTTTGTTGGAAAAATACTGAGAGGGGGGGGTGAATCAGTATTTACAGCATATTCAAACTTTTTACTTTTTCATGCACTAAAACCCATACGCTACTTTGCTGAAGCCAACTAGCGTATACACGCGGATATCCTTCATGAAACTCTCGTATACCCAGAGATCTAATTATGCCATTAGTTCTTCACTTACATAATTCCATCATTCATTTATTAGATGTTCTATAAACAGTAAACATGTGCAGTAAGAACAGAATAAACCATCACAAAAAGCATCACACATGAACACCAAGATTTTTAGGTGGAAACCCAAGTTTGATATAACACTCCACAAGTATTGTTTCAAATTTTCAATATTTTATTATAGAGAAAACATCTTACAACATATGTGCTGGCGCAGACTTGACCAGCACGCAGGCACCCACCTGCGCTCGTTTACCAGCCTCTCCTGGAAGGAAGCTACGACCCCCTGACTCGTTTACCAGCCTCTCCTGGAAGGGAGCTACGACCCCCCGATCTCATTTACCAGCCTCACCTGGAAGGGAGCTACAACCCCCTGACTGAAGGCTACAACCCTCAGCACCTCTATGGACCACGTTTCATCAATTTTCACACTGGATCCAACAACTTCAAAAGAGCACAACTTGTAGGCTACGTTTCATCATATTTTCAAACTGGACCCACTCCATACTTTTAAGCACAGTCAACCATGAAACAGATACATATAACTCACTGACAGATATCAGTAAACCAAATAACGTACGTACATTTATTACCATAAGACTTCAAGAACCCTAGCTCTGTATACGTACACTTCACTGATGTCGCATATATACGCGCTTCCGTTCACACAAACCAGCGTATACCTCTGTATATATTTCATTGCGCATACACGCTTTATCTTCAGCGAAGCCGCGTATATACGCGCTTCCTCTGCGGCAAAGTAGCGTATAGATCTTCAATCATTATAGAGCAGCATACTTCTTCAGATCAAATATTCAGTTCAGATTTACCATTTTACTTCAAACAGATGTTCGCCTCATTTCAGATCTAAGCCTTCCATAAGTAGATCTAGTAGATACAAGTGCATTTCAGATCTAGATCCCCTTCTTCATCATTGGTGCATCATACATTCATATTTATCTTCAAGTGTAACCCTTTCCATTCAGATCTACTTCAGAGAGAAGTATTCATTCAAGCTCTTACATCTTAGACCCACACTCCGATTTGCACAATGAATTTCTTCTCTTTATATAGGTCATCCTCTTTTCAACACTGTTATCTTTTCAATACCATGAGACAAAAAAATACCATGAGCCCAAAACTACATTACTTTCGATGGTATTCCTGGACGGGGTCATTTAGACGAATCATTACCCAATACAATGGGTCAATACCATGGTGGTTACCCCTGGTTTTTCACTTTATGAGTGCTTTTGCCCATACGTGACTTGGCACGTTGTTTCCCGCGTGCATACACGACTTCCCCTAGACAGATCCGTGTATTCCTTGAGAAATACTCTTTTCACCATAGATTTAGCACATGCTGAATTCCTTTCTTCATTGCCTTCTGTACTCCCTGTAGATACATCAGATTTTCATGTTTAAACAGGTTCATCAAGACATATTCTATCAAGCACAACTTCATCAAGTAAGTTGCCATCATCTTCATCAGGTGGATTGCCATTCAAGAACAACTCTCTTCATCATATTGTCAACAAACATCTTATCACATCAGATTTACATCATTTACCAAGTCCATCAAGTCAATAATAACTTCATCGTGTGGATTGCCATCAAGGACAACACATGCCAACAATCTCATGTCTTCATCTTCATTCAATGGGTTTCCATCAAGGACAACACTCTGCATCATATTGCCAACAATCTCCCCCTTCGGACTTGATGGCAACCACGATGGTGTTTGGTTACCACAAGAGACACCATGTCACTCTCCCCATTTTGGAAACCATTCTTTCTCGTCATTCAAACACCATGTGACTCTCCCCCTTTGACATCAAGGGAAAAGGGTGGATCAAAACCAACATACTCTCCCCCTTTTCTCCGCATTTGGAAGAACCGTTCTGCAGATCTGATATATACTGAAGTGACCAAGCTCCTCCTGAGTTCATGCTAAATCTTCAAACATATTTTCCAATGAAGTACATGACTCTATGAATTTCCTATCACCAAAGACTCATACTTACATCAAAGATCCATCCAAGTGGATTTACATATGAGACTTAACTACCCAACCAAGTGGGTTTAAAAATTTGACTCAGCTACCCAATCAAGTGGGTTTACAAAATTTGACTCAGCTACCCAACCAAGTGGGTTTACAAATTTATCCAGTCCTTTCATGACTAAATATTACAATTTTACATCATGGGTCTCAACAAGATCTTTTCATCAAATTACAAATATGACCATTCATGACCAACACCAGAAAGTCCTCAAGAAAGAGAACATATTTCAGTAAACCAAAGATAATGCCAACAATGCATTATACTCAGCAAAGCTAATTCTCCCCCTGAATCCGTGCATCCAAGCATCCTTTCAATATGACTAAGGCTCCCCCTTAGTTTGTGCATCCTGAACACTTTCACCAACAAATCATCAAAACATCTTCATCAAATCACTAGAAATAGAATTATGAGAACTGGAACACCACCTGAGATACCAGACAGTATCAGAGATACCAAACAGCACTGCAGCTGTGCTGAAGAGAGCTGACTCCACACATAAAATTGTCAGTAATCAGACATACGCGGTTTTCTGTGCATGAACTCGCGTATATATGCGACTGTGTTTCAAGAAACCCGCGTATCCAATACCATATTCTATATTTTAACCAGATCTGATCCTCTTGTGAGAGAAAGACAATGTTCATCTTCTTTCTGAGATATTTGAATGCTTCCCTGGACTGCAGATAGATAGAACAGTGTAGTTGTGTCTTCAAGCGTCATCCAACGATTGTAGCATAAGCACATTAGTAACCAAGACTTTATATTCTTTGCATCATCAATACAATCTTTTCAAGAGAGATTATCACACCAGAACAACATCTTCAAATATGTGTCAAGAAATCATCCATGGGGTCCAATATCATCAAGATCTTCACAAGATTTAACATGAAGTAACATATGTAGGCAAAAGATCTCAACCATAGTAACAAACTCTCGCATGATCTATTCTTATTTCTGAATCATCCAACTCATCCATGTGTGAGCAAAAGATACTTATCAAAGAACAAATGGCTCAAAATCTCATCATAATAAACCATGTACCAAGTCATCATCATTTGAGCATGACATCACAAAAACCTATGAATAAGCAAGCCATATTGCTATCTTTCCAATCATTAGTATTCAACCTGCTGCTCCCCCTGAACCAGTGCTCTTCCTTAACATGTGCAACATGAATACGTTCATCAGCAAGTCATCAACAACAATCTCTGCATGAACTGCCCTTATCTCCGAATTATAAGACTTTCATCTCAGCAACGAATACTCTTCATCAAAAAGAAAATAGGACTCATCCATAATATTCAACATAAGACATCAAGTATCATATCATCATTATTTAGAACTGAGAAATTGAGTCAATAATACAGTTATTAACAGTCAGACTGATGCTTTCCCTGAACCTCTGCTCCAGATCTTCAGCTATCATAAAAATTCTCTTATCATCAATGCATACACGACTGTGTCTGCTGGAACTCGCGTGTATACGCGACTTTTGTTCATCGAACCCGCATATGGAAAGTGAAGCATAGAAATTTTTCACATTCCTTCATTTCCCTCTGAACTTGTACTTCATGTACCTGTTTTCTTCATATCAGATGCTCTGTCAGAAATACATATAACCAGAATAATCAAATCAACCATGAGAGCCATCATACATTGCTCCCCCTGTGACGATACATTACTAAATCTCATAATGTATCCCACATCATTCCTGCAACAATCGTAGAAGTAAGTCGTGCTGATAATCGGCAGTAGGGTCAAAATTCCCTACGTTTCTGATCGCTCCTCCATCTTTTTCCAGATTTGTTTGAACTTTCTATTTTTGTGCTGGAAGTTATCCAATTTCTCATATCCGTTCAACCTGCATTCTTTTTCTACATGTCCATAATTGTTACAAGAATAAAATCTCATGTGTCCAGAGAAATAAGCATAAGAATCATAATGAGTATTTCTAATCTTCCTCCTTTTAAAATCGCTTTATGTCCATACTTGTTACATGAAAACAATATCCTTTGAAGAAACCAGAGTACCTTTCTATGTAGGAACTGTTTGTTTGAGGCTGACATGATCTGCTCCTGCACTTTGCTGCAACATGCCCATGATTATGACATTTAAAGCATTCAACTTTATTGACTGATTTCCTTTGAGATTTCATTATTTTTGGTTGAACTTTTGTCTCTTTCAACACTTCAGGTTTTGCATTGTCATCCTTTGAAGTTTTAGCACTTCCGTGAGGAGGGATTCTTCTTAGCGCTTCTTGAAACCAAGACCAAGTTTGATGGGGTTAGGAGACCTTCGATTACTCGAATTTTGTCCAAAATGTTAGTACTATCTTGAAACTTTAAAATTTTAACCTTTTCTTCACTTACCTTTGAGAATGTTTACCTCAACCTCCAAGGCTTGACATTGCTTTGTCATGCTTTCTTCTTTCCTTCTTCCATCTTCTACTTGATCCTTCGCATTTAGAATCTTCTTTCAACCAATTTTCGTTTTCTTCACATGTTTGTTGCAGCTCTTCATTCCTCTTATTTGATTTTTTCCAGATCTTCTTTGAGAGAGATGATTTCTGCTTCTGCTGCCTTCCTTTTCAAATTTTTGTAGAGGTTCCTCATTCTTCTTACTTGATGCTTCAAGATCTGCTTGCAGAGAGATGATTCCAGCTTCAAGTCCTTCATTCTTCTTGTTTGATTTTTCGAGATCTGCATTTAGATCATCGATTTCTGCTTCTAGTCTTTTAATTCGATTGGATGCATAAGCATGGAACCTTTGATATTTGTCTACCTATTCATTCAGTATTTCTATCTGTCCTTTCATTTGAGTGATCATCTCATTGTAGATAACTTCT
Organism: Pinus albicaulis; assembly: GCA_034641835.2. Taxonomy (NCBI): domain Eukaryota; kingdom Viridiplantae; phylum Streptophyta; class Pinopsida; order Pinales; family Pinaceae; genus Pinus; species Pinus albicaulis. Next base: position 1,358,498,298 of record CM076578.1, on the reverse strand, counting down.
TGCTTATTAGATGCTCTTTGTTGTTCTTCAACTTTAATCTTTAGAGCTTCTTCTAGATCCATAACATTTCTTTCACTATCTTCACTATTACATGCACAAGAAGATGAATCAAAAGAACAACAATCAGTACCTGTTTTATCTTCTTTATTTTCTGCCACACATGTTTTCTGAGATATCTCCTTTTGAGTAGCCTTCTTCTTTTGCTTCTTTTCCATGAGCACTTTCAGATCTTGGTCAGAATTTTCTTCATCTTCACTAGACACTTCATCATCATCTTTATTTGCATAATAACTCTTTACCTTTTCAAATTGTTTCCCTTTACCATGGTTTTCTATATAAGGACATTTAGCAGCATAATGACCAACTTTTCCACAATCAAAACACTTGAAGGGAAGCTTACCTTTGAATCTTCCAGTACCTAGTTGAAGTCTTCTCACGAAATTCGCTTCTTCTTCTTTGGATATATAGCTGGATTCCTTGACAACTTCCTTTTCTTTTCCTTTTGCAGATGCCTTAAAAGCAGCTTCTTTGATTTGAGAAGGACCTCCTTTTCTCATTTCAAAAGCAGTTAGAATGCCATGTAGTTGAACAATAGTAAGAGTTTGCAGATCTTGCCTTTCTTCAATAGCTGATACTTTTGACTCAAATTTTGAAGTCAAAGATCTTAAGACCTTTTCTACCAGAGTAGTATCGGTTTGGTTTCACCCAAATTTCTCATCCGATTTACAATATCATCTAGATGGAGAAACAACCCAACACTTTCATCACTATGCATCTTCAAATTTTCATATTCAATTCTAAGAGTTCGAGTTTTGTACTTTTACCTTTGTGTCAAGCTTCCAGCTCGAATGATTTGCTCCCATATTTCTTTTGCCGAATGTAGCCGCATCACTTTAGAAAATTCTGATTCGTACATGCTTCCTAACAAGACATTCACTTCTTCGCATTGATTTCATACTTCTTCCTTTCTCGCGTCAGGACCGTAGGAATACTCTGTCAGAAATGTCAGTATTGATAACCTTCTTCCACGATTGCCCATACATTTGCACCAAGACTTTGCAGATATGCTTTTGTACGTACCTTCCAAAAGATCAGATTGCTTCCATTGAATAGAGGTGGCCTTATAGACATTACTCCTTCTTGACTTCCCATTGTGACGGATCTCCTTTAAGCGATCAAGCTTCTGCACAAGAACTTGGCTCCGATACCAATTGTTGGGAAAAATACTGAGAGGGGGGGGGGGGGTGAATCAGTATTTACTGCATATTCAAAATTTTTACTTTTTCATGCACTAAAACCCATACACTACTTTGCTGAAGCCAACTAGTGTATACACGCGGATATTCTTCATGAAACTCGCGTATACCCAGAGATCTAATTATGACATTAGTTCTTCACTTACATAATTCCATCATTCATTTATTAGATGTTCTATAAACAATAAACATGTGCAGTAAGAACATAATAAACCATCACACAAAGAATCACACATGAACACCAGGATTTTTAGGTGGAAACCCAAGTCAGGAGAAAACCACCACTGCAGTTGCTCAGCCTTCAATATTTTATTATAGAGAAAACATCTTACAACATATGTGCTGGTGCATTCTTACCAAAGACGTGTGCACCCACCGCGCTCGCTTTACCAGCCTCTCCTGGAAGGGAGCTACGACCCCTTGATCTCGTTTACCAGCCTCACCTGGAAGGGAGCTACGACCCCCTGCTCTCGTTTACCAGCCTCACCTGGAAGGGAGCTTCAACCCCCTGACTGAAGGCTACAACCCTCAACACCTCTATAGACCACGTTTCATCAATTTTCACACTGGATCCAAAGCTTCCTTTAGGACACCACTTGCAGGCCACGTTTCATCATATTTTCAGACTGGACCCTCTCCATACTTTTAAGCACAGTCAACCATGAAACAAATACATATAACTCACTGACAGATATCAGTAAACCAGCAGAACAGATCAAAAATTTCTTACCACAGACTTCAGCAAACCCTAGTTTGCATACGCGCTTTCACTTCACTGATGTCGTGTATATATGCGCTTTCGTTCACACAAACCAGCGTATACCTCTGTACATATTTCATTGCGCATACGCGCTTTCTCTTCAGCGAAGACGCGTATATACACGCCTCCTCTGCGGTGAAGTAGCGTATAGATCTTCAATCATTATAGAGCAGCATACTTCTTCAAATCAGATATTCAGTTCAGATTTACCCTTTTACTTCAGACAGATGTTCGCCTCATTTCAGATCTAAGCCTTCCATAAGTAGATCTAGTAGATACAAGTACATTTCAGATCTAGATCCCCTTCTTCATCATTGGTGCATCATACATTCAGATTTATCTTCAAGTGTAACCCTTTCCATTCAGATCTACTTCAGAGAGAAGTATTCATTCAAGCTCAGACATCTTGCACCCACACTCACGATTTGCACAATGAATTTCTTCTCCTTATATAGGTTTACCCTTTTTTCAATACCATGAGCCAAAACCACATTACTTCCGATGGTATTCCTGGACGGGGTCATTTAGACGAATCATTACCCAATACAATGGGTCAATACCATGGTGGTTACCCCTGGTTTTGCACTTTATGAGCACTTTTTCCCATACGCGACTTGGCACGTTGTTTCCCGCGTGCATACGCGACTTCCCCTAGACAGATCCGTGTATGTCTTGAGACATACTCTTTTCACCATAGATTTAGCACATGCTGAATTCCTTTCTTCATTGCCTTCTGTACTCACTGTAGATACATCAGATTTTCATCTTTAAACAGGTTCATCAAGACATATTCTATCAAGCACAACTTCATCAAGTAAGTTGCCATCATCTTCATCAGGTGGGTTTCCATTCAAGAACAACTCTCTACATCATATTTTCAACAAACATCTTATCACATCAGATTTACATCATTTACCAAGTCCATCAAGTCAAGAATAACTTCATCAGGTGTATTGCCATCAAGGAAAACACATGCCAACAATCTCATGTCTTCATCTTCATTCAGTGGGTTGCCATCAAGGAAAACACTCTTCATCATATTGCGAACAGTTTTTGATCTGCTTTGGCAGGTTGTGTCAAATGTCATGAGTCATTATGGTTTCGCCGATGGTGCTAGTAGACACACCTGGAACTTGGCTTCCGCGACTTGGGTGCTTCATCATCCATCCGGTCAGCTGTTAGTATCAAGAGGAGTCTGCATTGGTCCTGCTTCCAATAATATAGCAGAGTACACTGCAGTTATTTATATACTCTCAGAGGCAATATCTTTGGGTGTTGATTCGTTGGTAGTTTTCTTGGACTCCCAGCTGGTGGTGTTGCAGTTGAACAATACTTATTGGGTTCGAGATCCATTTTTATTCCGGTTGTTTTTGAGGGTACGTTTGTTACAAAGATCATTTCAATTTTTAACATTCATTCATATTCCTCGAGCAGACAATTGGATGGCAGAATCATTAGCTAATCAAGCAATTTATTAGCATATTAATCATTCCATACAGTAAAATTTAATCATCAAAAACATCATGCATTTTTTATACATTTTTCACATCACATCATAAATTGCTATATATATATATATCATCAGAGTGTTCAAAAAACTATACAAAATTTGGATCCATAAGTCATAAAAAATTAGGGCTTATGCCTGATCATGTTCAATATCAAAAATATACAGTCATCCGGTAATCGTATCTATCTACTCATGTGGTCCCTGCCCAAAATTCATGTTCCTATAGAACACAATTGCAGTGGCGACACGGCGGAATAACCGCACCCATTCACGTGGTACTCCCACTAGCTGTCTCTGGATAGCCTCAGGTAGGTCTTCCACTGCAGCCATAGGCACTTGGCGGGTCAAACCCTCCAATTTTCTCTGAATGGCATGGAGAGTCCTGCCTAGGTCTTCAGTATCCGCCTCGCCTCTGCGGCGCTTATGTCGTGGGTAGCCCTCAGGACGGATTGGTCCAATATATGTATCATGGTCATCATAATATTGTAATTCATTTTGAATCCAATAAAAAACATGTTTTGTTTTCACATTTTTTCATATATATTGAAAAAATTATAAAAATCACATAATTTTAAAAATTGAAATCTTACCGATTGCGCCCCATGCCGTGCCAGGTGGAAGGAAGAGGTCTGGATCACCACGAAAATCCATCCCAGCATAGGGGTAGTCCTCCACAGCGATGACTTGTTATCCCCACCATTGGAAGAACTCATCGTCCCAGGTGGTTTGGGGAACTTCACTTCCCCCCAGTCTCTTCATCAGATCTGCCCATCAGGCAATTCTTGGGTCTCTTGGGCTGTTGATGGAAGAGATCACTTTGGGTCGAAGCCCAGGAATATTCTCCAAGAAAAATGTCATCAAAATGGTTCCATACCCGAAATTTTTTGTTTTTTCATTCCGGATGGAGGTCAGTTGTTGCTTCATATTCATTAATAGAGCTGTGCACCAATCATATAGGTGAGCTAGGCATTCCACAGCGATGCTCATCTGGGTCCTGGATGCTTGATGCAAGGAAGCAGATCCTACTACCCTGCCAATGGTAAACAGGAGAATATTCATGTGTAGATCTCTCAAATCTTTTATAGCAATATGAGTCCCTACTTTTTTGGACCCCTCTACACAGTAGACGTGGACATAGCCATCCACAGTAAGCCCTCCCAAAGGCTTGCTGTGAAAATCTACTAGGTCTCCCCTCTGTGAGAGTCCAGTAATGAAGTAGATGTCTTCTACCTCTATGTGTATGGGCATTTGATCTATCACGAAGAAATATTCCTCTGGTTCCCAATAATTTACCAGCGTTTCGAGCAACCAGACATTACTCTTCATATTTGGCATTTTGAAAAATTTGAGCAATCCGAAATTTCGGAGGATATTGAGCGATTGTTGATCTTGCATTACTTCATTATCAATTTCACTATGCTCACGTTCCCTCCAAGTGATGGTCATCCTGAAAAAATTCATTTATTTGTTCATTAGATGCGTTTTTTTACATCGCGGGTTGCGCATACGCAACTTACCCTATAGACAGTCGTGTATATACGCGGCTTGGTCCATACGAACCCGCGTATGCGCAGAGCCCTAAATTAAAAAAAATGTTTTTAACAGTGAAACTTCCAAATTTTAACTCTATTAATGGACAAAATTGATAATAATGATGGATTAAGAGCTTACCTAACTGATTCGGTGAAGTTTGACCACTGATTGCTCCTGTTTTGACGAAAGAAGGTTTTTTCTCCAGAGCTCTTTTTTCCCAAATCAGCAAGTAACAATGAACCAAATATGAGTTAACATGTGTATTTATGCCCAGAAATTGAAAATTTTTGTAAAAATTTGTTATGCCTATTTTTTCAATCTATCTTAAGTTGCATAACCCGGATGCTTGTAAGTGCCCAGATTGGTATATTTTCAGGTACATTTTGATGAAGTTGAGATTTTTCCGGTTTTTGATCCATGACTGCTGACCTGTCATGGCAGGTATATGATCTTCACTAGCATATAGGTTAGGAAATCCACTTTCCGCTACATTTTGCATACTAGCCTCCATTCTGATCACTTTCCATAGGGTCGATCCCATCAGGTCACGAGTATTTCACCCATTTCACTCGCTGATTTTTAATCATGACTTGGTGGTAGAGCCTTCCTTTACATGGGCTTCCTAGTTAGTTCCTCGCTAACACTTGTTTCCCATGCTGCGTTTTATGTAGGCTCGGGAGTCCTCTTTAGTCCCGCCATGACTTATGTGTTGAAGCTTCATTCTTCTTCTTCTTCACTATCATTTTTTCTGGCTATTACCCTAGAGGCTCCCTGGTGTTGTTGAGTTGTATTACTACATTGCATATTGGCTACTTGTTTATCCTGGCCTTTAGCCGGCTTCATTTGGACTCGATTTTTAAGCCATATTTTGACCTTGACCATCTGTACAAGTTAACCTTTGCATGCACTTAGCTATCACGACTTAACACCCTTTTTTCCCATGGATGGAACATTCCTTTGAGTATCACTTACCAGTTTCCGCCACCTTGCATTGAGCATAGGATCATTCCTATCCCAAGAACTAGTGCATCTGTTTCTTGATACTCGTTCTATCCATTGTACTATAACATTGTTTTATTCTTTTTCAGGCTTATTATATGAAAAAGACAAAAAAATCAAATATAACAAAAAGAGAAGGAATGGGATGTTACTTCATAATTTGATGGCAGTACAGTATCATTTTGTCGCCCTTGAACAAAGCACATACAGTTATATATTTCCTTCATTTGGTATGGTTTTAGTTTTGACCTAGGTTCAGCTTTTTCCTTGTTTCACTGGTCAGTCCTTCCCTGGTTGGTTATCTCTTCCAATCATATGGAGAGTTTGTTTTTGCCTCATGCATAACAGACTTATACAGTGTCATTTTTTACTACCATGGTCATCACGAGTCATGCTTTTGTTCAAGGGAAGTTTTAACCAGAGTCGGCCATTCTGCGGTGTATCTTGACTCATTATTCAGTCGGCCTTTATGGTCTTGTCAGTATCTTGTTCTATCACATCAGATGTTTTGGTCTTCTGCTCGTGCTGGTTTGAGAAGGTCTCCATTGACTTCTTGCTGGCAGGTTTGTCTCTCATCGACTACGACATATTGCTCTGAGAGTAAACCTAGAGCCGCACCCTGGCCCTATTTCCATCATTGATAGGTGACCTTGTGCTCAGCATTTGATCATCATTATGGGTCTTTGACTGAGTGGTTTTCCTTGTGTTCGACGTCAACATACATTATCACACTTGGGATTCGTGCAGTACCTTGATTTCCATTTGACCCTATTGGTGGATATCTCGCCTCTGTGTCAGCTTTCATTATTGGTTGGTTCAGAGGGTTTCTTCCGTGCGCTAGCTTCATCTTGTGCATGTCGGAAACGTACTTCGGTTTTGGTTCCATCACTCTACTTCGTCCGATTCCTTCCAAATCTTGGCTTGTGGGTTACACTCGCGCTGGACTGATGTGGGATGCCTTAATGCCTTCCTTCCAGCAGATCTTTTCCCATCGACTCCGACTCATTGCTCTGGGAATAAGGTCTAGAGTCTTTTTGTCAGTACCTTAGGGTTTGCAGTCATCAGTGGCAGACTCTTCGCTATCGACAGTGGGGATTCATCATTGCCTCCTAATTGGTAGATTCTTCCAAGTGTTTGACTTCAACTCATTCATTCGCACTTGTTAGATTGTACTGGGGCACCTTGACACTCATTTTCATTATCGGTGGGTTGTCTCGCGTTTGTTAACGGTATACATTATTGACCGGTAATCAAACGATTTCTCACATGGTCGACTTCAGCTCATTTATTCCCATTGTGTAGAATTGTGCCATCGAGATCGGTGAAGACCTCAGGTTGCATCAGCTCGGTTCACTTTCAACAATCCATTCAGTTTCTGCCAGTGATGTCGTCCACCTTTATATGTTGCAGTGTCAGTACAGCAGCATCCTATATGTTGGCTCCCGAGTTGCGTGATTGTACCATGTGTTCCACCCCTTATGATTTGGTACCTGGAGATTCAATTAATTTTGTGATCAGACATCCATTTTCAGTATTATTGATTAGTTTGATATATGTGATACTTGGAAATTGATTCCGACTTGTACTTCCGGTCTGTGCTCAGATGATTCATTGTGTACTTTCAGTTCAGCTATACTTGTATACATTTTGGATCTATTCTGTACTTTCTATATGGATATATTTTTTACTGAGCATGGGTATGCCCGCCTCAGACATGAGCTGACTCTCTATTTTCTTTCATTGGTTTTTGGCAGGCTAAAATCTGGTGAAGTCCTCTCCTATCCTTGCGAAGTTCTTTCTATGCACATAATACATTTCGGCCATCATGTACCCCTTCTGACCTCATATATTAGGGGGCATCTGTTATAGCATCATTTTTCACCCTCATGTGATTCATGATTGTCTCTTTGGCCTTGGGCACCCATTCCCATAGACTTGAATAAAAGTTCATAAAAAACAGTGTTTAAAATCCCATACGTGGATATGCCCAGACTTTTCTGCATGTATACGCGAGTACAGAGATACTTTTCCGCGTATGCCATTAAAATCATTAAAAAATATATAAAAATCCCTATTTTTAAGGCTAGGTTGATGGTTATTCCCGTAATTCAACCACCCCAGCATGTGGCCAACTGTTTCAAATAGATTGAAACTACTTTGAGGGAGTATAAAATCCCCTCATATGCATGGCCTAAGGGAGGGAGAAAATTATAGACATTATACTCTGTTGGAGCCCAATTCAAGTCTGATTTCCTGTGCCTCCTGCACTTCCCAGATTTTTACAGGAAACCCTTGTTTCCTAGAGATGTTCATAAGATTATATGTCATCTCGTGTGCACAAGTCTTGAAAGAATCCCGGTGAGGCAAGGGTGGGACAGATCCGGACGACGGTCTGTTCGAAGATCGTGGAAGGATTCAGGTGATCTCTCCACCTTTCTATTATTGTACATGTTGTTTGTAATGAATAAGAACCATCTTGTTCCCGAATTCACGTGTTAATATCTGCTTGCATATGTGAAAAGATTGTTAATTAAACATTTATTATTGTTTATATGATGTTTCACATGGATTACATTGACATTTAGGAAAGATATATGATGTATAAATAGATTTCCGTGCATGTCTCTTCTTGATTTCCAGGTCGAAGAGGAAGAAGGGTTGCTGGGGGTTCAGACCTCACGGGATCTACATCAAACGTAGGATCTACGGGTGAGTTCTACAATCTATAATATCTAGATTTTAGCATAAAAGTTTGGTTGTGTGAGTCCTTCTTGAATAGCATGCCCTGATCTATGGATGTTTTTGACCCAACGACCTCTAGGGAGTTATTTCCCGAAACAATTACTAGAGTTCCCCTCTTGTAAAGAAATTGGGCGATAATTCTCAATTTCTTGAGATCTTGCTCAGTCTCTTATATTTGGCTATGCACCTCAGCAAAGGCTACAGATGGTGATTTTGTGGCCTGAAGGGAGCTAGTAGGTTGTCTAGAAGCAATTTTTCTAGGGCCTACTGATAGCTGAGATTCAACTTTCTTAATGATATTGTCGATAAAGTTTGATCGCCCAAGTGTCACTAGTCCCTTAGGTTTTCAGGTCTAGGGAGGAATTTTGTTTTGTTTAGATTTTATAGTCCTTCAAAAAAACGCAAGCATTCGTTCCTACCTTAAAATTCTATGCAGTTTTGCTATGAATCGGGCAGATGAACGAGCACGTTCCTCGTTCGTTACGCAGGTTCTTACCTTATGTTTTTAATACCTAGTTCTTCCTTAGCAAAGAAAATCAAATATACATCAATATTTCTAAATAGCTACACTCTCCCCAGCAATGGTGCCAAAATATTGAGGTGTAAAAGCTTTCTTTTTAACTCCTATTTATCCTACATTAATTATCAATCTAGGTACGACATTTTATCTAAATAATGTACTCAGTCTGAGGTGGAAATTTAATCTAAGAGTAATGCTCTCCAATGTGCAGTACAATGTTTCAAATAGAAGAGTAAATAGATGCTTGAAAATGAAATCTAATTGCAATAACATGAAACTTAATGCTCTAAAATCCAATCACTCACTCGAAAATCATCAGTCAAGGATGCAGTAGTAATAACTCTTTCTTATGTTAACTGATGTAAATGAAATCAACTATAAACAAGATCAAGATCATATGTAATAGAGTTTACAAGAAATCGCACTCTATTTTAACCAACGAGAGTCAATGAGAAATCGTGAAAATACAAAAGGAAATCTGAATAATCATAGTACACCTATTTATTTCTACAAGCGTTGTCCTTTTATGACAGCCAGCGGATGAAAAAAGAAATACAGATAAGCTTTGAGCAGTGAAATTCAGCTATTGTTTTTTCTTCTAGCGCTGATGCTGCATTTTTCCTTTCTTTTCTTTGACTATGCGCTCCGATCTCGGCCTTCTTGTCTGGATATGCCCTTTTGTTGAAGGGACATCAGTTATTTCTTCTTTACCTCAGAAAATAACACAGTCCACTGCAAATTCGTATTTAATATGATATAAAATGACATGAAAGAGTTGATCAATACATAAAATGGCCAAAGTCCCTCCTTATTAGACTTTCCGGAGGGAAATAGACACCTCCTCCTCAAACACTAACAAAAAATCAAGGGGTTCAACCCTGCTACTGCTACACCTGCATAAAAGACATAGTTTCTGAGAGTGACTACACTATAGATGATGATGGCTCATTGACCCTAAGTCAGATGATGAAATTGAAACTCGGAACCTTCCCTCTTGATCCCTTAAACAAGCTGATCCAAAGGAGAGGATGGAATTCCCGCATGAGAATTATTTACACTGAAAAGTGCTGCAAATACAGCTAAACAGCTGAAGCATGCAAGTAGTCAAAATAAAAAAGATATATGAATATTGAATTCCTTCCTTGCTGCTATCCCCTTCTTCTTATTCTTGGTGAGCCTCCTCACCCCTAACCCCACTCATTAATTAGGCGACTTCCCAGAAAAGATTCCTCCTTCAAAACTGCGTTGTCCTTGTTGGTTTCCCTCCTCATGTAGCAGTGTTGACTTGGTCAACTGGATCTAGTTCACCTACATTGCCCCCTTTCTCACTAAGGTGGCTTAATTTTCCCTCCTAATTTGACCCCTTTTCACATTGGGATTGTTTCATTGTTATTTTATTCTTCTTACTGCAAAAATGGAGCAATTATAATATTCCAACTAGCAGCAGCTAATTGGGAATATTACAGTCCTCCCCGCTCAAAAGTTTCTTGCCCACAAGAAATAGTAAAGAAGTATGCTACACTATCTTCTCTCCCTCCCAAGTGGCATCCTCATCTGGTAGATTCCTCCATCGAATCAGATATTCCTTGATAACTCTGTTCCTTAGCTGCCTCTCCCTTGTGTCTAAGATTTCTTCTGGCTGCAAAATTAGGTGGCCCTCATCATCAATGGGGGGGATATCCAGGTTGGAAACTACATTCTTCCCAATGGCCTTTTTGAGGCAAGAGACATGGAAGATATTGTGGATCTTGCTTCCCTTAGGAAGCTCCAGCTCATATGCTACCTTACCGACACAATTGATCACTTTGTATGGCCCATAGAAACATGGTTTGAGCTTCTTAGCTCCCTTCTCCTTGAGTATGAACTGTTTATAAGGCTGAATGCATAGATAGACTAGATCTCCCACCTCAAACTGTCTCTCTATCCGACCACGGTCTGCATATATCTCGTGCTAGTTCTGGGTAGTAGCAATGTTGTCTTTGAGGGCTCTAAGTATGTCCTGATTCTCCTGAATCCATTCCTTGGCTCTTGGAGCCTTACTTGCCCCAAACATAACATCATAAAATTAGAGTGCCTCATATACATATAAGGCCTGGAATGGAGTCATACCAATAGACATATGATGAGTAGTGTTGTAACAATATTCTCCCAAGTGGAGCCAATGCAGCCAAGCCCTCTGCTGCCCTGCAACATAGTTTCTCAAGTAGCCTTCCAGCTACTTGTTCACTATTTCGGTCTATCCATCGGTTTATGGGTGATAGCTAGTGCTTGGAGTCAAATCATTCCCCACTAACCGGAAAATTTCCTGCCAAAAGCCACCCATGAAGCGGATGTCCCGATCACTCACTATGGTCCTTGGGATACCATGGAGTATAAATACATCTCTGAAGAAAAGCTCAGCTACCTTTGAAGTAGTATAATGTGCAGAAATGGCAAAGAAATGAGAGTACTTCATTAGTATATCAAAAAATACAAAGATACAATCCTTACCCTGTATTATCGGTAAGCTAGTGATGAAGTCCATACATATGCTTTCCCACTTCCCATTCGGAATAGGTAGTGGCTGCAATAACCCAGCAGGGTGGGTGCGCTCTCCCTTGTTCTACTGGAAAATTGTGCACTCCTTGACATGTTGGAGTACATCCTCTTTGAGACCCTTCCATGATAATCTCTCTCTTATGGCCTTGTAAGTCTTTGTGAAACCTTTACGCCCTACAAGTGGGGAATCATGTGATGCTAGTAATATCTTCGCCTTGAGCTTGGAATTCTTAGCCAAGAAGATTCGGTCCTGGTAATATACCTCTCATCCAATACCACCCCATAAAGTATCTCACATGCAAATTCATCTTTGGAATACTCAACTAAAATTTGAGCCTTCCAATCTACATCCATGCCCCTCAAAGACAACATTGTAGGCCTCCTGTATAGAGCATCAACCACCACATTTCTCTTCCCCTTGACATAGTCTATTTCAAATTCATATCCTTGGACTTTTCTCACCCACTTCTGTTGTCTCTCCTAGATTTGTTTCTGTTCAAGGAAGAATCTAAGACTGTTATGGTCAGTCTTCACCTTGAACTTATTCCCCACCAAGTATTACTGGAACTTGGCTAATGCATGCATGATAGCCAAAATTTATTTATCATAGATGGGGTATAAAATTTCATGAGGAAGTAGGTTCATGTTCTCAAAGGCTATAGGATGCCCTCCTTGCATCAATACTGGTCCAATTCCTTCACCTGATGCATCACATTCTAGAACAAAAGGTTGAGAAAAATCATGAAAAACCAATACAGGACAACTACTCATTACCTCTTTGAGCTTATCAAAATCCCTCTTCGTTGTAGGTGTCCGATGGAAAGCTCCCTTCTTGGTCAAGTCTGTGAGTGGTGCTACTAGCTGTGAAAACCCTTTCACAAAGTTCCAGTAATAAGTGCATATGCCAACAAACCCTCAGATTTATGTGACATTTCTGGGTTCAGGCCAATCTCTGATAACCTGTATCTTCTCCTCATGTACCCTTACTCCATCCACTCCTATTATGTGCCCAAAATATAACATCTCTGTGAGGCCAAATTCACATTTGGAGAGCTTGGCATAGAATTGCTACTCCTTGAGGATATGTAAAATTGTCTCAATATGCTGCAGGTGCTCCTCCCAAGTGTGGCCATAGATAATAATATCATCAAAGAAAACCAATACAAAATTTCTCAAATTACAACGGAAGATGTGGTTCATGCATGATTGGAAATTTTTTGGGGCATTGGTCAATCCAAAAGGCATCACCAAAAACTCAAAATGGCCATAGTGGCATCTGAACATTGTCTTGGGGATATCTTGTTCCCTCACCTTGATTTGATGATATCTGGATCTCAAATCAATCTTGGAGAAGTATTTAGATCCTCTCAACTGATCCATTAGTTCATCGATCCATGGTATGGGGTACCTGTTCTTCATGGTCTTCTTGTTCAAGGCTCTATAATCAATGCACATCCTCAATGTGCCATCCTTCTTCTTTACCAAGACCACTGAAGGAGCAAGAGGACTAGTACTAGGCCTAATGTGTCCTAGAGCTAGTAGCTCTTGGATGGCCCTCTCAATCTCATCCCTATAAGCCTTGGGGTGCCTATAAGGGGTGGTTATTACTGCTTGGATCCCTTTCTCCAACTCAATAGTGTGTTCAAACCCTCAGTCAGGGGGTCTCCCTGGTGGGATATCTCCAAATATTATAGAATACCAATCTAAAAGAGACTGAATATCTGGATGCATTCGTGAACCCTTCCCCCCTGATTCTAATATATGCAGCTCCACTACCCATTCTACATCTCCTCTATGCATATATGCTTCCATCCTATGTGCTGAAACAACTTGAGGGGGGTATGTGTTTATGCCCTTGATCTTCTAATGCTAACCACTCTTCCCTTCTATCCATTCCATCTCCAAAGTTTTCCAATTAGTGGTAACTCTCCCAAGAGTGATCAACCACTAGAATCGCAATATGATATTGGTGTTTAGAATATATACCACAAAGAAGTGGTCTATCAAGGTGTAAGTCCCCATGGTAATGGATAGTGCCGGAACATACTTGGCACACTACAGGGTCATAGCTCCTGGGACCAAGACTGAGAATCCCTCAAACTCCTCCATGTGGATCCATCTCCTTTGTATCAGCTGTGCATCAAAACAATTATAATTTGCTCCACTATATATCAGTACAGACATTATTTTCCCCATAATAGTACCTCTTACCCTCAAGATCAGATATTTTGGGACCCCTCTTAATGCTGCAATAGCTCCCCTTCTTGAAGCAATGTCTTCTATGAATGGCACAACGTTGGTCTCTACCCCTTCCTTGGAGAAGGTATTAACATAATGTGCCTCTCCTGCAACACATTCTTCCTTCAAATCATAAACAAGGATTGTCTTCTTTGGCCTTGAAGAGGTCTCCTGTTGCAGCAATGTTCTTGCCCTGGGCAAGATGTGTTGTAAGTCTCTAGATTTCTCCATAGCTTCAAGGAGAGTGGTTGGTTAAGTGGATTTTATCAACCCCTGCAATGGTTCAGCCACCCCATCAACAAAAATGCATACCTTCCTTCTCATAGTGAGGTTGGATACCATCACTAAAAGCTACAAGTATTCAACAATATAGTCTTCAATATCTCCCTCTTGTTTGAGCTTGGTTAACTTGACAAAATGGGCTTCCGGATCTCTCGGATCAAATATTTACACTAGTATTTTGGTGAAGACTGAATATGAAGTGATGTGATGATGCCCAAGTGTGGTCAATCCATGAAACCACCATTCATGATCCTCCCCCTCTAAGTGCAACGCAGCTATCTTGATGGCTTCTATTTCAGAAACCTTGTTGAGCTGAAAGTAAGTGTCCAGCTTTTCCACCGAATCCTTGGCTGTACCCTTAGGTTTTCTATCATATGTGGGTAAGAATAACTTCCCCATACTGCACTGTAGGTCTGACCCCTACATAAAATTCTCCTCCTTTTGATGAGGATTAACTCTCCTTCCATCCTTGATCCGGCAAACTCCTGAAAACTCAAGTGTTCTTTGAACCCTTGAGATTGGGATTCATATTCCTCAAAATACTCTCCCAGGGTTTCCTCCTTATCTTATCCATATAGAAATGAAGGGATGGTAGAGCGTTGTGGTGCAACTGAATACTCCATGCAATATGAAGTGTTGGTGCTTGCCTCATGGAAAAACCCTATAAAATCCCCTTTATGCCTCATCTCCTTGAGGTCCCTTGAAATATTCTACAGGGTATGAAGTAGGAGTTTCAAAATATATTCTTCCTCCGTGCTTTAATATAGATTATCCCCACAAGATGAGACAAGAATAATTCTTTGATACCACTGTAATATTCCTTTTTAGGAATTTCTGCACTCTGGACAGTGAAAACGTTGTATTCAGAAAATTACACTATAATAACCTAAAAAATGACTTGGATCATCTTATATATTTTTTATGTGACTTTCATACCAAATTGAATCAGAAAAAAATCATCCTAGCTACATTAAACAGATCTTCCCATCTCAATGCAGCTCAAAAACACCCCAATCCCATGACTTTCAATAACTGAATTTATGAAGACCACAATAGCATAATTTACATGATGGTTTCTATAGGAAATTATGAATCAAGACTGATCTGGATGTTATATTAATCATAGAACCAAGAAATGGAGGTTTAACCTCTTTTACATAAGAAATAAGGCAACCCGGCAAGGGTTTCCGGCATTACACAAGCATAAAAAGCAGTACTGCAGAAAATAACGCAGTCAAATACAAATATGTATTTGATATGATATAAAATGACATGAAATATCTGATCAATACATAAAATGGCCAAAGGCCCTCCTTATTAGACCTTCTAGGGGAAATAGACACCTCCTCCTCAAACACTAGCACAAAATCAAGGGGTTCAACCCTGCTACTGCTGCACCTGCATAAAAGATGTAATTTTTGAGATTTAATGTGCTATAGATGATGAGAGATAATTGACCCTAAGTCAAATGATGAAATTGAAGCTCAAAACATTCCCTCTTGATCCCTTAAACAAGCTGATCCAAAGGAGAGGATGGAATTACTGCATGAGAATTCTTTGCACTAAACAGTGCTGCAACTACAGCTAAATAGATTAAGGATGAAAGTAGTCAAAATACCAAAGATAGATGAATACTGAATGCCTTCCTTGCTGATATCCCCTTCTTCTTATTCTTGATGAGCCTCCTCACCCCTAATCCCACACATTAACGAGGTGACTTCCTAGAAAAGATTCCTCCTTCAAAACTGCACTCTCCTTGTTGGTTTCCCTCCTCATGTAGCAGCGTTGTTGACTTGGTAAATTGGATCTAGTTCACCTACATTGCCCCCTTTCTCACTAAGGTGGCTTATTTTTCCCTCCTAATATGATCCCTTTTCACATTGGGATTTTTTTATTGTTCTTTTATTCTTCTTACAGCAAAAATGGAGCAATTATAATATTCCAACTAGAAACAACTAATTGGGAATATTACAGTGGAGGAAATCTCTACTGGAAAACCATGGCCAACAAAATACTTAGAGCTGGTTACTATTGGCCTACTCTTTTCCCTGACATACACAAAATAGTAGCAACTTGGCATAAATGCCAAATCTTTGATGGCAATAGAAAGCTTATGCCTTTAACTTTGCATCCGATCAGTGTTGAAACTCCTTTTCAACAGTGGGGTTTACATTTCATTGGAGAAATCCACCCTGCCTCATTTTCCCAACACAAGTGGATCCTCACTGCAACTGACTATTTCACCAAATGGATGGAAGCCATCCCTTCAAGGAATGCCACTAACTTAGTCATCATCAAATTCCTTGAAACCAACATCTTGTCTAGATTTGGTTGTGCTAAAAAGATCATCACTGATAATGCTGCTGCATTTAAGTCTAAGAGAATGGTGGACTTTTGCTACAAGTATCACATCACACTAGGGCACTCTATAGCTTATTACCCTTAGGTAATGGGTTGGATGAGTCCTTTAACAAAAGTTTGGTGAATATCATCAAGAATATTTTGGAAGAGAACAAAAAGTCATGGCATAGAAAACTAGTGCATGCACTATGGGATGATATACTAAAAACTAATAAATCAATCAATATGTCTCCCTATCAGCTATTGTATGGCATGGATGCAGTTTTCCCAATATCCTTGGGAGTTCCAATTATGAATCTTCTTCAAGAGGTACAAACAGAAGAGAATGATATGAAAAGGAGGCTAAACCAAACCATTCATTTGCAGTAGTCAAGGGAATAATTTTACAAAAGAACACAAGCAGTGCAAGAGAACATAAAAAATATCTTTGACAGAAGGACCAAAGCAAATGATTTCCAGATTGGAGACAAAATTCTGAAATGGGATTCAAGGAAAGAGGACAAAGGAAAGCATGGAAAATTTGAAAAATTGTGGAAAGGTCCATACATCATCCATTTAGTTAGAGGTAACAATGCTTTGTTTTTACAAGAGTTGGATGGAATAGAGTTATTTGGAGGTCCTGCCAATGGCAGGATGCTCAAGCACTATTTTTGTCAAAATTCCTAGTTTGAAGCTTTCATTCATTGTACATAACATTTCTTGATGAAAAATAAGAAAAATGAAATACAGAAAAAATGAAAGGAAGAAAAAGAGGGCTGGAAAAAAGAAGAGGTACAACCCCATACCAAAAAAGAGTATTGTTGAAAGTGTGCAAGCCTAAATGCCACTACATTTGAGAAAAGAAAGTCTTTTTCAGTCATCTAGCCTAATCACGATTGAACATGTTTTAATTTTTGCTAATAGGTTAGTGAAAGAAGACTTGTCAAAACATTTAAGCTTGACTTGTCAGTAGGTTAGATTAGGAAAAGATGTTGGTTCCCAAAGCATAAATCTAAACCAAAGAAAAATGAGAAGGGTGCATAACAAACCCCAAATTATTAGCACTCAAGTTTTTAGTTTTACTTGTACAAAAATAAAGCATGTGTGTAGCTTGTCCAAAATGCCACAGCCCATGACAAAACAGATTGTTTAAACCTAGTTTGGTCATGTTTTCAATTTCATGTTAGTAGGTTAGAGAATGAAAATATGTCAAACAGCTTAACCATAACAGATAAGTAGACTAGGTAGAGAATAAAAGAGTTCATCAGCCTAATTTGAACTCTTGGATGACATAAGGGTAGAATTAGATAGTTTTTATGCTTTTCAGGGGGGGGGGTGAGGAAATGAAGAAAAGTATGATTGCAGGTAGAATTGATGTTGAAGCAATAATGTCTTTTCATATTTTTGAGATCATAGCTTCAAGGGAACATCAGTAAATGAAGGAAGAGGGATCTGCCAAGTACAAGTAAGGTACTTATCTTCAAAACTCAGAGATCTGAACTCTGAGGTTCTTGACACCTCCTAAAATGGAGCTACTCTCCCCAAGTGGATCCACTCTTAGTCATCAGTATTTTTCACTATTGGTGGATGACTATATATCGGTTCTAGATTTCTAAAAACAATATTCTTTTAACATTGTGAGTTTTAGAAATCTCACCGCCTTCATTATCCTTATAGAAAATTCTTCACTATTCTATTAACCTTGTCATTTCATGGTCACCCTGGCACTCCTAAAAGACTCCTTAATAGCTTGTGCCCCTCATCTCTATCCTTTTTCCTACCTATGACCTCATTACTCTATTTTTTACCTTGCCTATAACTCCACTTTCCATTTAGGGTTACCTATAGCCTAACTCACTCCCATGATCCCTGAGTTCCTAAAGCATTGATGGTCTCAAAACTTTCTTTGTAGGCTCTTGAGATAAATCAAGTACATTGGATTTTGGATCTTCAATAAAACACTTTGACAAATACTCTGTTTTTCACTTGAAACCTCCAAGCTAATTTTCAGTCAAATATCATGGTCAAAGGACCCTCCCACTAGTTCATTAGGGTTCCATAGGTTGTAAGGTCATTATTGAGGTTGTAAGGTCATCATTGATGTTTCAAACACTATTTTTATTATGCTAGAAGCTAGCTCATATGTAATATAAGGTCAACACATGGTTATTCAAGGAAGGCCTGAAGGTTTCCAAAGAATTATACCCTTTTAGCTCAAAGTCTACAAGAGGTAAATGCCAAGATTTTGACACTTCTGCAGGAGTTTTGAAGTTTCCATCAGCAGAAGGTGTTGGTAAGGTAGGTGGTATGCTCTTAAATAAATACAACTTACAGCAGGAGAATGGGAACCGCTTGGTCTTGAGGAAATCTAGAGTTTTGAGCTTAATCGACAAAATAGAATGCCAAACATGGATCAAATGTAGAAATTTCCATGGAGAAGGTACACCAGAAAACCAAACATGAAGAGAATTTTATCAAATATTATTGATGAGATAGGGAAAATTTGAGCTAAACTGGACAAAAACGAATGAACTTGAAAGGGCTATAGAGAACTTGGAAGACAACACTGATGATTGTCTTAAATAACCTCAGATACCTAGGGTTTTTGGAAAATAGCCATGCAAGGTGAAACCATGACGTTGAAAATCCATGGTGCAAAAGTAAATTTGTCATGCCTTATGAAACAAAGGAAAATGTCAAACTCATCATTACACTCACCTGCATGGAAACAAGTGTAAGAAGGTTAGTGAGAAAAGGTGAAAAATACAACTTGAATGTTGTAGTGGAAAACACAGAAAGCCTTGAAGATGCTACTATGTGCAGTCCTCCAAAGGTTTTCCAAAATGAATTTATCATGCTTCAAGGAGTTAAAGAAAGGTAAAATCATATTTTCAGTCACCTAAAAATTAGAAGTGTCAAAGAAGGTAAAAAACATGGTTTGAAACTCCATGGTGCATACCAAAGAAGGTTTTGAAAGTGCTACTATGAGAAAACCTCTCAAAGATGTTTAAGAAGCTTTCCAGGACTGAATGAGAAAAAGATATGTGTGGAGCTCCAAGGTGGAAGTAAAAAATGATTTTGAGGCTGCTGTTGTGAAAAAATAAATATGTCAAAGCCTCCAAGATCAAAAGGAACACAAATTTCCTAACTACCAGCCAAGGTGAGAAAGACAAATTAAAAATTGTAATGGAAGCCACTGAAAGTTTTGAAGGTGCGATCATGACTAATCTAACTCCAAGGATGTAAAAATTAGTAAATTTTGCCTCAGGAAGCAAAAGGAAGATCCAAGTTAATGTTTTCAGGCATCTTCATGAAAAACATCAAAGGAATATCAATGAAAGTGAAAAAGGCTTAAAAAAATTAGGAAATTGGGTTGCAAAGTTTAAATCAAATTCCTAAGTCTATAAAAGCCCATTCTTCACCCCAAACAAACCATTGTTTCCTTGCAAAATAGTTAGAGGCACTCAGGAGTGAAGAATTCCGAGTTTTCGAGTCAAAATTCAGCTAAGTGTTGTGGCATTGCACACTCAGGTTTGTGCTGCACGTTTAGCGTTTTCTCCCCAGACAAATTGCTAAGGTGTTGCGCACTTGGAAAGGCACTTCGTACTTCCCCGACACCCACAGAAAGCTTGCCTTTGGTGATGTTCCCTTGGCTTAGGCACTTCCCACTTGGCCAGGAGGGCCCTCCCAGCAAATTAACCCTCCAAATCAAGTCAAGAACCTCCAAATCTCTGCCCAGGGTATTACAAGCGTTGCTAAGAGGTAAGTGGATACCCTAGCCACATCTTCCAGCATTTTGATGGTTTAAATTGGATGAAATCAAACCCTAAGGAGAAAACCCTAAATAATCATGCTTGAATTCACTACTTAGACCTCATTTCATCTACCCATAAAGAATATCAATCTAGATAGGAAGTGAAATTAAGGTGATTGCATTGGTTTAAAGTTTTTCATCCATCAAGGTTTGACATAACACTTGGTCCCTTACATTACAAACAGAGTGTTCACTCGAGGGGTCCTGATCCAGGTTCGGAGGTTAAGGTTTTCCAACAAACCCCTATACTACTGGCCCTTTCGGTAGTGACCTACTTGCGTAGGCCAAAGTCTCACCCGAAGCAATATGGGAGGGTGCTGGAACCAGGTATCTGCAACCTAGGAGAGGATAGGTAAGCCAGGCAGAGCTACGCTCTACTTCAAAAATATTAGATCACATATCACAGAACCTAGATCTATTGATCCCTTTGCATCCATGTGCGCAATACCACTTATAATCACAGTAAACTACAGATACAAGACAATAAAGAAACTTGTTAGGAATCTATAATTTTAGCAGATTGGTGAGACTAAAACTGCAAAAGCAACATTATTTCAACCAACTTTGGGATTCTAGGATCTAGCCCTCCTGAATCCGGAGAGGGATCTCAACAATAAGTGCAAAGATGGATTTTTCTTTGAATTTTGGGGTAATGATATTAGGCTAGTTATGAAGGCCAAGGGTTTGTTTGTTATTTGGATGGTTGAGCATGAATACTGTTTGAGGTGGAAAGTCATAAGTGCAAAAAGTTTCAAAGGTGAAAAGTTGCAAGTGAATAGAACAACTTTGGCTAAAGAGATAGATATAACGTTGGTTTTTAGTCCATTGGGCTATGGAGTCATAACAGGGCTTTAATTGAGAAACAACATCAAGAGTGATCCAAGGGGCAAGTCATCTACATCACAAGATTTTTGAGATTAGAGTGATGGAATGGAAACAATAAAGTGTTGGAGATGGTGGAAACTGATAATAATTTCACAAAGGATTTATAGTCAGTCCAAACAAGAAAAGCCTCTTAAGTAAATGTTTAAAACCAACCAAGTGCAGGGCTAACCATTGACTTCTTGGGTAGGTTTGTATTAAAGCAGCTTAATTGAAAAACAATCCAGTAATCCACATAATTACCTTCGAAAAGTATGAAAACATATAAGAGAAGAGAGAGTGTAAACTTAAGATCAGACAAAGTACTTTCAAACCTAGTCTGCTTTCAGTCAACACCAAGGGAAACTTTCAGAATCTGCTTTTGGAGAAAAATTAGGACCAGGGTACACCATATCTTCCATAGTCATCTTTAATAAGCAAAATAAGGAAAATAACTTTCAAGAAAAATGTTTAAAGAATATAGTAGGATGAGGGTACTCCAACATTCCTAACTGTTTAGACTGTATTAAATCATTCTTAAACAAACAAATTGGAGGAAAACATTGAGATAAAGCTTTTCAGTCAGAGAAGGTTACTGATAAACAGTAGGTCCTAACTCTATAAATGATGTTCTTTATAAGAGAATAATGAACAATATGACATACATAGAAGGAAAACAATAACAAAGAAAGAGGCACTTCACCAGTGATATAGACCAGGATCCCAAGAAACAGCTTGTTTATTGATGTCAAACTAGTTACAGTACTCAGGTCTAATGTTTCAGTTCAGCAATCATCTTCACTATCCGGCCTAACTAATCTATTACAAGCAGAGCTCCAAGGGCCAGTGAACACTATTTACAATCAGAAAATTAAGCTCAAGTGTATATCAAAGTTCTACAACCAACCCCTCTCTCATCTTCTACAGTAGTATATATAGAAGAATGAGGAGGTGAGATCTGATAAAATATCTCTAATTACAATTAATACAGATTTAATGGCTTCTTGGCCTTTGAGGGGCTCAATGAAGAAACTTACATGAGTGCACTCTATATTAAATGTTTTACATAAAATTTTAAGCTCGGCGGGAGCTTTTGTTGACCTTTGAGGCTCTGTGTGGCATCGAAGTAACTCTGCAGATGTTTGTCAATAATTTCCTTAGCAGGGTTTCCTCTTTGGCTGCATTTTGAGACGAATATCTTATCGTGATCAATAAATTTGGCCTATGATTGCATACTTTGAGGCACAAGTGGCATCGTGGTAGCTAAAGGGATCAATTTTCCTCAATTGTGGTGGTGGAGGTTTTTCTGTCGATAAAACACTTCATATTTTCTTTAAACTGTGTTTTAACTCCGGTATTAGGCTTTTGATAAACATTCTTAGCCGTGATCCCCTGCGAAATCTATCTTTAATCCTCTGTTCTGATAAATTCTGGCCTTCGTCACTGATACTCTCTAACTGTGCCCAATTCATGGTTTTTGCTAGTATGCAGGGCTACGCAGGGTTATGTGGCATCAATGCTTGATGAATGATTGATCACAACGTCGATTTAATACCTGTGAATGATTTCCCCTGGTGAATCGAAGGCAGGAGGATCGTCACCCTCTTCTTTCGAATTTTCTTCAAAAATGGCGAGAAAACCATTTAAACCCTACAGAATACAAACAAATATTAAAAAATCCTACATATATAAGTTTATTGCTGCGGAGGACACGTGGAGGAAGCGTGGCCATTGGATGGCATCATCCAACGGTCAATATTGATCAGAGGAATCAAAGGGAAGGCAGAAGAAACGTTTAAATCAGAGCCGTCGATCGCGCAGAGATCGACGGTCGGGAGCAGAGGCAAAAATTGAAACGGGGAATCGTTGACTGGGTGTCGGAATTGGGCGATGAAATATGAACTGTCGATCTACAGATCAGATCGACGGCGGAAATTAATTGGATGCCGCGCCGTAGCCCGGTTGACTTTCGGGCATCTTCGGTGAGCGATAGCCGTTGGATTGCCCGCCCCAGATCGGATGGTGTACAGCGATATCGCGCGGTGTCCACGTTTGAACATTAATGCACGATGGACGGCGATTTTATGAAAAGTGCCCAGTTCACACGTCAACCGATGAATGGAATCGCTGGCGATCGGGAAAAAACCGTCGTCGCCTAAAGGCAGTGCGATGAATACTGCGCGGTTTTTGGACAGGTGAGTGGAATGTGGGGACCACCGAGAGACAGACTCACACCGTCCGATCTTCAGATCAAATCGACGGTGCAGAACGATCTAAAATTTGAACCGGCGGAAAATTAATAAAATAATAAAACCGACGATTTTAATATAAACCAACGTTTAAAATATTATTTACGAAACGGCTTGGTGCCCGACTACGAGACGGAAGGTTATATGAAGGGTATTATGACCGGGGTTTATGGAGGAGGGGGCTTAAGACTTAGCCCAAGGGGGCTTAATTCCACACCATAAAACTATGATTTTTATGAATTTTTAATGGTTTTCAAGGGAATCTGAGGGTTTCGATAACTCAAAAAAGGAGTTTTCAAACCTTATCAAAGGGTTTTGATGAAGGGGAAGGGGAAAGGGAAAAATCATGAAAATGAGGGATTTTTCATGGGAGATGAAAGGGTTAAAATAAGGTTAGTTTTGGAAGAAGGGAAGGGGGAAAAAGGTGCTTGCAGCAGTATTCTGGCTTGGAAATCACCAGTATTTCTAAGTGTAAAATGGGAACAACAGTGAAGTTTTGGATAGAGGATAGGCATGAGGCCTTCAAGATTCTTCAAGAGCCAACACTTTTTAGTAATAAAATTTGTTCCTTGAAGGCTCAACAAGTCTTAGCCACCTTTTGATATAACAAATTTTATAGGTGGCTAACAGTGGCTCCACTTGGGGATGGTGCCTTCTTGAAGGCATCAAGAACTTCAGACCTGCATTCTCTGGGAGGCTGACCTGTGCCACATCCATTATGTTCTCTGGGAGGCTAATCAGTTGCCCCATCCATTGGGCTGCATTTCTTTCTGTGGATGATCTTCTTTGTTCTGAAAACATGTTAGCAGTCACAAAAACAATGGATCTTCATCAATACAAGCTTTTGACCTACCCAATCCTAGTGATCTAGCATTTTTTCTTCATTAGAGTGCACTTGGATTGGAAAACTCTTTTCACAACATTTTATTCTTTTGAAAGCAAGAAATCTAATCTAATTCTACTTCTTATTTCTCCCTGAACTCAGATTAAACAGTTGAGTTCAGATGCTTCTCTACCTATTCTACTATCTGTTGGGATTAAACTATCCAACAGATTTTTATTCTCCAATTTCTACAATAGAAATTCAAAAACAATCAAGTCAAGATTAAACTGTTTGACTTGATGTGATCTATGGCATAAAAACAAGATGCACATAGAAATTTATTCTGCAGAAATTTGAAAACAAAAATGGAAGGCTTAAGATCTGAAAGTTTCTCATCATGGCCTTCTCTTTTTACAGCTTTGTTTTGACTTTTTCTTTGAGCTGTCCTTCTTTGTTCTCTGGTTTAGATTTTGAGCTAATTAGAACCAGATTTACATCTTCTTTGACTCATAAAATAAAAAAGTTTTGAGTCATTTTCTCTTTGGAAACTGAGGTTCAGATTTTGATCTTGTTTTAACCTTTAATTTCTATCCTAATCTATCTACTGATAAGCCAAGATTAAACAGTTTGGCAAATCAAATTCACTATCCTATCAGCAGAAAATTTAAAACTAATTAGTCAAGATTAGGTTGTTTGACTAACTAGAAGTGTGTTTTGTAGGAGTGGCATTTAAGCTTTCACACTTTCAGATTTGTTTCTCTTTTTTGGTATGGGGCTATACTTTTCTTGTTTTCACAATCTGCCCTCTTTTCTTTCTTTTCATTGGTTTTGTATTTTTTTTTTTTAAACTTTGAATGCAATGGTGGATGAAATATTTATAGTGGAAAAAAGATAAAAAGGCTTTTGGAACATAACATGGATCAAGAGAAGTAATGCTTAAGCATCCTGCCATTGATAGGACCCCCAAACAATTCTGCTCCATTCAATTCCCGTAAGAAAAATGCATTGTTACCAGTAGCTGAGTGAATAGAGTAAGGGCCAAGCCATAAGTTGTCAAATTTTCCATGCTTGCCCTTCTCTTCCCTCCTTGAGTCCCACTTTAAAACTTTGTCCCAAATTTTGAAATTGCTGGCATTTATTCTTCTGATCATGTCATTATATTCAGTTTACAAATCTTGAATCAACTTCATTACTGGTACACCAAGGATGTTTGGAAAAATTGCATCAGTACCATACACCAGCTGAAAAGGTGACATGCCAATGGATTTCTTCAAAGTCAATCTATCAGCCCACAGCGCATGAACTAGCTTTGTGTGCCAATACTTTTTGTTGTCTTCCAACAGTTTCTTGATTATTTTCACTAAAATTTTGTTTGAGGATTCTGCAAGTCCATTACCTTGAGGGTAATAGGTCGTGGAATGCCCCAATGTTATCTGATATCTGTGACAAAAATCAACCATCTTGTTTGATCCAAATGCTGCTGCATTATCAGTGATAATCTTGGTAGGACAGCCAAACCTAGAGAGAATGTTAGTCTCCATAAATTTTATGATAACTGAATCATTGGCCTGTCTACAAGGTATGGCTTCTATCCACTTAGTGAAATATTCTGTGGTAGTGAGAATCCATCTATGCTGGGCAGAATATGGGGGATGGATTTCTCCTATGAAGTAAAGTCCCCACTGTTGAAATGGGGCTTGAACAGTAATAGGATGCAGAGGTACGGGTAGAAGTTTTCTTTTGCCTTCAAAAAGTTGACATTTATGACAGGCTAGGATCATCTTGTGCACATCATGAAAAAGAGTAGGCCAATAGAAACCAGCCCTCAAAATTTTGTTGGCTGTTGTCTTCCAGTACAAACGCCCCCCACACTCTCCTTCATGGAACGGGTATTTAACCTTTTCTGCATCAAACTCAAGCAAACATTTAAGAAATACACCACTTGCATTCTTCCAATAAAGACATCTATCTATAATGCAATAGTTTACAGCTTTTAATTTGAGTAATCTTGCCTTTGTTTTTGTCAAACCAGGAGGTGTATTCAAATTAAACAAAACATAAACAATATCAGCATACCAAGGGGGATTTATAAAATGGTTTTCAACAATGGGATTTGAGACTTCCTCTTGATCATCTAAAGCATTAATCATATTAATATCAAGAACTTCAAAATTGGATTTAGCCATTAATCTAGCTAGACCTTGGCCTTTGATGAGTTTAGTGGGTTTTATCTCTAAATCATATTCAAGGATAACAACAATCCACTTACCTCTCTTACCATCTGGGTCCTGTGTTAGAATGTCTTTAACAACTAAGTTTGGGACAAAGGAAATGATGTGTGAGTGAAGGATGTATACTCTGAAGTCTTTCAAAGCTTTAACCAAAGTAAAATCTTGCTTTTCCATAATTTTATACTTCAGAGGGGTATCCCTCAATGCCTTGCTAAAGAATGCAATAGGATGCTCTTGTCCTTGCAGATTTTTCTGTAAAAGGACAGCAGCTATGGTATGTTCTAATGCAAATGAAAAAATATAAAAATCCTTTAAAAAATCAGGACTTATAAGAACCGGTTTTTTGGTTAACGCTTGTTTTACCAACTCAAAAGACTTCTTTGCTTCCAAGGTCCATTTTACCCCTTGCTCCCTTTTCAACATGTTTGTGATATTCCTAAGGAGCTCAGACAAGTTGGGGATGAACCTTCTCAAAAAGTTAATATTTCCAATGAAAGATTGCGACTCTTTGATGTTCCGAGGATGGGAGATTTTCAATATGGCCTCAATCCTCTTTCGATCTATCTTTATACCCTCCTCAGAAATAATGTGCCCAAGAAGTTTACCTTCTTGGAGACCAAATATTGTCTTTTTAGGGTTTAAAGATATTCCAAACTTTCTGCATTTCTCGAAAACGTTTCTTAAATGTTCTAAGTGCTCTTCATCTATTTTTGAAAAAACAGTGACATCATCAAGGTATATAATGATGAAGAAGCCCAGTTCCTCCGAGAAAGATATGTCCATGGCTCTTTGAAAAGTTGCTCCAGCATTCATTAGACCAAAAGGAATTTTCACATACATGAAAGTGCCCCATGGTGTAGTAAAGGATGTCTTTAATTGATTAGCAGGGTGAACTAAGATCTGATTGTACCCTGAATAGCCATCCAGCAAAGAAATTCTTCTAGACCCCACCACCCTTTGTAAAATATGGTTCATCTTAGGTAAAGGGTAGTTGTATTTCAATGAAGCTTTGTCTAAGTCTCTAAAGTCTATACAAAGCCTGATTTCCCAGTTTTCTTCCTAACTGACACTAGATTAGACACCCATTCAGAATATCTGATAGGGCCAATAATACCAGCTTCATACATTTTCATGATCTCCTTCTAAACCAAAGGCAACTGAACAGGGTTTATTTTGCGCAGTTTCTGTTTGAATGGTTTTTGGTTTTCTTTGAGGGGAATTTTGTGCTGTATTATTTCAGTGCCATAGGATTGAAGATCTTCGTAACTCCATGCAAAAACATCAGAAAACTCTTTAAACAGCTCTATGTATTTGAGTTTAATGTGAGCTGGTAAAGTTTTAGACATTTTAATCATCATAGGTTTAAGTTTACTACCTATATTGCACTCTTCCACTTCAGTCTCTACAGATTCCAGTCTTGGTTTATTTTCCACATCATTAAAATCAAACAAATCTTCTAAAGGTGCCAGACCTCTTGGAAAACTTTCATCTTTAGAATTCAGAGTTTCTAACTCTATTTCTAACTCTGCAGTCTTCTCTGCTTTGTTTTTAAGTTTTCCAAATAACAGGTTTATATTAGCAAGTTCAGGAGATGGTTCTTCTTCATCAAGAAAATTTTCTTCCCTGCAGTCTGTTTCATAGTCTGAGTCCGAACTATTTAGTTCGAATTCATTTCTGAATTGCATGAAGTCTTCTATTTGTTTGTCATTGTCAAAAACCTGCCAATACTTCTCATTATCAGGCACAGCTGGTCTAAATTTTATCTGAGTTGTGCAGTCTTTGGTGTTATATGGCGTTAATCATGTTCTAGCTACAAAGGCTAAATTGTGGGCCGCAATATTTCTTTTTCTTGGGACAAAAAACAGTTTGGATTCCTCGAATGTTTTCAAAAGTTCCATGACATCGTTTCGGTAGGCTCGAAGTCTGGGATGATTTGCGTTATACTCCCCATTGACTTGCCTAATGACTAGCTCTAAATCCCCATACACATTGATTCTTCTGGCTCCTAACTTTTTCAATAGGTGTAATCCTAAGAGAATGGATTCATATTCTGCTATGTTATTGGAACACTAAAAGTTTAATTTGCAGGAAATGCTTTCTGTGTGGTTGTTTTCAGTGTTAGTAATCCAGACACCTGCACCAGCATTGTTCTTAGTGCATGACCCATCAAAATACATACTCCACAGAGGGTTGTTTCCAGTTTCATCCTGGTTACTGTCCTCTTTAACTAACGTGCTCAAGGGTTGTTGTGGAATCTCAGCACTTAGTTGTATTTGTTTTGATTCCCCAAGTTTTTCGTTTATTTGAGAGTTGTTTTCTTGATTGTGAATGTTCAAAAGTAATGGACACCTAACTTGAAACTCAAGACCCCTATTTGGTTTGCTACTGTTTTTAAATTCAACAAATTGTTCTAACACTTATGCGTTATGTTCCTCTTCCTCTCTATCAGCCATTAATTCTGTTATAGTGACTTGTTTAGTAAGTGTTTCATCATTAAACATAATAAAAGAATCAAGGCCCGTATTTACAGAATACAGGGGAGATTTTTGTGGTTTGTCTTGACCTGTAACTATGAATCTCATATGTGACTCCCTATAAAGTCTTCTAGTTTGATTGAAAATAGGGATAGTCGCATAGGTCATGTCCATTTGCATAGTTCCTTGTAACTTGGCCCCCACAAGATCTTGATAACAACATTCCATATTTTGGGGGCACATCAACCACAACAATATCCATGACTAAGCATTTGGCTGGAATCTGTGCCAAGTTAACATAGAGGTCCTTGATTAATCCTAAACATTTTACTCTGTTGGAATCAAAGGAGTAAAGGTATTTGTAAGGTCTGGTGATTTCTAGACCCAGGCTCTCCATTACAGCTTTTGGCATTAAATTATGAGAAGCCCTAGAATCATGCATAGCATTGTGCAAAATTTTGTCGTGAACATTTAAACTCACATAAGAGCGAGGAACATGTCCCTCTTTATATCTACCTTCAATCTTAGGACCAAAAATCAGCTCTAGCTGGTCATCATTAAGATTGACTGAGTCCTCATTTTCTTCTATTTTTAAAGCCTTCAAAATTTGGGTTCTATATACATGTTGGGCAGCTAACTCAGTCAAGGGAACAGAGATTTTGATTTTGGAAATTTCCTACTCCAGGCTGAAAGGAATTTGACTCTTTAAAGTGTTGGTTTTAGCCTTATTAGCTGTCATTCTATCAACAATATCAGCTTGCTGATTTGTTTTATTTACACTTGAAAAAATTGTTTTCACATGAGTACTAGCTGAAGTGTTAGTACTGCTAATTTCTGCACTCTGTTTTTCTTTGTTTTGAGTGTCTTTCTCTTTATCATTACCAGAATGTACAACCATTGTTTTGTCCTTTTGTTTGACAACTCTAGGCTTGGTTGTAGTGTTGTTTTGTGAAGATTTGTCAGAGGTTTTGTTGTTGGGGGTCTGTTGACTGGTTTTTCTCCTAAGGTCATATTCTTTTTGAGGTTCTATGATGACATTTTCCATGTCTTGATAATAATTTTCATCATCATCTCTTCTGTCATCATAAGGTGTGTATAGACCTTGTTTTCTATCATAATGGATCTCAAAGTCATCATTATCCACCCCGAACATGTTGATATCATCTTCCTCTATTATCTCATCTATTTCCTCAACCTCACTTACATAGTTTTGATGAAAGGGAGGAGTGATCTGCTGATCATCTTCCCTAGGTCTATTTGGAGGTTGATTCCTTCTAAAATTCTATTTTTGGTTTTGGTTTTTGTTTTGAGGAGCAGTTTGGTTTTGACTGGCTTATGCTCTCTTAATTATGCTCATATCTTTCATCATCTCTTCCATCATTCTCTCCATCTTTGAGTTGGAAGTAGAGGGTGTAGATTCCTCTCTAAAGGACACTCTCTTTTCAGTTTTCATTCTTGCTCTCTTATCCATTAAGTTGACTTCAACAGAAAGAGCACCTTTTTGCATATCTTCAAGAGTTGCAAAATCTCTCTCTCTCAGCTGATAGGTCATGTCAGAGTCAAACCCTTCAAGAAACTTGTTTAAAGTTGAGCCCTGTGGAGGTTTTAGTTCTGGGGAAAGTGCATTATACACACTATTGAATCTAGTGCAATAAGCTTGCACACTTTCCCCAGTGTTTCTATGGAGGTTCTTGTAGTCAGAAAGGACTTGGAGAGGGTTTTTCTTTACTTCCCATTTTTTTAAGAATGTTTGATGGAAGGCTTGGAGATCATTGATACTGTGGGGGGTTAAGCCTTTGAACCATTTTCTTGCTTCTCCCCCTAAGCTCTGATCAAACAATCTAAGCTTGACAGAATCATCATCAATTTCATTTCTGTCAAAGTAGTCATTCATCTTATCCACATGTTGTGATGCAGTTGTAGCATTGCTAGCATCATATAATGGAATTTTGGACTAATAGTCCTGTGGAAGATTGACTAGTAGTACAGGAAGGACTAACGGAGCATACCATGCTGCCATGATATGTGGTGGGGGTGGATTCACAAGGAGTGGATTAACAACAGGAAAATTGGGCTGAAGTGGAGTGGTTTGAATAGTGGATGCAGGGTGAGAAGAAGTGGATGGACCAGGAATAGATTGCTGAGCTGATCTTGGATGAGAGACACCTAAATTATGAAGGAAATGTAAATCAGGAGGTGCTTTTTCTAGGCTACCAAGATGTTCACTTGTCTTAGGAGAAGAAAGTGAAGACTCAGAATCTAACTGACCTAGTTCACCAAGAGACCTAGTTCTAAACGGATTTACCAATTCAACTTGTGATTGTTGCAGAGCTGAAAGATTTTCAGGAACTGAATTAGCTCTCAAGGGTGATATGAAAACAGTTGATAATTTATTCCTAGGAGACTTCCTAAGGATACTTTCTGGGTTATCAACTATGTCAAGTGGGTTAGGGTCAGGATGGGCTCTAGTGTGAATCTTTCTAGGAGCCATTATGCTGTGTTTTTCAGACCCAAAACAATAAAATTTCAACCAAATATGACAATCTTTAAAAGGTTAACTAGTCTGTTTGAACTTCAATCCTACAGTCCTCTAACTGAGTTTGAAAGATATTACAATGATAAGGGTTCTTCCTAGTGGAGTCTTAAGGTCTATTAAGGATTGTGGAGTCTCCAAGTGGAATTTTTGAGCTCTTTTCAGAGGTAAAAGGTTTTATGGTCCACCACCATGTTTATTGAATACCAATCTAGAATATTTTTAGGTTTTTCGAGTTATTTTTCAGTGGTATGGTTTTTAAGAATATCCTAACTTTGTTCAAAACTTTGCTACGGTTAAGAGACAAAGACAGTCTACTCTTATGGCTGAGCCAGCTGATTTTTCAAGGTTAGATAAAGGCTTAAGAGAATCCTAGGGTTTACCTAGTTTGTCACTGATTCAAAAAAGTTCCATCATGATTGCCATTTCTTGGTAGTGCTTGAAAAAGGCTGCTTTTTACTCTCAAAATTTTTACAAAAAATGAAAAATATTATGGGTTTCTTCCCCAGTGGAGTCGCCAGAAATTTTAGGAATCTGTAATTTTAGCAGATTGGTGAGACTAAAACTACAGAAGCAAAATTATTTCAACCAAATTTGTGATTCTAGGATCTAGCCCTCGTGAATCCGGAGAGGGATCTCTCCAATAAGTGCAAATATGGATTTGTCTTTGAATTTTGGGGTAATGATATTAGGCTAGTTATGAAGGCCAAGGGTTTGTTTGTTTTTTGGATGGTTGAGCATGAATACTGTTTGAGGTGGAAAGTCCTAAGTGCAAAAAGCTTCAAAGGTGAGAAGTTGCAAGTGAATAGAAGAGCTTTGGCTAAAGAGACAGATATAACGTTGGTTTTTAGTCCATTAGGCTATGGAGTCATAATAGGGCTTTAATTGAGCAAAAACATCAAGAGTGATCCAAGGGGAAAGTCATCTACATCACAAGATTATTGAGATTAGAGTGATGGAATGGAAACAATAAAGTGTTGGAGATGGTGGAAACTAATAATAATTTCACAAAGGATTTATAGTCCGTCCAAACAAGAAAATCCTCTTAAGTAACTGTTTAAAACCAACCAAGTGCAAGGCTAACCATTGAATTCTTGGGCAGGTTTGTATTAAAGCAGCTTAATTGACAAAAAATCCAGTAATCCACATAATTACCTTCAGAAAGTATGAAAACATATAAGATAAGAGAGAGTGTAAACTTAAGATCAGATAAAGTACTTTTAAACCTAGTCTGCTTTTAGTCAACACCAAGGGAAACTTTCAAAATCTGCTTTTGGAGAAAAACTAGGACCAGGGCACACCATATCTTCCATAGTCATCTTTAATAAGGAAAATAAGGAAAATAACTTCAAGAACAATGTTTAAAGCAAATAGTAGGATGAGGGTACTCCAACATTCCTAATTGTTTAGACTGTATTAAATCATTCTTAAACAAACAAATTGGAGGAAAACATTGAGATAAAGCTTTTCAGTTAGAGAAGGTTACTGATATACAGTAGGTCCTAAATCTATAAATGTTGTTCTTTATCAGAGAATAGTGAACAATATGACATACATAGAAGGAAAACAATAACAAAGAAAGAGGCACTTCACCAGTGATATAGACCAGGATCTCAAGAAAAAACTTGTTTATTGATGTCAAACTAGTTACAGTACTCAGGTCCAATGTTTCAGTTCAGCAATCATCCTCACTATCTGGCCTAACTAATCTATTACAAGAAGAGCTCCAAGGGCCAGTGAACACTATTTACAATCAAAAAAATTAAGCTCAAGTGTATATCAAAGTTCTACAACCAACCCCTCTCTCATCTTCTGCAGTAGTATATATAGAAGAATGAGGAGGTGAGATCTGATAAAAGATCTATAATTACAATTAATACAGATTTAATGGCTTCTCAGCCTTTGAGGGGCTCAATGAAGAAACTTACATGAGTGCACTCTGTATTAAATGTTTTACATAAATTTTTAAGCTTGGTGGGAGCTTTTGTTGTCCTTTGAGGCTCTATGTGGCGTCGAAGTAACTCTACAGATGTTTGTCATTACTTTCCTTAGCAGGGTTTCCTCTTTGGCTGCGTTTTGAGACGAATATCTGATCCTGATCAATAAATTTGGCCTCTGATTGAATACTTTGAGGCACAGGTGGCATCGTGGTAGCTAGAGGGATCAATTTTCCTCAATTGTGGCGGTGGAGGTTTTCCTATCAATAAAACACTTCAGCTTTTCTTTAAAATGTGTTTTAAATCGGGGATTAGGCTTTTGATAAACATTCTTAGTCGTGATCCCCGACGAAATTTTTCTTTAATCCTCTGTTCTGATAAATTTTTTCCTTCGTCACTAATACTCTCTGACTGTGCCTGA
This sequence comes from Pinus albicaulis, assembly GCA_034641835.2. Classification (NCBI taxonomy): domain Eukaryota; kingdom Viridiplantae; phylum Streptophyta; class Pinopsida; order Pinales; family Pinaceae; genus Pinus; species Pinus albicaulis. Next base: position 1,358,464,237 of record CM076578.1, on the reverse strand, counting down.
TTCATGGTTTTTTCTGGTATGCAGGGTTATTCATGGTTATGTGGCATCAATGCTTGATGAATGATTGATGAAAATGTGGATTTAACACATGTGAATGATTTCCCCTGGTGAATCGAGGGCAGGAGGATCGTCACCCTCTTATTTCGAATTTTCTTCAAAAATGGCAAGAAAACCATTTAAACCCTGCAAAATACAAATAAATATTAAAAAATCCTGCATATATAGGCTTATTGCTGTGGAGGACATGTGGAGGAAGCATGGCCATTGGATGGCATCATCCAACGGTTGAGATTGATCAGAGGAATCAAATGGAAGGTGAAAGAAACATTTAAATCAGAGCAGAGGCGAAAAGTCAAAATGGGGAATCGTTGACTGGGTGATGGAATTGGGCGATGAAATATGAACCGTCGATCCGCAGATCAAATCGACGATGGAAATTAATTGGATGCCGCGACGTAGCCCATTTAACCTTCGGGCATCTTCGGTGAGCGATAGCCGTTGGATGGCCCGCCCCAGATCGGATGGTGTACAACAATATCACGCGGTGTCCACGTCTGAACGTTAACACGCGATGGACGCTGGTTTTATGAACAGTGCCCAGGCCACGCGTCAAACGATGAGTGGAATCGCTGGCGATCGGGAAAAAACCGCCATCGCCCAAAGGCGGTGCGATGAATACCCCGCGGTTTTTGGACAGGTGAGTGGAATAAGGGGACCACTGGGAGAAAGATTCCGCACCATTTGATCTTCAGATCAGATCGATGGTGCAGAATGATTTAAAATTTGAACCGGTGGAAAATTAATAAAATAATAAAACCGACGATTTTAATATAAACCAAGGTTTAAAATATTATTTACGAAACGCTTGGTGCCCGACTGTGGGACCGAAGGTTATATGAAGGGTATTATGACCGGGGTTTATGGAGGAGGGGGCTTAAGACTTAGCCTGAGGGGGCTTAATTCCACAGCATAAAAATATGATTTTTATGAATTTTTAATGGTTTTCAAGGGAATCTGAGGGTTCCGATAAGGCAAAAAAGGAGTTTTCAAACCTTATCAAAGGGTTTTGATGAAGGGGAAAGGGAAAAATCATGAAAATGAGGGATTTTTCATGGGAGATGAAAGGGTTAACATGAGGTTAGTTTTGGAATAATGGAAGGGGGGAAAAGGTGCTTGCAGCAGTATTCTGGCTTGGAAATCAGTAGGATTTCTAAGTGTAAAATGGGAACAGCAGTGAAGTTTTGGACAGAGGATAGGCATGAGGCCTTCAAGAGTCTTCAAGAGCCAACACGTTTTAGTAATAAAATTTTTTCCTTGAAGGCTCAACAAGTCTTAGCCACCTTTTGATATAACAAATTTTATAGGTGGCTAACACAACTATTGCAATTATTCTTGCATAAAGTATAACAAACAGGTTGAGATCAATTTTCAATGCAGCATAATAAAATAACACAGTTGCTTTCAGAGCTCACATAGAACCATGCATAACATAACAGATATCATAGAGTCGCATTAACAGATTTAGATATTCCAACAGCCTTCCGCTTTCATTAATCCTTCAAATCCTTTTACAATACCCAAAACCTAACCTACGCACACAGCAACAGGTTCTGCACACAGCAAGACTGAGGATCTCTGTGCACACAGCCAGTAGGAGTCCTTTCCCCAATAACCCAAAACAGATCTACTAATTCGTGATTCATACTAATCTAATTCATTTCTTCCTTACAACTCAAAAAAGGTTCAACAACTTATACTATTATAGCCTACGGATCAACTGGTCTACAAACCGTGGTTTGCAAACTCTTGGTCTACCCTTGACCCACTTACAATGCATTAGGGGCTTTGAACCACCCCAAAACCCCTGAGTTAGACTAAATATAATAAAAAATATACAAAATGGACCAGATTCGTAGCTTTGTGGACCAGATTCGTGACTATGTAGGAGACCCTGTTCTAACAGTCCCCCAACACAATATTGTGAGTCGTCCTGAGTCACTGTGGTGGTGAGGCCCCCACCTATGCCTGTATGGCTACTCCGACCATAGATTCATTTTATCTTATATGGTTTGAGCCAGCTGCCATTGATGTAGCCTGAGAACATATCATTACGTGGGGTAGCAAGCCTAATTGCTCCGCCATCCGTGATCTCCCTAACTGTGTAGGGACCAAGCCAATGCTACTAAAAATTCTCGGGATGCTTTCGAAACTGGCTATCATATAAGAGGCTAGGCTTTATCACGGGCCTTCTAGACTTGCTGATGAAAATTTGCAATAAGCCGATCTTCCTCCAAAGCCATAAGCTATGCTAATCGCTCCTCCATGATGTCAGGTTCTGCCATTTTTATAAATGATGCGATACACAGACTAGGAAAAATATACTCCATGGGAATAATGGCTTCTTTACCATAAACCATCCTAAATAAGGTTTTTTCTGTTAACTTATTGCAGGTTGTTCAATAGGCCCAGAAGACCGATGGGATGCGCACGTCCCAATCACTGCAATCAGCATTGCATACTTTTGTCAGCACATGCTCCAAGATTTTATTAAGAGCTTCAACTGTGCCATTGGCCTGTGGGTGATATGGTGTGCTCCTCGCATGATGGATCCAATACTCCTAGGTCAAATCTTGGATTGTTTCATTAACAAGGTGTGTACCTTTGTTGCTCATGAGAATCTTCGGACATCCAAATCTGGTCAGCATTTGTTCAAATATGAAATGCGTAGCGGTATCTGCAGTAAAATCCTTTACCGCTTATGCTTCCTCCCACCTGGTTACATAATCAGTGGCAGTAATAATGTAGTGCGCACCCGTCTTCTTCCCTGGTGGGTTGATAGGCTCGATGAAATCGATAGCCCATTTATCAAATGCTTGTAGAGCCATCTGTGGTTGAAGGAGAATTTCATCTTTGCAGGATGGCCTCCCCATTCGTTGGCACGTATCACAGGCTTTACAATAGTCGTGGGCATCACTATGCAAGTTTGGCCACCATAACCCAGCTCTCAAGATCTTTTGTACTGTTGCTTTTCCTGCATAGTGACCTCCTGCTTCTCCATCATGAGCCTCTGCCAAGATAGCATGCCTTTCGTGCTCCAAAACATGTTTCCGCAATACTTCATCTACCCCCATCTTATATAAATAACTTGTGATGATGGTAAATTCTGATGCCCAAGTGACTAACTCTTTCTTCTATTGTACAGGGTACTCTGGAGGTGTCGTCCCAGTAGTCAAGAACTAAATGATATCAGCGAAGTGTGCACCAATGACCTTAATAGCAAATAGTTGTGCATCAGGAAATCCAGCTTCCAGGTCGATTGGCTCCTCACCACTCAAACTACTCCTTTCAGCGTATCTCTAGATTCCAAGTTCATCACCTCCGCCTGTCCTTGACTGCTGGATGCCCAAACTTGCTATTATCTCCGCGCAGCTTCTTCTTCTAACTTCATACCAACTTCCAGTGCTTTTTCTTGTGACTTGAAAGTTTGGTGACCCATTAGCATGCGCAGGTGAGGTAGCGGCATAGCAATGAACCATTCTGTGTGCTATCTGTCATCATATTAAAATCTTCCTTCTCTGATCACCTTCTTCAGTTGTTGATTGGCCTCCCACACCGACTTGGAAGGCCCTTGCTTGAAATCCTTTAGATAAAATACTATTTTAGAGTAGGACTTAGGCTTCTCGAATTGTTGCCTCAAGGTGTTCTTAATCTCTTCAATGGTTGTGTTGGCATGCTGGCTGATGTATCACATGTACCAGTCCAAAGCTCTTCCTTAGAAGGTAAGGGAAAGTTGTGCCCTCTTCACTGCATCACTAGCTACGTTCTACGCAATCCATACCGATTCTACGACAAACCAGAACTAATCCATGTCTTCATCTCCCACACCCTTTAAGGTAGGAAAATTCATGTGCGCATCCATGTCAACCTCTGGTGGTGGTGGAGGTGTAGGTGAATTCTTACCGCTACGTTGGTTTGAAAATGGTGTGGCTGGAGGACTCTCTGCAGCTGGTTCTCTTACCGAGCTATAGAAAAATATGCCTCCTTCTCGGTTTGTCCAATATTATTTTCCACTTCGTGTCCTACTCCCATCTAGATCAGAGGTCATTCATTCGGTGTGGCTACACAGAATACTTTTTTTGCACAGTAATATCTTAATTAGCAATGGTAAGGTCTTCAGAAACTTACCCAGAACCCTTTGAAGAATCTTCACTCTGCTTCATGTTAGTCATCAATATTTTTCACCTGTTGATGATGACTAGTTTTTAAAGCAAAGTTTTCTAGACGCTGATCTCTAATTTGTCAAATCTGTCAGCTAGAAAACACCCCTAAACATTTTTTGTCCTCCTACCTTTTTCAGTCAGCCATGATGAGAAAAACCTAGTTGTCAAGCCCTATCTAGTTTCAGTCATATGATCCTGTCCATGAGTTTTCATAAGCTAAAGTCATCTATTGTCTTCTACCTTTCATCCTCAGGTCATTCATTAACCATCTATTGGTGAAAAGTCAGCCACCCTACCTCTGATCATATTTTCATCTTGAGATCTGGTCATACCAAAGAGAATACACCAAATCTATCAAAAATCTCCCCTGAGTTAGGTAGTGGCACTTTAGGAAATCGTCCCTTGACAAAAGCATCATGAGCCAAAGATCTTTTGTTCAATACCAGCCAACCCTGAATTGGCACTTAGTCTACAAGAAAAAAATCTTGATACACCCATAGGTCGCGCCACTTAAAAGGTCTTGATGTTTCAGCAGTACATCTTCCAAAAGAAAAACTGATATTGGGTTGATTTACAGTGTTTCAGTGTCTATTTCAAAATCAGAGATGTACAAGTATGCCAGAAGACATTTTCAAGCTAAACATGAGAAGACAGTTGCTTCTCATGTTGTTTTAAGCCTGGGATAAGAATGCTAGTCAGAGAGGTAATTCAATGAACTTCTGCAAACACGGTAAAAAAGAGATAGGCATTACAAGGAAAGATGACATAGTTTGAGAAAGGGATGAAATGTCACTTGTTTTTAACCTCCTCCAAGCATGAGCAGATGGTTGGGTCACTTGATGTAAAACCTCCTCCAAACATGAGCAGATGGTTAGGTCATTTGTTGTTAACCTCCTCCAAGCATAAGCAGATGGTTGGGTCACTTGATGTAAAACCTCCTCCAAACATGAGTAGATGGTTAGGTCATTTGTTGTTAACCTCCTCCAAGCATGAGCAGATGGTTGGGTCACTTGATGTAAAACCTCCTCCAAACATGAGCAGATGGTTAGGTCATTTTTTGTAAACCTCCTTCATTTAAAAGCAGATGGTTTGGAAATATGGTAAAGGCCTCCTTCATTTAACAAGAAGAGGGTCAGGAGCAGAGGTATGGCCTCATTCAAGGAGCATAAGGATAACAATGCTTCAAATGGCTTGAAAACTTGTTTACATCATTTTCTCCAATGGATGAGACCACTGATACAACAATAGTGTTTCAAGGGATTCTTACATGGTTTCACTGTTTGAAAGACAACATTGAAGTTCAGTGGGAAGAAATTCAAGGTTTATGAGTTGAGGGCTGGTGTTAAACATAGGCCAAGCAGTGATATTATGGTATTCAAAGAAGCTTTGTTTTTATTATATCAAAGGTCTCCTTCAAAGCATAATCTGAGGTTAGAATTCCCAAAACTCAGAACAACCTCATCAAAATGACAAGAAGATAGACTAGCCTTGCCTCTGAAAAAGACCTTTGCAAATGAATACACAGAGATAGTATGTATGACGAAGGATATGACAAAATGTCTCAAATTCAAGACAACATTCAAAGAAACAAGGCATACTAGAGTCATAAATAAGACCTTTTTATGAACATGTGAAAGAACTCTGTTGTTGCATATGATTGCATTAAGGGTCTTTAAAGGATTTTCTCTTTGATATACAGATATAGGTAAAATATGGGTGAGTGTAAATGAGGTTCTTCATCCACAGTCAAAGGAAAATTGTTAGAAAATTAAATATTAAAGAGCAATGCAACACATAAAATATGCGGAAAAATACAAGCGCACAAAACACATAAAACCACAGAGACACAGATATACGTGGTTCACCCAGTTTGGGATACGTCCACCCCGAATAGCCAGTCCTTCCTTTCTATTATCCAGCAAAAATGAAGAGACAAAACCTACAGCAAATCCGCTGTAATATCCTCTATTCTCTCTGACAGTCTCCCTCTCTGTTTCTCGCTTCGAGAATACACACACAATTGCACAGCCGCAATACAATGCCCTCATAAAAATGAGGGGTTGCCTTCTAGGGAAAAAAAACCTAATCTAAACATAACTTCTATCGTCAGATCATTTGCCTAGTGAACGGCCCACATTGACTAGAAATTACTATACTTTTACAAGGAAATTTTACATCTGTTTTTAGCTTCGGGGGCGCTACCCCCAAAAACCCCCGCCAGGGGAGGGGGGCTCTGAAAAGAGCTGCCCCCCCCCCCTGGACCCCCCACGGCAGCGATTAATTACGAGCAGCGTTGCCGCCCCTTTGAAGGTATAGGGGTCCAATGCTGTGATACAAAGTAAACAAGATAATCAGGCTCCACACCCAACAATCTCCCACTTGGAGACTGATTGTAGAAACTCCATCGCTGCTTCATTTGCTAGACAATGACTCCTCTTCGGACCTGGCTGTTTCTCATCTTCATCGTCATCCTTGAAGACCAATTGAAACTGAGCATGTTCTTAGTTTCTCCCTGGTTACAACTTTTGTTAGCATATATGCAGGATTCTGGCTAGTGTGTATCTTTTCCAGCTTCAACTCTCCATCTTCCAATACTGACCGTATGAAATGGTACTTGAGATGTATGTTTTTAGTCCTAGAATGAAATGCTGAGTTCTTTTCAAGATGAATAGCACTTTGGCTATCGCTGTATAGTGTGCCCATATCATGCTTCTTACCCAATTCATCCACAAACCTTTGTAACCAAATCATTTCTTTACTAGCCTTTGTAGCAGCAACATACTCGGCTTCTGTTGTTGAAAGTGCAACAACACTTTGGATTTTTGAAACCCAACTGACAGCTATTCCACCTATAGTAAATACATATCTTGTAGTGCTCCTCCTGTTATCTCTGTCACCTGCCATATCTTCATCAACATATCCTTGTAGAGCAATGTTTGAACCACCAAAGCATAATGCTTGATTTGTGGTACCTCTCAAATATCTGAGAATCCATTTTACTTCCATCCAATGTTCTTTTCCTGGATTATTCATGTACCTAATTACAACTCCCACTGCATGTGCAATATCAGGCCTTGTGCAGAACATTGCATACATTAAGCTTCCAACTGCTGATGCATATGGAACTTTAGACATATAATCCATGTCTTCCTGGGTCTTTGGGAACATCTCGTTACTAAGTTTGAAATTTCTAGCAAAAGGTGTACTAACTGGTTTTTCATTGTGCATATTAAATCTTTTCAACACCTTTTCTATGTACTCATTCTGAGACAATGTTAATTTGTGATTTTTCCTGTCTCTAGTTATCCTCATACCAAGGATTTGTTTTGCAGCTCCCAAATCCTTTATTGCAAATGAATTTTCCAATTTTCTTTTGAGCACATTTATTTCCTGCATGTTAGACCCTGCAACAAGCATTTCATCTACATACAATAACAATATAATATAGCTGCCATCATTTTGCCTTTTCAAATAAACACAATAATCAGAGTGACATCTAGTATAACCTTGTTCAGACATAAACTTGTCAAATTTTAGATACCACTGCCTTCAAGCCTGTTTTAAACCATACAAGCTCTTCTTTAACCTAACACCAATTTTTCTTTCCCGTTTACCTCATATCCTTCTGGTTTCTGCATGTATATCTCTTCCTCCAAATCTCCATGGAGAAATGATGTCTTTACATCTAGCTGTTCAATATGTAAATCTTCCGCTGCTACAAGACTTAAAATAGTTCTGATTGAATTCATTTTAACAACAAGAGAAAATATTTCATCAAAATCAATACCTTTCTTCTGTGCAAACCCCTTCACCACAAGTCTAGCTTTGTACCTCTGTTTTCCTCCATCTTCTTCCTTCAACCTGTAAACCCATTTATTCTGCAATGTAGTTTTACCTGTAGGAAACCTGACTAAGTCCCAAGTCTGGTTATGCATTAAGGAGTCCATCTCTTCTGTCAAACCAAGAGGTAACTCCTCAAATCGGAATGTGTATTAGCTGAAGAATGTACATGCATTTATACATGGAGGTGAGGCTATTGGGATTCATCTCCCAATGACTCTTGGTCTTACTTATTTCCTTATATTATTTATTATACAAAATTATATATTCACACCCATCCCATAGGATTAGGTGTCAACATTCCCCCCTTTAATCTGAAGGGATGTTGGTGAGCCCAAGCATCGATCTGAACTTTTCAAACTTTTCTCTTCCAAGTGCTTTGGTGAAGATGTCAGCAGTTTGCTCATTTGTGGAACAATGATGTAGATGGATGGTTTTGGCCTGAACATGATGTCGAATTAGATGGTATTTTGTATTGATGTGCTTTGTTTGATCATGGAACTTTGGGTTCTTGGCCAACTTTATTGCAGAAGTGTTGTCGATCATGAGTGGTGTGGAATACATTTGTTTCATCTGCAAATCTTCCAGGATTTTCCGGAGCCACACAATTTCCTTTGTTGCTTCAGCTGCTGCCACATATTCTACCTCGGTCATGGAATCTGTTGGAATTGACTGTTTGCATGATCTCCATGAGATAGCTCCTGTTCCAAGACTCATGGTGTAACCTGTAGTAGACACCCCTGTTTATTTTTCTCTATCAAAGTCTAAATCAGAGTATCCGATCAAGCTGAAGTCGCCTACCTGTGTATATTTGAGTCCAAAGTCTTGAGTCCCCTTCAAGTACCTTAACACTCTTTTTACAGCAGACCAATGTGCTTCACAAGGTTTTTGCATGAACCTTGAGAGGATTCCAACAGGAAATGAAATTTTAGGTCTGGTGGTGGTCAGATAGATAAGAATTCCTATAAGCTGTCTATACTTAGTTGCATCCTCAAATTTCTTCCCTTCAGTAGATGTGAGCTTCAAGTTTTGTTCCATTGGAGTGGTTAAGGGATTACAGTCATCCATGCCAAATTTGTTCAAGAGATCTCCAATGTACTTATTTTGAGAAAGAAATATAAATTTAGGATGTTGAATTACTTCAATACCCAGATAGTAATGAACATGACCCAAATCAGTGATTTCAAAACCTTTCTTCAATTCTTTCTTTATGGATGCAATATAGCTCTCATTATTCCCTGTTATCAAAAGATCATCTACATATACCACAAGATATACAACTGTTTTTCCAACTTTCTTAAAAAACAAATTTGCATCATCAAGATCAAAATGTTTGAAGTCAAGTTTCAGAAGATGCTCGGTTAATTTCTCATACCAGGCTCGTGGTGTTTGCTTGAGGCCATACAAGGATTTTATAAGCTTGCAAACTTTGTGTTCTTGACCCTTTACCACAAATCCTTCTGGCTAGGACATATAAACTTTCTCCTTTAGATATCCATTCAAAAATGTTGTTTTTACATCCATCTGATGGAATTTCAATCCATTCTGAGCTGCTAGAGCAAAGAGAGTCTGGATGGTGGTCCATTTTGCTGTGGGAGCAAAAGTTTCTTCATAATCAATTCCTTATTTTTGTGCAAAACCTTTTGCCACAAGCCTGGCTTTGTGCTTGTCAAGTGAGCCATCTGCTTTAAACTTGTTCTTTTAGACCCACTTACAGCCAATTGGTTTTGTTCCCAAAGGTGGATCAACCAGCTTCCAAGTGCCATTCTCTCTCAAGGCAGCATACTCCTTCTGCATCGCTTCTTTCCATTCATCATGAGAAGCGGCTTCTTTGAAGGAATTTGGTTCATGATCTGTAGACAAACTCAATTCACAGTTATAAGCAATATCCATATCAACAGGAGAATCATAATTATCTACATCACCTTCGATTTGTTGAGTGGAACTTCTTGTTCCTGTTTTTCCAACCTCATTAGGATGAACATTCTCCAGTGTCTTTGTCAGCCATTTGGGAGGACCTTTCTGAGATGGCCCAGGCTGGTCACTTGACTGAGTTGGGATTGATTCAAGATTCAATCTCCCAATTCTGTCGATCACATCATCCAATGTGTCATCCGTGGTTGTTTCTTCATGTGGGGGAGAGAGTGCTTCAGGATATGATTCCACAGTTTGATTCAATATCAAAATCCCCCCTTCAAGGTGTGGAATCACATTATCAAATTCTTGGAAAGACTTTGCATGTGTGAATCTGTCCAGGCGATCAAGTTGCCGCTCAACAACTTTGTCACTCTTGGAAGATTCAAGAAATATGAAATCTCTTGCTATCACAAACTTCATATTTGCTTCATCATAGAGACGATATCCTTTGGAGGTATTGGAGTACCCCAAGAAGATACATTTTCTGCTTCTAGCACCAAGTTTGTTCCTTTGACCCTTGGGTATCAAGGCATAACAAGTGGACCCAAAGACCCTGAAATGCTTTACCGAAGGAATGTGGCCATGCCACATTTAAAAAGGAGTTTTGTTTCTAATTGAACTTGAAGGACACCTATTCTTTATGTAAACAGCACATAGAACTGCATCAGCCCAAAACATCAATTTCACATTCTTGAAAAATAACATGGAGCAAACCATATTTAAAATAGTTCTGTTCATTCTTTCAGCTACACCGTTCTGTTGGGGATTATATGGCACAGTTGTTTGATGTTTGATTCCATGTTGACGAAGATAATTTTCAAATTCGTTTGAAGTGTATTCTTTTCCATTATAGGTACGTAGAGAGCCAATATGAGTTTGTGCATCATTTTCAATCCATGCATGAAAATTCTTGAATGTTTGAAAAGCATCAGACTTGTTCTTCAATAAGTAAATCCAACACATTCTGGTGTAGTCATAAATAAATGTCATCATGTATTTATTTCCATTTGCAGAAGCAATAGGCATAGGGCCACATAAATCTGAATGAACAAGCTCAAGTTTTCTATGTGCTATGGAGTGTGAATCATGAAATGGCTGTTTGCTATGCTTTCCTAGAATACAAGCATCACATTCCTTAGGTTTTCTAGGAATTGTAGGCAGTCCATCAACACCATTTTTCTTCAACAAACGAAGGATTTCATAGTTTAAGTGTCCAAATCTAGCATGCAATAAAAGACTTGATGGAAATGTACCTTCATCATGATGTGAACTGAATGCAAAGTTTTGAGCATGAGCAGATGAACCTTTCAGCTTCAAGAGTCTCCCTTCTTCTATTCCCTCCATGACAAGTGAGTGATCTAATGTTTTTCTGACCTCTGCCTTGCCATCAAACAAGTGAATGGAGTGTCCTTGCTGGCGGATTTGGACCAAGGACAGCAAGTTTCTCCTCAACTCAAGGAGGTATAGAACCTCATGTAGTATATGATCTGGAAGACCAGGAAACTTAAGCCTGACTGTGCCAAGCCCTGATGGCTTGAGTTTGGATTTATCTGTGAAATATACTGCTCCATCAACTTTTTCAGTGAATTCTTCAAAAAAAAATTTCTAAATGTCATGTGACATGTTGCTCCTGAATCTAGCAACCAATCATCTCTCCATGAAGTAAATGAAACATCAAACAAGTCTTCAGTTACTCCATTGTTACAATGTGCTAGAACATAATGAGCAGATTCAGGTGCTTTACCTTTGTCTTTGTCATTGGTTTTACCTTTGTCTTGATTTCTTTGCTGCTCAATTTTCTCCCAAGGTGTTCTGCATTTGGATGCATCATGTCCATCTTTATTGCAACGTGTGCAATGAAGATTGGATTTGTCAGATTGTCTGCCCCCCCTTTCTGTGAAGTTTATTCTTCCTCTTCCTCTTCTGCCACCTCTTCCTCTGGATGAATCTAGAGCATGACTCTTTTCTCTATGTGCCAAGTATGCAGCCTCTTCGGAAGACGAAGGGACTGTCATCTTTCCGAAAGCTTTCTCTCTTTCTGCAAAATTTTTCTCAAGTGTATCAAAGGTGATATGCTCAAGGTTCCCACTTGCTTGCAAAGACTCAAGATAGTGTGAGTAAGTCAGATATAATGCCTTAACATATGCTATGAGAGGTATGTCCATTTTTACACCAGTGCTATCAATATCATGCATGATCGATCTAACTTCTGAAGCTAAGGCAAGGGGATCATCATTCTTTATTTCAAGACTGAACAACTTAATCATCAATTGAACATTTTCTAATTCTGAATGTGAGTCATAGAGTTCTTTTAGCTTGCTCAAGGCATCATAGGCATTTTAGAATGATGAAATGTGGCGACTCACCTCTTCATTTGCGGAAGCTGCAATCAAGGCATAGGCCTTGCAGTTCTTGTTTTCCCAAATGGCGAGCTCTTTGTCTGAAGTGGGCTTTGCTGGTGGATTTCCTTCTTGTCCTTCACAGATTCCTCTCCACAACTCATTAAAAATGAGTGTGTGTTTAATCTTCCGAGACCATTCAAGATAGTTCTCTTTGCTGGAGAGAACCACCCCAACAATAGAGATGAGAGAATGCATTAGTTTGCTGGAAAAAATTCTTTTGAAGAGGAAAAAATTATGCTTAGAAAACTTTCAACTCTGGAAATTTGCTCAATTAAAGGGGACAAAAACTCTTTGCTGGAAAATATACTGAATTAAAAGGACAAAAAAAAAAAAACTCTTTGTTGCAAATACTGAATTCTGCAAAAAAAAATATATGTATATATATATATTTTGGTTTGGAGAAAAAAACTATATGAAAATATGGTGGTGGGGGGTGGTATTATAAAGTGGGAATGGTATTAAAGGATGGAAGGGGGCAAATTTAGAATGTGGATTGTAAATAACGCTGGAGGAGGGCGGTATATAGCAGAGGAGGGGCGTAATGAAATGGAGATAGAGCGGTATATACATATATGACAAAGAGGTATTTAAAACTGTAGTGAGTGTTAAAACAGGGAAATAAACAACGTATTAAAACTGGACGGCGATATAAAACGAATATAAAACACAGTGTATTGTAAATGGAGTGCGTATCATGTGGAACAGCGTATCATGTGGAACAATGGACAGCGTATAATATGTATAGAGCGTGATTGTTATGTGGACAGGAGGCGCTGTAAGAGGAGGGGCCGAGGGCGGTGTCGACTTGGGATAGCGTAGTGTTGTGAAGGGTCGGGGTGCAGAGAATGGCGCCACGAGGGTCGAGGTGGGGTATGGGTGTATGCAGGCGGTGTCTGTTGATAGGACTGTATAGCAAGTGCACCTGCGAGAGTTGTAGAGAGGGAGGAAGGGGCGGACAGAGCGTTGTTTAGGGAGATAGAAGGTAAGGGAAATGGGTGAGGGCGAGCGTAGGTTGTGAGGTAGTGAGGGAGAGTAGATGGTAGGGAGTGTGTGAGCGATGGGGAGGCCGAGAGGCCAATAAAAATTCTGGAGTATTGCAGGAGCTGAACCTGCAAAAATCAAATACTGTAGAGTTTGCAGAGATAATTAAAAAAATGCAGAATTGCAGTATATGGCATCAATCTAATGGAGCAGAAAAAACTGGACACAAAACTGACTGAGAAAAAAAAACTAGGGAGTTACACCACAGGAAAAAATGCCAATAGTGGGATTGGCTCTGATACCATGTCAAACCAGGAGGTAACTCCTCAAATCAGAATGTGTATTAGCTGAAGAATGTACATGCATTTATACATGGAGGTGAGGCTATTGGGATTCATCTCCCAATGACTCTTGGTCTTCCTTATTTCCTAATATTATTTATTATACAAAATTATATATTCACACCCATCCCATAGGATTAGGTGTCAACATCTTCTTCCATGGCTAGCTCCCACTTCTTCCTGCTTTCAACCTACATTGCTTCTTCATAACATTCAGGTTCACCAGAATCAGTCAACAATAAATAATATAATGAAGGAGAGTATCGTTCAAGGGGTATACTTATCCTGGTAGATCTTCTAACACCACTTTCAGGTGTTTGAGGTGTTTGTTGTTGTTGTGGTGGTTGCTGCTGCTGTGGTTGTTGATTATTATTATTTTCAGGCACCTTTACTTTTCCAGTTATCTCATCAAGAACCGTGTATTCCTTGCTTTCTTTTTCCTATTTCTTTTCTGTAGTTGATTCTTATACAAGACCTTCTCATTGAATATTACATCTCTAATCCTAATGATTTTGTGATTTTCATAATCATATAAGCGATAACCAAAATCATTAGCACCATATCCAATAAAGGTACATTTCTTTGATTTTGCCTCAAGCTTTGTTCTGTTTTATTTATTAATATGGACAAAGGCCTCACAACAAAAAGGCTTTAAAAAAGAGTAGTTTACCTTTTTACCTGTCCATGCTTCCTCTGGAATACCACCATCCAAGGAACTTGAAGGCCCTCTATTTATTAGATAAACAACAGTATCTACAGCATCTGCCCAAAATTGTAAAGGCAATCCTACATGCAATCTCATGCACCTTGCACGCTCCATGATTGTTCTGTTCATCCTTTCTGACACACCATTTTCTTGTGGTGTTCTTGGAACTGTCTTCTCTCTACGAATTCCATGCTCTGAACAGTACCTATCAAACTCTTTGCTGCAATATTCACCTCCATTGTCTGATCTGAGACACTTCAACTTATTTCCTATCTCAATCTCAACCAAAGCTTTCCATTTCTTGAAAGTATCAAATACATCAGATTTATTATGAATACAATAAATCCATGGTTTTATAGTTACATCATCAATAAAAGTAACATAATAACGAGAGCCACTGAGAGATGATACCTGAGCAGGTCCCCATACATATGTATGCACAAGCTCCAATTTTTCACTCTTCTTTTCTTTCCCAACTCTGAGAAATATGACTCTCTTTTGTTTTCCATAAATGCAATTCTCACAGAAATCCAAATCAACATTCTTCAAACCTGGCAACAAATTTCTTGAGTGAAGAATCTTAATTCCCTTCTCACTCATGTGTCCGAGCCTATGATGCCATAATGCTGCATCTGCTCCTTTGGAAGTTAAAGCATTAACAAAGTTAGAAATACCATTGCATAAATACAATGTACCAACCTTTTCGCCTTTTGCTATTACCAAGGTTCCTTTGGTGACCTTCCAAGTTTTATCTGTGAAATTTGTCACACAACCTTCACCGCCTAACTGCCCTGTTGAAATCAAATTTTTCTTCAGATCTGGAACATGCCTTACCTCCTTTAGTAGCCATTGGTTTCCATTTTGTTGTTTTACAAGAACTTTACCCATTCCAACAATTTTACAGGGTTTATCATCACCCAAACGAACTTGTCCAAAATCTCCTTGAACATAGTCATGAAAATATTTATTATCAGGTGTGGCATGGAATGAAGCCCCTGAATCTACAACCCAAGAATCAGTAACATTTTCGAAAGAAAGAATCAAAGCATCTTGTAACACATCATCTGTCACATTTGCTTCATGATTGTTTTCTTGCTGTGTGTCTCCTTCTTTTCCCTTCCGAGATCTACAGTCTTTCTTTAGGTGTCCTTTCTTTCCGCAATTCCAGCACACTATCCCCGATCTGGACTTGGATCTGCCTTTCCTTGATTTACTGCGATATCCTGAGCTCTTTCCTCTTTCCATTCTTCTTCCCCTAGACTCTGCACTCATAGAATTACCTGATGTCTCACCGGAGCTTTTCCGTCGCATTTCCTCGCTAAGGATAGCACCAACAACATCATCAAACTTTAAAGTACTAGATCCAAAGACAGAATTACTAATGGCCATTACTAAACCATTCCAACTCTCTGGCAATGAACACAAGAATAATAAAGCTCTAACTTCATCATCAAAGTTTACCCCTACAGAACTTAACTGACTGGTAACTGTATTAAATTCATTTAAATGGTCTGCAACAGATCCACCTTCCGACTTTTTCATATTAAATAGTCGTTTCATAAGAAATACCTTGTTTGAGGCCGAGGGTTTTTCATATAGTTTCGCCAACGTCTACATCAAACCCTCTGTTTTTGTTTCCTTCAAAATATTGAAGGCGACTGATGCCGCAAGACACAACCGTATTGTTCCGAGTGCCTTTCTATTGAGAATTTTCCATTCCGCGTCTGTCATGGCTGTCGGCTTCTTTGTTTTTCCGCTTAATGGTAGGTACAAATATTTCTGATATAGATAATCTTCCATCTGCATCTTCCACAGCGGGAAGTTTTGGCCGTTAAATTTTTCGACCCTAAACTTACCATCATCCGCCATTTCTCCCACTCGAACCAGGAACCCTTCTTTCCTAAGAGTTTATCAGCCAAATATACCTTCGGCTCCGATACCAGTTGTTATAAAATTAAATATTAAAGAGAAATGCAACACGTAAAATATGCGGAAAAATACAAGCACACAAAACAAATAAAACCAGAGAGACACGGATATACGTGGTTCACCCAGTTTGGGCTACGTCCACCCCGAACAGCTAGTCCTTCCTTTCTATTATCCAGCAAAAATGAAGAGACAAAACCTACAGCAGATCCGCTGTAATATCCTCTACTCTCTCTGACAATCTCCCTCTCTGTTTCTTGCTTTGAGAATACACACACAATTGCACAGCCGCAATACAATGCCCTCATAAAAACGAGGGGTTGCATTCTAGGGAAAAAAACCCTAATCTAAACATAACTTCTACCGTCAGATCATTTGCCTAATGAACGGCCCAGATTGACTAGAAATTAATATACTTTTACAAGGAAAATTTGCATCTATTTTTAGCTTCAGGGGCGCTGCCCCCGAAAACCCCTGCCAGGGGGGGCTCCGAAAAGCGCTGCCCCCGAAAACCCCTGCCAGGGGGGGCTCCGAAAAGCGCTGCCCCCCCCCCCCCCCCTGGACCCCCCACGGCAGCGATTAATTACGGGCGGCGTTTCCGCCCCTTTGAAGGTATAGGGGTCCAATGCTGTGACACAAAGTAAACAAGATAATCAGGCTCCACACCCAACAAAAATGTCAAAGGATGCATCTACAATCCTTGATATGGCTTTGAGTAGTGTTTCCTTTAAAAGGACAGATATGGAGAAATAGTGACAGGGTTATTTCCTTGATGAAGAAACAGTGAAAGGTATTTTAGCTTTTAAGATGGTTTATTTACTTTGGAAAAGGTCATATCTATGAAGATCTTCAAAACTAGCATCCACAGCAATATTTTTTGGAGTCCGGATTGAATATGGGTCTTTATGATGTTTTTAAAGTAATAAAATGACAAGGACAGTGATTCATGTTTTTACATGACATGAGCCTTTTTCAAAAACATCTAAAACCCTCCAAAATGTGATATGAACACATTTGAAGTGTTTTCTCAAGTTGAAAAGGGAGTGACCATTTAGAAGGCCCAAGAGAATTTCTCAAAACACAAAGCAAATGCTTCCCTAGCTGTTCACTAGAGAAACAAGGTTTTCGAGCAAATTTCAAAGATTTGAGGGCTCCAAGCCTATGAGGTGCACCTGTAAGTGTGTGCAGTGCACCTATGAGCTCGCATACACTGATTTTAAACCACTGTTCGACGCGCCTGTAGCGGCGCGTGGCGCGCCTATGCCCACGTTCACCCACCGCTCAAAACTGACCCGACAGTCTCCATTGTGGGGCGTTCTCAGTGGAAAACGACCCGCTCCTCCATTTGCTTTTCAAAAACACTTCTAAAGGCTACTTCATCGATCAACCATGGCCCTTAAACATTATTCTAGGTATTCTCCATTTCCTCTTGGCAAAATTCAAAGTTTAAAGGGGGTATGCTTGCTTTGTTTTCCACGGAAGAAACAATGGTAAAGAAGGTTGGATTTTTGGTCAAAATCAAAGTTGTTTGTTGCTATGGGTGTCAAATATTAATACAGTGATAGGTGAGGGTGTTTTTATCAATCTTAAAGAGCCCTAATTTCATTTCAAAGATAGTGATAGCAAAGGAGTAGGGTTTTAAGGGAAAGGGGTATGTGCCAAGACAAAGGGGAATTCCTCTTCAAACAAAAACCACCAACACATCTTCTATAAGTCTTTTTGCTCAAACACAGTGATCAAAGGACATAGGTGGTTTATCAAAATTAAAAAGAATCTCCTTGGTCATGATTAGTAAATAATAGAATAGTGAAAAAGGAGGTTTGTTATGTCAATTTAATGGCTCTTTGATTGTGCTATTAAATAGTTCAGATAGCCCACAGTTTCTATAAAGGAGCAGAGTTTGTTAAAAACTCAGAGGATAAAATAGTGAATGAAAAGGGAGGTTTGTTAGACCAATATTGAAATATCTTCTTGTGTTATTAAAAAACTAAAACTATACACAGTTGCTGGACAGACAAACAGATGATTGTAGGCGTGTCAAAACATTTTTGATCATCTAGACAGTGGTAAAGGGGTGAAGGCTTGGTCATTTCAAGATGTCCTCTCTGTGTTGTGAGATAGAAAACTATGAGCAGCCCCTAGAATTCAAAAAGGGCAGAGTCTATTTTTCAAGGTTTTTAAGTCAGCTAAAAAGTATCTTGTTTTCTTTGTAAAGAGCAGTGAATATCAAAAGAGCAGTGTTTGGAGGGAAAGGTGTTTTTGTCAAACAAAGGAGATCCTTTTTCAACAAGGAAAACACAAACCATATTTTTCAAAATCTTTTCTCAAACAGAGTGATGAATTTTTTTTTTTTTCCATTTGACAAGTACTTGTTTGTTGGCATCAAAAAGCACAGTAACTTGCAAAGAGGACAAGGTGTGGTGTTGAGAAACCATTTCAAGGACCATTTGAAACAACTTATCTTGGTCAAACATCAAAGAGTATCCAAAACAAAATGCCTCCCAGGCAAGACAGCAGAAGTGGCCCTCACAAGAGATTTGAACCTGTTTCAACTGAAGAGGTAAATGCCCATCCTTCGGTTCTATTTAACTTTCATGAAGTTGGATGTCTCGATTTGTGTCAAAGGGTTCAAGAGGTGAAAATCTATCTCCCCTTGACACATCTATGTGCTTTGAGATTGCAAGGGAAACACTTTCAATTGGTAGGCCTAGATTTCAAGTTTTCTCCTAGATCCATTTCCAGAACCACCAAAATCCCTTATGTCGGAGAGAAATGGTTTAAACAGAGCCACCTAGACTCATAATAGTACAAACTATTTTTGAAGCTGGAGCATCGGGATACATGCCCATCCATCTTTCCTTTTTCATATCTGCTGACTAGCTATGCTCCCCTCATGAAGATAATCATGCAATATTTCACATGCGAGGGAAGGTTCTCCCGGGTCTATGCTTACCATGTCTGGTTACTCATGCACTTCACAAGAGCCAAATTGTCAAACCTTCCTTTTTTCCTCCATAGAAGTATTGAAAAGATGGCCTCCACTGTTCAAAAGAGACCCCCCTCTCAGTAGCCAACTTTCCTTTTCCATCATTCCCTCATCAAGATTGTCATTCTTCATAACCTTGAGAAGAAGGGAATCTCTTGGGAAACTTTCATTGCACATCCTGATTTCACCATTGTTTCTTCATCCCATGCATCTCCTTCACCTTCCACTCAGCATATTTCGCCTTCTTCAAGTAAGCCAATTCCTAAGAAGCTAAAATTTCCCATGATTGATGAAGAAGAGCAGCATGATGAAGAAGAGCAACACAGTGATGAAGAGGAGCATAGTGAGGAAAGGCAACAAAGTGAAGAAAAACACAGTGAGGAAAGGCAGAAAAGTGAAGAAAAACACAGTGAGGAGGGAAATGATGAGGAAATTCAACAGTTTGATGAGGATATTGGTAGCCCTCACAACAGAAAACATGATGAAGATGAAGCCCAAAACATTGAGAAGACAGAGCCTAAAAGTCCTGAAGAAAGCAAGGATAGGAGTAAACAGGGTAGCCCTCAAATAAACATGCAAGGTGACAGTGAAATCATTAATGAAGAAGGTCAAAATAGTGGCAAGAATGATGAGGAGAGTAGCAAGGGAAAAGAGCCAATAGAGCATGTGCTTGCTGCCTCTCCTAGGCAAGGGGCCACGCTTTCTTCTCCAAAAGTGACAAAGCTCAAGAAATCAAGAAAGCGAGTGCCTCAAACTATAACTCCAAATGTGACTAGAGCCCTCCAAAGTTAGGGAAAGTTGCCCAAGCAACCCATTGTCGAATTACCCAAGAGGAGGAAGACCAAGAAGGCCACCCAAAGCAAGGGGAAGGAGAAGGAAGAAAGCAGCCATGAGAAGGAGAGGGACTTTGACATAATTCAGATACACAGTGATGATAGCGACAATGAGGCCAAAATCCTAGAGTCTCTCTTGATCAATAGAGAAAAACAAATTCATGATTTGAGGGCAGATCTAGAGAGGTCTAAAAATCTCATTCACTTCCTGCAAACACAAAACAAACATATGAGTGTCCACATGGTGGTATATGAGACAAGGGCTATAAAATATCAAAAAGAGGCCTCCAAGGCGCAAATTAAGTTGGAATAACTCATGGGCGAGTTCAATGACAGTGAAGATGAGGATCAACCAAGAATAAGTAGGCCAAGGACCATGGGACTCAAAAGAGCCTTGGAGAAACAAAAAGAGGAAGAGGCTGCCCTTTTCCAATCCTTTCCTCTCCCTAATTTATTCACCCAAGAGATAGAAAACAACCGAGAAGCATGGCTTTAAAGGGTGAATGACCACTTGGAGAAGAAGTTGGAAAATTCCAATAGAGATTTGGACCTTCAAATAAGAAAGATCGGGCACTATAAGATGTTAAATCAGTTCGCCCGACGAAAGTTGAAGGCCACACAGGAAAAGCTCAAGGAAGCTCAAAAGAGGTGCCCGGCACCAAAATTGAAGAAAGTCACCTCAAAGCTCCAAATTTTGGCCTCGACTTCTCAACATGTTTCTAAAAACCCTTGAGGGTCATGCTCGCCAAAATTGGGCGAAATTCAACAAGTTTTGGTTTTTTGTCATTTTTGGGCTTTTTGTTAAAATTCATGGGCATCGCCATTTCTGTTTGAGACATCCTCAAAGGATGAAAATGGTATCATTGGATGCCATAATTTTAGGGGCATCTACTCAGCGATTTTTAGATCAATTGATGATGATTTGGTCCCCCAAAATGGCAAAAAACAATCACTTTTTCCACACTCTGCCCCGTCTATCAGCAAAGTCTGTTTTCTGGGTTTTTACACACAAGTCAATTTGTGATAGACTTATAATGATTAGTTTGGAGAAAAAAAAGTATTTTCAGAAAATAGACATCCAGATCTTTCCAACGAGCCATCCCGGGCCTCGTTTCAACTTCTGGAAGGCCTCCAAAAGTTGCCTGCAAGACAGAGGATTTTCTGCTAATATATTTCTTACGTATTTTTGTGAAAAATGCACTTTTCTGAAGTGACTTTTCCTAATGTGCGTTTAGCTATTTTTGGCCATGGTTTGTTAGGAAAAGTCAATATATTTTCCTTTCTTAGAATTTTTAAGATATTTCTATAGATATTTTGTGCCTTGGACTTTGCAAAGCCTCAAGGACAAAATCATATATTTTTGATGGGCCAATGAGATTGCAAGTTGCATTA
Source organism: Pinus albicaulis (assembly GCA_034641835.2). Classification (NCBI taxonomy): domain Eukaryota; kingdom Viridiplantae; phylum Streptophyta; class Pinopsida; order Pinales; family Pinaceae; genus Pinus; species Pinus albicaulis. The sequence continues at coordinate 1,358,442,693 of CM076578.1, read as the reverse complement.
GAAGATTTTCCCTCATCTTGGCCTATATATTCCAAGAGACTTCATTGTAAATAAGGCTGAACTTGATGATATAGAGAAATATATGGTTATACAAGCTTGGAAGAAAAACTTGTCTCATGCATTGGATAGTTTCTTGAATGTTTTGGATAATGAAAGATGATTGTTGTTGGATTCCTTGACTTAGTAAAATGGTATAGTGTCCCTCTCTATTATGTTTTCTTAGTTTTCATTAATATTTCATGCTCTTGCTTGCTATAAGACAATAGAGAATAGATTTGAGACATGCCCTTGGAGGCACCTCAAATTTCCTGTTTCTTTATAGCTTCTATGTTTTCTCCCTTCTTAGTCATATCAAAGAATCCTTGATTTCTCTTTTATAACTGAAGAAATTGTTTTCTCGTTTAATTTATGGTTTTAGGCATGCTAAGTATGATTCACGGTATGCCCTCCTTACTCATGGCTAGCCATAACTCCACCTCTGAAACCTTTCTTTTATTTTTTGACTGGCTTAGTTGAATCAAGGAGGTCTTATACTGATCTTTCCCTCTGCCCAAAACTATGAAATCTCACTTGAAAATGCCCAATAGCTTGAAATACTATACTTAGGCATTTCCCCATAGTGATTTGAGTTGTTTGTTTGTCTTAATTGTATTTCCCCAAAGTCTGATAGAAATTTCCTAAAGTTAGAGAGTCATATATCTCTATCTATTGCTTGAATGTTTGTTTCTATGCATTTATCAGTTTATGGTTACATTTCTCATGATTAATGGTTAGCCCTACCATGTTTATGTCAACTATTGAACTATTCATGTTTGAAACCCTTTGTTCTTCACAAATTTAATGTCCATCCCACTCCATTTTACCCAAAGATCCATTTTACCTTGATCAAATCAGCCCTTCAACAACCTTGTATCACCATCTGAAGCTTTCTTGACCTCTTTGACCCCATAGCCCAGTTAATCTGACAATATTTTTATCTATGTTAGTCTTTGATCATTTCCTCCCTCACAAACCTAAAATCAAAACCAAAAAACCTACTTCATAACTAGCCTAAAATTAGAAACACAAGAAGAAAAACACATAGACATCCCTTACACAAATAGAGAGAGCCCTCTCTGAGTCCAGGAAGGCTAGGTCCTTGGGCTCCAAAGATTGGTTTGATGTTACCCTGTCACTTGGCTTTCCAATCAACCAAATCACGGGACACTAACATAATGGCGATCATGGTGGGACCTTTATGAGTTCATTTTAATCTGAATACCTTTCAAGACTCATGGAAAGCCCCTTTTTGAAGTAAAACGCACTATACTATTGAACCACCTTATCGCCACCCTAACATAATGGCGATCACGGTGGGACTCTGAGTGATAAACAAACTTAGTTTCCCTAAACATTTCAGCAGCCTTAGGAATATTGTCTGATTGAATTATCCCACCGCTCACTAACATAGTGGTGATCACAATGGGACCTTCTGAGTTAGTGACAATCTAAGTACTCCTTAGTAACTCTTGAAGTCTCAATCAAACTTAGAAAACTTAAGTGTTGTTTGAAGAGTAGAATCTAGCTCTTTCACCATCTTAGCAAAATGATGATTCAGTTATAAGAAACTCTTCCAAACCTCATAAGCTACACATAAAAACTCAAAAAACCAAAAAACCTCCCCAGATTGGCTTTTTCCTAGTTATTGGTGGTGGACCATAGCTACATCTCTATAAAAACAACCAAGTTCCACCTGGCGACTCCACTAGCCTCCAGTAGGCCTAAAATTCCATAAAAACCCAAAAAATTTCATAAACTATACCTTTCTGTTGACTCATCCTTTCCAAAAACTTAAAGTTCATGGTGCAAACTCTGTGATCAGTGACAAACTAAGTATAACTTAGCAATTTAGAAAACTTCACCTAAACATAGGAGATAAATAGAAATAAACTTGCAAATAGAATCATTAACTTGTCCAAACAGTCTAGCAAACTGTTAAAACTATGTGATCACTCTTCCTTGCAAGTCTTCAGCTCAAATTTTACTAGAAATTTTTTTCCAGAAAGCATCTTTGATAGTATTGGTGGTAGACCATAGATCTTAAAGAAATCCACCTTGTGACTCCACTAGCCCTCATTTTTGTTTTGACCATCCTTCACATTAGCAAAACCCCTAGAGAGGCCATCCATCCAAAATAATCACAAATACCATACTCTCTAAAATCTGAATTTGAAATCTGGCTTCACAAAGAATCTATACCTGATCTCATCCAGACCCAAATCCCCCTATCATAGTAGATAACCCAGAGAAGATTTTGTGGCAAGCTTTCGAAACTGGAAACTTAGCTACTGATAGTTCCATCCATAAAGAAATATCAGTACTTGAACACCTCACATCCTTGCAGGATTCCCCGTTTGACTTAAAATTAGCAAAAACCCTTTCTAGAAGCTGTTAGCCACCTGTAAAATTTGATTATACCAAAGGTGGCTAAATTTGTTTTGAGCCTTCAAGGAACAATTTTTTCTATTAAAAAATGTTGGCTCTTGAAGACTCTTAAAGGCCTCATGCCTCTGTCCAGTATCCCACACTACTGTTTTCATCAAAAAAACCTCTGAAATCCTACAGAAATCCAAAGCCAAATACTGCTGCAAACATCCCTTTCCCCTTCCTTCTTCCAAAACTAACCTCTTTTTCTGTCCCTCCATTCCCCATGAAAATCCCTCATATTTACATTTCTGCTTTTTCCCCTCATCAAAATTCATTTTACAAGGTTAAAAACCCACTTTTTAACCTTATCGGAACCTTCATTTCCTTTGAAAAAACATTGAAAATCCACATTTTCTATGTTCTGGACTTAAGCCCCTCGGGTTAAGTCCCTAACCCTTTTCCGTCCATAAGCCCGAGTGCCAGAACCAACTGCTAAAACCGTCGTGGTGCTTATCCTTTCAAATTAAAATTTCTCCGCCAAAGCATTAAAAACCTTTGTAAAATCATGTTTTGGGTTTTAAATTATTTTTCAAAGTTTTCAGCCCGTATAAGTTGTGGAGAAATCTACACCATCAATCTGGTTCGCAGATCGGACAGTGCGGAGTACTTTTCCCAGTGGTCCCCGCGGTCCATAAGTCGTTTGCCCATACCACGCGGTACTCATCGCACCACCCATTAGCGGAAAGAGGTTTTTACCCGGTCACCAGCGATTCCACATGCTTGCCACCACGCGTCCTCTGTACTGTTGGAAAAACCACCCTCCATCGCGCATTAAAACCCGGACCAAGACGCCCAGCGATATTAACCACCGCCGTCAGATCTGAGCCCGCTCTTCCAATGGCTGATGATTGTCGAAGTTGTGCCCGCGATAACCAGGCCATCGTACAGTGGCAATCACGTCTCCACTGTCGATCTGATCTGCAGATCGACGGTCCAAAATCCCTCGCTCGATTCCTCCATTTGACTTTCAAAACTTCGCTCCTGACCATCAATCACACGCAATCGACGGCTCTGATTTGATCCTCTTCCACCTATTCTATAATCTCACCCAATCAATCCTGACCGTCGGATGATGCCATCCAACGGCCACGCTCCTCCACACACCTTTCGATGCAGTTAAGCCTATAAAAGCAATTTCGCATTTTGTAGGGTTTAAATCATTTGTTCGTGGTTTCCAAAGGGGATTCAAGGAAGGAGGGTGACGACCCTCCCGTCTTTGATTCATCCAAGGAAATCACCCGCAGGGTTGGAATACACGTTTCATCCATGTTCTCTCAGGAATTGATGCCTTATAAACCCTGCGCAGCCCAACACGACAGCAAGAAAAACATGAAACAGGCAAAGTCAAAGATTATCAGTGTCAAAGACCAGGAAATTATCAGAGCAGAGAATTAATGGACAGATTAGCGGGGATTATGGCTAACACAGTTATCAAAAGCCTAATCCCCAATCTAAAACATAGTTTAAAGGAAAACCTAAAAGTGTTTTATCAAGAAAACCATCCACCACCACAAATGGAGGCAAATTGATTCCTCCCAGCGACTAAAGCGCCACCTGTGCCTCAAATTATTCAATCAGGGACAGAATTTATTGATCAGGATCAGATATTTTTCCTCGACGTAGCCGAAGAGTTACTTCTGAAAGGGATTTAATGACAGGATGTCGGCAGAGTAACCCTAGCATCGCACAGAGCCTCAAAGGTCAACAAAACCTCCCACCGAGCTTAAATTATGAGTGTAAATCCATTAATACAGTGAAACACCTGTATAGTTTCTTCATTGAGCCTCCCAAGGGCCAAGAAAACATTAACTCTTTATTAATTGTATTTGAGATCTTTAATTAGATCTCACCTCCTCATCTTTCTATAAATACTTCAGTAGAAGATGAGTGAGGGGTTGGTTGCTAATGTAATTGTTGGAGCATTGTAATTGTAACTGAGCTGAAGACTCTTGATTGTAAATAGTGATTCACTGGCTCTTGGAGCTCTTCTTGTAACAGATAAGTTAGGTTATGAAAGAAATATGAATTAACACACTGGACTTGAAGATTTTAACTGGTTTGGAGCATCAATACAAGTTGATTTATGGGATCCTGGTCTATGTTGACGGTGATGTTATTCTCATTGTAACTTGTGATTTTGTTTCTGTTTTCATTATGTTTCATCTTCTACTGTAAAGAACAGTTTAAACAGTGTTAGGACCTACTGTATACCAGTAACCTTCTATGGCTGAAAAATCTTTATTTAAATGTTTTCTTTCAACTGTGTTATTTGAAAATGACTTAATTCAGTTTAAGCATAGGAATGTTGGCATTCTCTCGTCGTATTGTCTTAGCTGAATATTATTTTTGAATGTTACTTTTAGTATATGTTGTGTGAAGATGAACTGAGGAAGATATGGTGAGCCCTGGTCCCAGTCTTGTTTGCATAAATTTTTGATTGTTTCCCTTAGAATGTGTTAAAAGCTAGATAGTTTCAAAGTACTTACCAGATCGTAGGCCATTATGTGTTATCTCTGTGATTGTCTTGAAGTAGCCAAGTAAAGAAGAGCTAGGAGAGGATTTGTGGTGAGCCCGACACGCTACTCTCTACTCCAAAGGTTGCCTTCAAGTTTCCCTTAGTTTTTGTATGTTTTCTATTGAAAGTGTATCAAAGGCTGGCTAGTTTCAAAGTACTTACCAGATCCTAGTTTGCTTTCATGTCTTTCTTAAGTGCCTATTCAAAGGCTGGCTAGTTTCAAAGTACTTACCAGATCCTGGGCTGCTCTTTGTTCTGCATCTGTTTATTTCCCCTTCTTAATGTATCATTCCATTCCATAAATCAAACTTTAAAGAGATCCTTAGGCATAGATGACTTGCCCCATAGACCACTCTTGAACCTGATTGTTTCAATTAAATCCTCTTATGACTCCATAGCCCAATGGACTGAAAACCTGCCATCATCTTTCTTCTTGATCAAAACTTACTCTTTTGCTTGCAACTTCTCACCTTTGAACCTCTTTACCTTTGGGAATTTTCACCTCTAACAACAATCATGTTCAACCATCCAAAAACAAACAAAACCTTTGGACTTCATAACTAGCCTAATATCATTATCCCAAACGTCAAAGACAAATCCATCTTTGCACTCATTGGAGAGATCCCTCTCCGGATTCAGGAGGGCTAGATCCTAGGATCTCAAAGTTGGTTGAAACGATGTTGTTTCTGTAATTGGACTCTGCCAATCTTGCTAATAAATTACAGATTCCTAACATTTCTGGCGACTCCACTGGGGACCGAACCCAGAATCTTCATAAGACCTTGTGAGTAAAAAGCAACTTTTTCGAGCACTACCAAGGAATGGTAATCATGATGAAACTTGTTTGAATCAGTGACAATCTAGGTCAACCCTAGGACTCTCATAAGACTTTATCTAGCCTTGGAAAAACAGCTAGCTTAGCCATAAGAGTAGACTTTCTTTGTCTCACAACCGTAGCTAGGTTTTGAAACAAAGTGAGGACATTATTAGAAACCACACAAATAAAAAGAACTCAGAAAAAACCAAAAACATTTCAGATTGGTAGTAAAACACTTGCTCTTACATTTCTCTTACCTTTTGTTGTGTTTTACCTCATACTCTTAGACAAAGTCTGGGAAGGGCCAGGTAGCCTCCGGATCTCATCCTCTTTCAGAGGTGACATATCTGGTGAATGCCCTCCCAGTCAATCTCTGGTTAGAGTTTGTTGTGTTTCGGGATATCCTTGAAAAGGGATGTTTCACAAGCATTGTGGTGGACAGTGTACCTCTTTGAAAACACTCTAAACTTTCCACCTAGAGACTCCACAATCCTGAGCAGACCTTAAGACTCCACTGGGAAGAACCCTTAACATCATAACATCATTTAAAACTCAGTTAGAGGACTGTTGGATTAAAATTGTGAAAACAGATTAGTTAAACCTCTTAAAGACTGTCATACTTGGTTGAACTTTTCTTGTTATTTGGGTCTAAAACACAGCATAGTGGCTCCTAGAAAGATTCACACTAGAGCTCATCCTGACCCTGATCCACCTGAGATATTTGATAACCCAAAAAGAATCCTTAGGAAGTATCCTAAGATAGAATCTTCAACTATTCTCAGAGCACCCCTAAGAGCTAATTCGGTCCCTGAAAATCTTTCAGCTCTACAACAATCACAAGCTGACTTAGTTAATCCCTTTAGGACTAGGTCATTTGGTGATTTAGATCAGCTAGATTCTGAGTCTTCACTTTCATCTCCTGAAACAAGTGAACATCTTGGCAGAAGAGGAACAACACCTCCTGATTCACATTTTCTTCTTAACTTAGGTGTCTCTCATCCAAGATTAGCTCAGCAATCTACTGCTGTTCCATCCACTTCTGTTCATCCTTCATCCACTGTTCAAACCACTCCACTTCAGACCACACCTCCTCTTGTCAATCCACCCATTGTAAACCCACCCCCACCACATATCATGGCAGCATGGTATGCTCCCTTAGTCCTTCCTATACCACTAGTCAACCTTCCACAAGACTATCAGTCCAAAATCCCATTATATGATGCTAGCAATGCCATAACTACATCACAACATGTGGATAAGATGAATGAATACTTTGACAGAAACGAAATTGATAATGATTATTTCAATATTAGACTATTTTCTCAGAGTCTGGGGGGAGAAGTAAGAAAATGGTTTAAAGGCTTAAACCACAATAGTATTAATAATCTCCAAGGTTTCCATCAGACATTATTAAACAAATGGGAAGTAAAAAAGAATCCTCTCCAAGTTCTTGCTGACTATAACAATCTCCATAGGAACCCAGGGGAAAGTGTACAAGCTTATTGTAACAGATTTAATAGTGTGTATAATGCACTTTCCCCAGAACTAAAACCTCCATAGGGCTCAGCCTTAAAAGAATTCCCTGAAGGATTTGATTCTGATATGACCTATTCACTGAGAGAAAGAGATTTTGCAACTCTTGAAGATATGCAAAGGGGTGCTCTTTCTGTGGAAGTCAACTTAATGGAGAAAAGAGCAAGAATGAAGAGAGAGAAGAGAGTATCTTTTAGAGAGGAACATACACCTTCTACTTCAAACTCAAAACTGGAGAAAATGATGGAGGATATGATGAAGAAAATGAGCATTCTTGAGAGAGCACAAGCCAATCAAAACCAAACTGCTCCTCAAAATAGAAACCAGAACCAAAACCATAATTTAAGAAGAAACCAACCTCCAAATAGACCCAGGGAAGATGATCAACAGATCACTCCTCCCTTTCATCAAAACTATGTGAGTGAGGTTGAGGAAACAGATGAAACAATAGAGGATAATGATATAAACATGTTGAAGGTAGATAATGATGACTTTGAGATTCATTATGATAAGAATCAAGGTCTATACACACCTTATGATGACAAAAGAGATGATGACGGAAATCATTATCAAGACATGGAAAATGTCGTCATAGAGACTCAAAAAGAATATGACCTTAGAAGCAAGACCAGTCAACAAACCCCCAACACCAAAACCTCTGAAAAATCTCCTCAAGACAACACTACAACCAAGCCTAAAACAATCAAACAAAAGGACAAAATAGTGGTTGTTAATTCTGGTAAAGGTAAAGAGAAAGACACTCAAAATCTTGAAAAACAGAGTGCAAACCTTAGTATTACTAACACTTCAGCTAGTACTCCTTTTTCAACCGTTGTGTCATAAAACAAATCAGCAAGCTATTGTTGCTAATAGAGTGGCAGTAAATAGGGCTGAAACCAGCACCTTAAAGAATCAAATTCCTTTGAGCCTGGAACAGAAAATCTCAAAGATCAAAATTTTTGTGCCTTTGACTGAGTTAGTTGCCCAACATGTATATAGGTCCAAAATTTTGAAGGCTTTGAACATAGAAGAAAATGAGGATACACTCAATCTTAATGATGACCAGCCAGAGCTTATTTTTGGTCCAAATATTGAAGGTAAGTTTCAAGAGGGACCTGTCCCTCCCTTTTATGTAAGTTTGAACGTTCATGACAAAATTCTACACAACGCTATGCATGACTCAGGTGCTTCTCATAATTTAATGCCAAAAGCTGTAATGGAGAGCCTGGGTCTTGAAATCACCAGACCTTATAAAGATCTTTACTCTTTTGACTCAAGCAGATTCAAGTGTTTAGGATTGATCAAAGACCTTTGTGTTAACTTAGCCCAGATTCCAGCCAAATGCTTAGATATGGATGTTGTTGTGGCTGATGTTCCCCCAAAGTATGGAATGCTTTTATCAAGATCTTGGGGGGCTAAGTTACAGGGGACTATGCAAATGGACATGACCTATGCGACAATCCCCGTTTTCAATCAAACTAGAAGACTGTACAGGGAATCCCACATGCAATACACAGTTACAAGTCAAGACAGGCCTCAAAAATCTCCTCTGTATTCTGCAAGTATAGGCCTTGATTCTTTTATCATGTTTACTGATGAAACACTTACTGAACAAATCACTTTAACAGGATCAATGGCTGATAGGGAGGAAGGGGAGCACAGCACTGAAGTGTCAAAATAGTTTGCTGCACTTGAAAATATTGGAAAACGAAACATAGGTCTTGATTTGCAAGTCATAATTCCATTGCTGTTAAAATTTGACAGCGAAGAAAACATTCCTCAACATAGTGAAAAATTTGAGGAATCAAATCATACAGAGGACATTCACCAAACTGATAAAACTGAAAATGACCCTCTCTGGAGTATGTATTTTGATGGGTCATGCACTAGAACTAGTGCTGGTGCAGGTGTCTGGATCTGCAATACTGAAAGCAAGCACACAGAATGCATTTCATGAAAATTAAACTTTTAGTTTTCAAACAACATAGCGGAGTACGAATCCCTGCTCTTAGGCTTACATTTGCTGAAAAAATTAGGAGCCAAGAAAATCAATGTATATGGGGATTCTGAATTGATCATTAGGCAAGTAAATGGGGAGTATAACGCAAATCATCCCAGACTTGGAGCCTATCGGAATGATGTCGTGGACCTTTTGAAAACATTCGACGAGTCCAAAGTAATATTTGTCCCTAGGAAAAGAAACATTGCAGCCCACAATTTAGCCTTTGCAGCTAGGACATGTCTAACGCCATATGAGACCGAAGATTTTTCACCTCAGATAAAATTTAGACCAGTTGTGCCTGATAATAAAAAATATTGGCAGGTGTTTGACGGAGATAAACAAATAGAAGACTTCATGAAATTCAGAAATGAATTTCAACTGCATAGTTCAGATTCAGATTATGATACAGACTGCAGTGAAGAAAATTTTCTTGGTGAAGAAGAACCTTCTCCTGAGCTTGTCAATATTAACCTTTAGACTAGCAAACTTAGAAACAAAACAGAATTGAGTGCAGAATCAGAAACAGAGGAATTAGAAACTCCGCATTCTAAAGATGAAAGTTTTCCAAGTGGCCTAATGCCTTTAGAGGAGCTGTTCGATTTTAATGATGTGGCCAAGAAACCCAAACTGGAACCTGTAGAGACTGAAGTGGAGGAGTGCAATATAGGCAGTGAGAAAAAACCAAAGATGATTAAACTGTCTAAAACCTTACCAGCTCACATTAAACTCAAATACATAGAGCTGTTCAAAGAATTTTCTGATGTTTTTGCATGGAGTTACGAAGATCTTAAGTCCTATGACACTGAAATAATACAGCACAAAATCCCTCTTAAAGAAAACCAAAAACCATTCAAACAGAAACTGCGCAGAATAAATCCTGTACGGCTGCCTTTGGTCAAGAAGGAAATCATGAAAATGTATGATGCTAGTATTATTGTCCCTATTAGATATTCTGAATGGGTATCTAATCTAGTGTCTGTTAGGAAGAAGACTGGGGAAATCAGGCTTTGTATAGATTTTATAGATTTAAACAAAGCTTCATTGAAATACAACTACCCTTTACCAAAAATGGATCATATTTTACAAAGGGTGGTAGGGTCTAAAAGAATTTCTTTGCTTGATGGCTATTCGGGGTATAATCAGATCTTAGTTCACCCTGCTGATCAATTAAAGACATCCTTTACTACACCATGGGGCACTTTCATGTATGTGAAAATTCCCTTTGGTCTAATGAATGATGGAGAAACTTTCCAAAGAGCCATGGACATAGCATTCTTAGAAGAATTGGGTTTCTTCATCATTATCTATCTTGATGATGTCACTGTGTTTTCAAAAACAGATGAAGAACACTTAGAACATTTGAGGAAAGTTTTCGAGAAATGCAGAAAGTTTGGAATATCCTTAAACCCTAAGAAGACACTATTTGGTCTCCAAGAAGGTAAACTACTTGGGCACATTATTTCTGAGGAGGGTATAAAGATAGATCCAAAGAGGATTGAGGCCATATTGCAAATATCTCATCCTCGAAACATCAAGGAGTTGCAATCTTTCATTGGAAAGATTAACTTTTTGAGAAGGTTCATCCCCAACTTGGCTGAGCTTCTTAGAAATATCACAAACATGTTGAAGAAGGAGCAAGGGGTGAAATGGACCTTGGAAGCAAAGAAGTCCTTTGGGCTGGTGAAGCAAGCATTAACCAAAACACTCGGTTCTGATAAGTCCTGTTTTTTAAAGGATTTTATATCTTGTCTACCAGCAGAAAGATAACATACATACCATAGTTGTTGTCCTTTTACAAAAAAATGCACAAGGACAAGAGCAGCCTATTGCATTATTTAGTAAGGCATTGAGGGATTCTCCTTTGAAGTATAACATTATGGAGAAGCAAGATTTTGCTTTGGTTAAAGCTTTGAAAGACTTCAGGGTATACATCCTTCACTCACACACCATTGCCTTTGTCCCAAATTCAGTTGTTAAATACATTCTAACACAGGACCCAGATGGTAAGAGAGGTAAGTGGATTGCTATTATCCTTGAATATGATTTAGAGATAAAACCCACTAAGCTCATCAAAGGCCAAGGTCTAGCCAGATTAATGGCTGAGTCAAATTGTGAAGTTCTTGATATTAATATGATTAATGCTTTGGATAGCCAAGAATAATTCTCAACTCCCATTGTTGAAGACCATTTTATGAATTCTCCTTGGTATGTTGATATTGTTTATGTTTTGCTTAATTTAAATACACCTCCTGGTTTATCAAAAAAAAAGGCAAGGTTCTTGAAGCTGAAAACAGTAAACTATTGCATTATAGATAGATGTCTTTATTGGAAAAATGCAAGCGGTATATTGCTTAAATGTTTGCCTGAGTTTGATGCAGAGAAGGTTAAGCAGGAATTACATGAAGGAGAGTGTGGGGGTCATTTGTACTGGAAGTTAACAGCCAACAAAATTTTGAGGGCTGGTTTCTATTGGCCTACTCTTTTTCCTGATATACACAAGATGATCATTGCCTGTCATAAGTGCCAACTATTTGAGGGCAAAAGAAAACTGCTACCCCTTCCTCTACATCCAATCACTGTTGAAGCTCCTTTTCAACAGTGGGGACTTGACTTCATAGGAGAAATCCATCCACCATCTTCTGCCCAGCATAGGTGGATTCTTACTGCCACGGACTATTTCACTAAGTGGATAGAAGCCATTCCTTGTAGGCAGGCCAATGATTCTGTTATCATAAAGTTCATAGAGACTAACATTCTCTCCAGATTTGGCTGTCCTACAAAAATTATCATTGATAACACAGTAGCATTTGGATCAAAGAGGATGGTTGACTTCTCTCATAAATATTAGATATCATTGGGGCATTCCACAGCCTATTACCCTCAAGGTAATGGACTTGCATAATCTTCCAACAAAATCTTAGTGAACATAATCAAGAAACTATTGGAGGACAATAAAAAGTCTTGGCACACAAAGCTAGTCCATGCACTTTGGGTTGACAGATTAACTTTGAAGAAATCCATTGGCATGTCACCCTTCTAGCTTGTGTATGGTACTGATGCAATTTTTCCAAACAGCCTTGGTGTACCAGTGATGAAGCTCATTCAAGAGTTGCAGAATGAAGAAAATGACATGATCAGAAGAATAAATCAGACCATTCATCTTCAGCAAACCAGAGAGGAAGTGTATAAAAAAGCATTACAGAAACAGGACAGCATCAAAAAGCTTTTTGACAGAAGAACAAATGCCAGCAATTTCAAGATTGGGGACAAAGTTTTAAAGTGGGACTCAAGGAGGGAAGAAAATGGAAAGCATGGAAAATTTGACAACCTATGGCTTGGCCCTTACTTTATTCATTCAGTTGCTGGTAATAATGCATTTTTCTTACAGGAACTGGATGGATCAGGATTGTTTGGGGGTCCTGTCAATGGCAGGATGCTTAAGTATTACTTCTCTTGATCTATTTTATGTTTTGAAGCCTTTTTATTCTTTTTCCATTATGAATATTCCATCCACCATTGCAGTCAAAGTCATGAAAAATAAAAAATACAAAAACAAAGAAAAGGAAGAAAAGAGGGCAGAAATGAAAACAAGAAAGGCAAAGCCCCATGCCAAAAAGAGAAACAAATCTGAAAGTGTGCAAGCTCAAATGCCACTCCTCAAAAACACACTTCTAGTTATTCAAACTGTTTAATCTTGAATAATTGGCTTTAAATTTTTCTGCTGATAGGATAGTGAATTCGATTTTCCAAATTGTTCAATCTTGGCTTATCAGTATATAGATTATGATAGAAATTGAAGGTTCAAACAAACTCAAAATCTGAACCAAAATTTCCAAAAGGAGATGACTCAAAACTATTTTATTTTTTGAGTCATAAAAGAGAAAAAATGGTTCTAATCTGCTCAAAATCTGAACCAGAAGAAAAGAAAAGACAGCTCAAAAGCAAATCAAAAACAGAGTTGTGAAGAAAAGAGAAGGCTATGATGAGAAACTTTCAGATCTTAAGCCTTCCATTTTGTTTTTATTTTCTGCAAATAATAATCTATGTGCAGCTTGTTTTTATGCCATAGATCATAGCAAGTCAAACAGCTTAATCTCGACTTGACTATTTTTAAATTTCTGTTGTAGAATTTAGAGAATGGAAGTCTGTTGGACAGTTTAATCCCAACAGACAGTAGATTAGGTAGAGAAATATCTGAGCTCAAATGTTTAATCAGAGTTCAGGGAGAAATAAGGAGTAGAATTAGATTAGTTTTTATTCTTTCAAAAGAATAAAATGTTGTGAAAAGAGTTTGCCAATCCAAGTGCACTCTGATGAAGAAAAAATGTTAGATCAGTAGGATTGGGTAGGTAGAAAGTTGTATTGATAAAGTCCTTTATTTTTATTTTTATAACTGATATTATGTTTCAGAAGCCAAGCAAGAATCATCCAGCAAAAGAAGAGAAATCTAATGGATCAGGCACAAGTCAGCCTCCCAGAGAAATCGAGTCTGAATTCTTGATGCCTTCAAGAAGGCAACATCCCCAAGTGGAGCCACTGTTAGCCACGTGTAAAATTTGATTATACCAAAGGTGGATAAATTTGTTTTGAGCCTTCAAGGAACAATTTTTTCTATCAAAATTTTTTGGCTCTTGAAGACTCTTAAAGGCCTCATGCCTCTGTCCAGTTTCCCACACTGTTGTTTTGCATCCAAAAAACCTCTGAAATCCTACAAAAATCCAAAGCCAAATACTGCTGCAAACATCCCTTTCCCCTTCCTTCTTCCAAAACTAACCTCTTTTTCTGTCCCTCCATTCCCCATGAAAATCCCTCATCTTTACATTTCTGCTTTTTCCCCTCATCAAAATTCATTTTACAAGGTTAAAAACCCACTTTTTAACCTTATCGAACCTTCATTTCCTTTGAAAAAACAGTGAAAAATCATAGAAAATCTACATTTTCTATGTTCTGGACTTAAGCCCCTCGGGTTAAGTCCCTGACCATTTTTTTTCCATAAGCCCGAGCGCCAGAACCAACTGCTAAAACCGCCGTGGCGCTTATCCTTTCAAATTAAAATTTCTCCGCCAAAGCATTAAAAACCTTTGTAAAATCATGTTTTGGGTTTTAAATTAATTTTCAAAGTTTTCCGCCTGTATAAGTTGTGGAGCAATCTACACCATCAATCTGCTTCACAGATCAGACGGCGCGGAGTAATTTTCCCGGTGGTCCTCGCGGTCCATAAGTCGTTTGCCCATACCATGCGGTATTCATCGCACTGCCCATTAGCGGAAAGTGGTTTTTACCCGGTCGCCAGCGATTCCACACGCTTGCCGCCACGTGTCCTCTATACTGTTGGAAAAACCACCCTCCATCACGCATTAAAACCTGGACCAAGATGCCCAGCGATATTAACCACCGTCGTCAGATCTGAGCCCGCTCATCCAACGGCTGACGATTGTCGAAGCTGCGCCCGCGATAACCAGGGCATCATACAGCGGCAATCGCATCTCCACCGTCGATCTGATCTGCAGATCGACGGTCCAAAATCCATCGCTCAATTCCTCCGTTTGACTTTCAAAACTCCGCTCCCGACCGTCGATCATGCGCGATCGATGGCTCAGATTTGATCCTCTTCCACCTATTCTATAATCTCCCCCAATCAATCCTGACCGTCGGATGATGCCATCCGATGGCCACGCTCCTCCACACACCTTCCGATGCAGTTAAGCCTATAAAAGCCGTATTTTTTAATGAGTTTTCGCATTTTGCAGGGTTTAAATCATTTGTTCGTGGTTTCCAAAGACGATTCAGGGAAGGAGGGTGACGACCCTCCCGTCTTCGATTCATCCAATGAAATCACCCGCAGGGTTGGAATACATGTTTCATTCATGTTCTCTCAGGCATTGATGCCTTATAAACCCTACGCAGCCCGACACGACAGCAAGAAAACCATGAAATAGGCACAGTCAAAGATTATTAGTGTCAAGGACCAGGAAATTATCAGAGCAGAGAATTAATGGACAGATTAGCGCGGATTATGGCTAAGACAGTTATCAAAAGCCTAATCCCCAATCTAAAACACAGTTTAAAGGAAAACCTAAAAGTGTTTTATCAGGAAAACCCTCCACCGCCACAAATGGAGGCAAACTGATTCCTCCCAGCGACTAAAGCGCCACCTGTGCCTCAAAGTATTCAATCAGGGACAAAATTTATTGATCAGGATCAGATATTTTTCCTCGACGCAGCCAAAGAGTTACTTCTACAAGGGATTTAATGACAGGATGTCAGCAGAGTAACCCTAGCATCACACAGAGCCTCAAAGGTCAACAAAAGCTCCCACCGAGCTTAAATTATGAGTGTAAATCCATTAATACAGTGAAACACATGTATAGTTTCTTCATTGAGCCTCCCAAGGGCCAAGAAAACATTAAATATGTATTAATTATATTTGAGATCTTTAATCAGATCTCACCTCCTCATCTTTCTATAAATACTTCAGTAGAAGATGAGTGAGGGGTTGGTTGCTAATGTAATTGCTGGATCATTGTAATTGTAACTGAGCTAAAGACTCCTGATTTTAAATAGTGATTCACTGGCTCTTGGAGTTCTGCTTGTAACAGATAAGTTAGGTTATGAAAGAAAGATGAATTAACACACTGGACTTGAATATTGTAACTGGTTTGGAGCATCAATACAAGTTGATTTATGGGATCCTGGTCTATGTTGACGGTGATGTTATTCTCATTGTAACTTGTGATTTTGTTTCTATTTTCATTATGTTTCATCTTCTACTGTAAAGAATAGTTTAAACAGTGTTAGGACCTACTGTATACCAGTAACCTTCTCTGGCTGAAAATTATTTATTTAAATGTTTTCTTTCAACTGTGTTATTTGAAAATGACTTAATTCAGTTTAAGCATAGAAATGCTAGCGTTCCCTTGTCTTATTGTCTTAGCTGAATATTATTTTTGAATGTTACTTTCAGTATATGTTGTGTGAAGATGAACTGAGGAAGATATGGTGAGCCGTGGTCCCAGTCTTGTTTGCATAACTGTTTGATTGTTTCCCTTAGAATGTGTTAAAAGCTGGATAGTTTCAAAGTACTTACCAGATCTTAGGCCATTCTATGTTATCTCTGTGATTGTCTTGAAGTAGCCAAGTAAAGAAGAGCTAGGAGAGGATTTGTGGTGAGCCCGGCGCGCTAGTCTCTACTCCAAAGGTTGCCTTCAAGTTTCCCTTAGTTTTTGTATGTTTTCTATTGAAAGTGTATCAAAGGCTGGCTAGTTTCAAAGTACTTACCAGATCCTAGTTTGCTTTCATGTCTTTCTTAAGTGCCTGGTCAAAGGCTGGCTAGTTTCAAAGTACTTACCAGATCCTGGGTTGCTCTTTGTTCTGCATCTGTTTATTTCCCCTTCTTAATGTATCATTCCATTCCATAAATCAAACTTTAAAGAGATCCTTAGGCATATATGACTTGCCCCATAGACCACTCTTGAACCTGATTGTTTCAATTAAATCCTCTTATGACTCCATAGCCCAATGGATTGAAAACCTACCATCATCTTTCTTCTTGATCAAAAATTACTCTTTTGCTTGCAACTTCTCACCCTTGAACCTCTTTACCTTTGGGAATTTTCACCTCTAATAGCAATCATGTTCAACCATACAAAAACAAACAAAACCTTTGGACTTCATAACTAGCCTAATATCATTATCCCAAACTTCAAAGAAAAATCCATCTTTGCACTCATTGGAGAGATCCCTCTCCGGATTCAGGAGGGCTAGATCCTAGGATCCCAAAGTTGGTTGAAACGATGTTGTTTCTGTAATTGGACTCTGCCAATATTGCTAATAAATTACAGATTCCTAACAGAAGCAAGTCACAAATTAAAGTAAACTTTGACGATCTTGAGCCCCTAGATTTGCGACAGAGTCCTAGTAGAGAAGCCTCACCTACTACACCTCCTGACTTTCAGCTTCTCCACCACTTTGGCTCCTACCACCCCAGATCTGCTCAAAACCAGTTCACTAGCCCAAGAACATCTGCCACACCCATCCAACCCACCACTGTTCAAATCACCTCAGCTCATTCTACAAGCCATCATATTGTAAATCATCCATTAGCTCCCACCATGGCAGCTTGGTATGCACCCTTGGTGTTTCCACACCCTTTGGCTCCTTTACAAAATGACTATCAATCCAAAATCCCGCACTTTACCAGAGTTGAGGCTACTACCACCCAACAATATGTAGATAGAATTAGCGATGCCTTTGAATACATGGAAATAGAAGACGAGACCATAAGAATGAGGATGTTCGCCCAAAGCCTGGGCGGGGAACCCAAAAAATGGTTTAAGAGCTTAACTCCAAACAACATACATGATCTTCCAGAATTCTACCAAACCTTCATAAATGAGTCGGAAATCACAAAGAACCCCATTCAAATCATGTCTGAGTATAACAATCTAAAAAGGGAAAATGGGGAAAGTGTCCAAGAACACTGCACTAGGTTCAACAGTGTTTATAACACCCTCCCGCCTCATTTCAAACCTCCACTTGGCTCAGCCTTAGCAAATTTTCCTGAAGGCTTCGACCCAGACATGACTTATCAACTAAGAGACAAAGATCCCCCAACCTTAGATGAAATGCAAAAAGTGGCCATAAGTGCAGAAGCTAACTTAGCAGAAAAGAGAGCTAGGACCAGATCAAAAAGGAAAGTCACATACCGGGATGAGGTCACCTCTCCAGTCCCTTCCTTAGATCCTAGAATAGATTACTTGGTTAGATCCATGGCAAAAATGTGGGAAAAGATAAGTGAAAAGACACCCTTAGGGACAACCAGCCAAACCCTCCAAACAGAAACTGGAACCAAAACTTTAGGAGAGAACAGCCTCAAAACAAACCAAGGAAAACTGACCAACAAATCAAGCCACCCTTCAATGAAAACTATGTTGATGAGGAAGAGAGGGATACAGAACCCATTGATGAAAGTCATTTGAACCTAATAGGTTCTGATAATGAGAGTAAGGTTTACCTCACAGAAGAAGAACAAGATTTCTTCTCTCTGAATCAAAATGAAACCAACTATGATGACCCCGAAAATCTTGCTATAGATTTTTAGAATGCCATAATAGAAGCTCACTGGCAGTATGATCTTAGAAGCAAAAAAAACCAAGACAACTCTAAGAAAGGTAGCTCAGACACTACTAAAACCCCTGATACCATCCTTAAAAGAGCAGTGGATAGCAACAAAATCGTGGTCAAGAAAACTAACCAAAACAAAGATAAAGCTATTCAAAGAAGTCTTGGCCCAGATCTTCCCAGTACCTCTCCCAAGATTCCTAAGATGGTTGTTTTGAAAATAATCTCAAACCAAAGTCAGTAGATTAAGAACATAGAGAAAGTCATGGCTGAAAAAACTGAAGCAAACTTATCTAAACTACAAGCACCCTTCAGTTTTGAAGGAGAAATCACCAAAATAAAGATCATCATGCCTCTCATTGAACTTATCGCCCAAAGCTATTACAAATCCCAAGTGCTCAAGGTCCTCAATATAGGAAATGATGCAAACACCCTAAATCTAGCTGATGACACCCCTAAAGTGTTGTTTGGTCCAAAAATAGAAGGGAAATTTCAAGAAGGAACCACTCTTCCCATTTACATCAGTCTGAATATACATGACCAAATCCTACACAAATTCCATGCTAGACTCTGGGGCCTCGCATAATCTCATGCCAAAGGTTGTGATGGAGAGATTAGGCCTAGAGATAAAAAAAACCTTATAAAGACTTATATTCATTTGATTCAAGTAGAGTCAAGTGTCTAGGCTTGATCAAAGATATTTGTTTCAGTTTGGCACAAATACCTGCAAAACACCTGATCATGGACATATTGGTAGCAGACATCCCTCCCATGTATGGAATGATTTTATCCAGAACTTGGGGAGCCAAGCTTCAGGGAAATAATCAACTTGATATGTTTTACACCACTATTCTTGTGTTTAACGAAACTAGAATACTCTATCAAGAATCACACATGAAATATATGGTCAGCAGCCAAGAAAGGCCAGATAACATCCTGATGTATTCCTTGCATTCTAATCTAAACTCTTTCATTTTACACACTAATGAATACATTGAAGAAAAATTAGGAGAATTTGAAACAAACTTAGACCCACCACATCAGCTACCCCAAGCTCTCTATGATGAACTGGACACTCAAAATTATCATTATCATGAGTAGTTGTGTCTTGAGGAAAGAGAGTTTGTTCCTCTTGAAACAGAAATAGATCAAGAAGAACAAAACATTATATACCATCAAGCAAATTGCTCAAACCATAGGCAAACATCAACAGTAACATCGGGAGACTTTTTTAGAATAGAGGCATTAGAAGATTTTCATATCACAAACCTCTTTGGAAATCAAGGGCAGGGGAGCTTAATGTTTTTACCACACCTTGAGGATTTACCATCTCATAACTCTGCCTCTTCAAATGAAACCTTGACTATAGCCACTACAGCTAAAAATCTAGAAAAAGTGTCTAATAAAATTCTTAGGAAAAGACATGATGACTGCAGTCCAAATATACCTAAGTTGTTTGAACTAGCTAGCATTCTACCACTTCACTAAAGACTTAAAACTGCTGTAATTTGAAATATTGTTCAAGATACTACTAAATTTAGAGAAAATAGGAGAAGCACTATGACACTGTCATTACTCCAAGAAACAGCTTCGACAAAAGAAAATAAAAAAATCTTGACCAAACAATAATGATAAAAAATAAGATAGCTGGAAATAGGATCTGTTTTGATTTTAGAAATACAAATATACACCCTTGGGAAAAAAATTATATCCTTCCTGCCCAAAACCATGATATACCAATGATAGGTGCTTCTAATCATGTGTCTTTACAAAATGATGTTTCAGGATATCACCAAATAATCCCTTTTCAAAGAGAACAACTCAAAGAATTTTTCAAGTATGCTGGAAGTAGTTCCATCTTCAAACCCAAAATTGCAAAACCCCCAGACACCAAAAACATGCTCCTAAAAGCCATGTTTCTAGTTCTAAATTTATGCATTCTAATGTACCTTGATGATGTCATCTTATACTTCAAAAATGACAAAGAATATCTGCATTATTTGAAAAAGATGTACAACAAAAAGAGAAGTGGAGATCAAAGGTATAAAGAGGTATAGCGGGAAGATACGGGGTTGTTTAGAGATTCATGCATGAATCCTTATGTTATGCTTGAAAGAGAAAATTTTCCAATTTTTTCTTTTCAAGAGCTGAGTGGACCAAGAGTGGTAGGAGATCCTTATGAAGATAAGATGCGTAAGTTTCACCATTTCCATGATTTCTAAGTTAAAACATTTTCAATCATTGTATATACCATTTTTTGAAAAATAAATCAAAAAATAGAAAATTCAAAAACAATAGAAAAGTAGAAAAAGAGGGCGGTTTGAAAAATAGAAAGAAAGCCCCATGTTCAAAAAATAGTCATTCTGAAAGCGCGCAAGTCTAAATGCCACTACTAGTGCTCAAAATGTCTTGTTCAGTTATCTAGCCTAATCATAGCTGAACATGTTTTAAATTTATTTGTTGATAAGTTAGTGAGAGGAGAGATAGTCAATATTGTGTAAGCTTGACTTGTCAAAGAAGATAGATTAGGAAAAAATACTAGTTCCACATGCTCAAAACAGAACCAAAGAGGAAAGCAGGGATGAAAAACAAATTGTGTATCCTAGCCCTGATTTTCTAGATTTCACTTTATGCAAAATAATATTTGTGTGCATCTTGTATTTCATGCCACAAGTAAATGACAAATCAGACTGTCTAATCCTGATTTAGTCATTTTTCAATTTCATGTTTTAGATTAGAGAATAAAATCCTGTCAAACAACTTAACCTTGACAGTCGATCCAACATAGGTAGAGAAACAAAGGAATTCATCAGCTTAATATGAACTCTCGACGGATATAAGTGTAGAATTAGATAGTGTCATTTTTCAAAAATATTATGTCAAAGGGTTGCTAGTCCAAATGCACCCAAAAGAATAAAAAATGTTAGGAAATGTAGCAGGGTAGGTAGAAATGACTTTGATGCTAATCATGCTGTCAATTTTCAGAAACAGCATCAAGGAAGAAAGAAATTTGTGCCAATGGATAAAGGCACTGGTCTTCAAAGGACAAAGATCTGAAATTTTGGACACCTCCTGAAAAGGAGCTTCCCTCCCCAAATGGAGCCACTGTTAGTCATCAATATTTTTCACTGATTGATGATGACTAGTTTTTAAAGCCAAGTTTTCTAGAAGCTGATCTCTAATTTGTCAAATATGTCAGCTAGAAAACAACCCTAAAAATTTTTTTTCCTCCTACCTTTTTCAGTCAGCCATGATGAGAAAAACCTAGTTGTCAAGCCCTATCTAGTTTCAGTCATATGATCCTGTCCATGAGCTTTCATAAGCTAAAGTCATCTGTTTTCTTCTACCTTTCATCCCCACGTCATTCATTAACCATCAGTTGGTGAAAAGTCAGCCACCCTACCTCTGATCATATTGTCATCTTGAGATCTGGTCATACCAAAGAGAAAAATCCAAATCTGTCAAAAATCTCCCCTAAGTTAGGTAGTGGCACTTTAGGAAATCCTCCCTTGACAAAAGCATTCTGAGCCAAAGATATTTTGTTCAATACTAGCCAACCCTGAATTGGCGCTTAGTCTACAAGAAACAAAGCTTGATACACCCATAGGTCGCGCAACTAAAAGGTCTTGATGTCTCAGCAGTACATCTTCCAAAATCCAAACTTATATTGGGTTGATTTACAGTGTTTCAGTGTCTATTTCAAAAGCAGAGATGTACAAGTATTCCAGAAGACATTTTCAAGATAAACATGAGAAGACAGTTGCTTCTCATGTTGTTTTGAGCCCGGGATAAGAATGCTAGTCAGAGAGGTAATTAAATGAACTTCTGCAAACACAGTAAAAAAGAGATAGGCATTACAAGGAAAGATGACACAGTTTGAGAAAGGGATGAAATGTCACTTGTTGTTAACCTCCTCCAAGCATGAGCAGATGGTTGGGTCACTTGATGTAAAACCTCCTCCAAACATGAGCAGATGGTTAGGTCATTTGTTGTTAACCTCCTCCAAGCACGAGCAGATGGTTGGGTCACTTGATGTAAAACCTCCTCCAAACATGAGTAGATGGTTAGGTCATTTGTTGTAAACCTCCTTCATTTAAAAGCAGATGGTTTGGAAATATGGTAAAGGCCTCCTTCATTTAACAAGCAGAGGGTCAAGAGCAGAGGTATGGCCTCATTCAAAGAGCATAAGGATAACAATGCTTCAAATGGCTTGAAAACTTGTTTACATCATTTTCTCCAATGGATGAGACCACTGATACAATAGTAGTGTTTCAAGGGATGCTTACATGGTTTCACTGTTTGAAAGACATCATTGAAGTTTAGTGGGAATAAATTCAAGGTTTATGAGTTGAGGGCTGGTGTTAAACATAGGCCAAGCAGTGATATTATGGTATTCAAAGAAGTTTTGTTTTTCTTCTATCAAAGGTCTCCTTCAAAGGATAATCTGAGGCTAGAATGCCCAAAACTCAGAACAACCTCATCAAAATGACAAGAAGATAGACTAGCCTTGCCTCTCAAAAATACCTTTGCAAATGAATACACAAAGACAGTATGTATGAGGAATGATATGACAAAATGTCTCAAATTCAAGACAACATTCAAAGAAACAAGGCATACTACAGTCATAAACAAGACCTTTTTATGAACATGTGAAGAACTCTGTTGTTGCATATGATTGCATTAAGGGTCTTTAAAGGATTTTCTCTTTGATAGACAGATATAGGTAAAATCTGGGTGAGTTTAAATGAGGTTCTTCATCCACAGTCAAAGGAAAATTTCAAAGGATGCATCTACAATCCTTGATATGGCTTTGAGCAGTGTTTCCTTTAAAAGGACAGATATGGACAAATAGTGACAGGGTTATTTCCTTGATGAAGAAACAGTGAAAGGGATTTTAGGTTTTAATATGGTTTATTTACTTTGGAAAAGGTCATGTCTATGAATATCTTCAAAAGTAGCATCCACAGCATTTTTGTTAGGAGTCCTGATCAAATATGGGTCTTTATGATGTTTTTAAAGTAATAAAAGGACAAGGACAGTGATTCATGTTTTGACATGACATAAGCCTTTTTCAAAAACATCTAAAACCCTCCAAAATGTGATGTGAACACATTTGAAGTGTTTTCTCAATTTAAAAATGGAGTGACTGTTTAAGAGGCCCAAGAGCATTTCTCAAAACACAAAGCAAACGCCCCCCTAGCTGTTCACTAGAGAAACAAGGTTTTCGGTAAAATTTCAAAGATTTCAGGGCTCCAAGCCTACACAGTGTGCCTGTAAGTGTGCGCGGCATGCCTGTGAGCACGCATACACTGATTTTAAAGCACTGCGTAGTGTACTGGTAGCGGCACGCGGCGTGCCTGTGCCCACATTCACCCACCGCCCAAAACTGACCCGACAGTCTCCATTGCGCGGCGCTCTCGGTGGAAAATGATCCGCTCCTCCATTTTCTTTTCAAAAACACTTCTAAAGGTTGCTTCATTGATCAACCACGACCCTTAAGCATTCTTCGACGTATTCTCCATTTCCTCTTAGCAAAATTCAAAGTTTAAAGGGGGTATGCTTGCTTTTTTTTCCACGGAAGAAACAGTGGTAAAGAAGGTTCGATTTTTGGTCAAAATCAAAGTTGTTTGTTACTGTGGGTGTCAAAGATCAATATAGTGATAGGTGAGGGTGTTTTTATCAGTCTTAAAGAGCCCTAATTTCCTTTCAAAGATAGTGATAGCAAAGGAGTAGGGTTTTAAGGGAAAGGGGTCTGTGCCAAGACAAAGGGGAATTCTTCTTCAAACAAAAACCACCAACACATCCTGTATAACTCTTTTTGCTCAAACACAGTGATCAAAGGAGATAGGTGGTTTATAAAAATTAAAAATAATCTCCTTGGTCATTATTAGTAAATAATAGAATAGTGAAAAAGGAGGTTTATTATGTCAATTTAATGGCTCTATGATTGTGCTATTAAATAGTTCAGACAGCCCACAGTTGCTATAAAGGAGCATAGTTTGTTAAAAACTCAGAGGATAAAACAGTGAATGAAAAGGGAGGTTTGTTAGACCAATATTGAAATCTCTTCTTGTGTTATTAAAAAACTAAAACTATACACAGTTGCTGGACAAAAAAACAGATGATTGTAGGGGTCCCAAAACATTTTTGATCGTCTAGAAAGTGGTAAAGGGGTGAAGGCTTGGTCATTTCAAAATGTCCTCTCTGTGTTGTGAGATAGCGAACTATGAGCAGCCCCTAGAATTCAAAGAGGGAAGAGTCTGTTTTTGAAGGTTTTTAAGTCAGCTAAAAAGTATCTTGTTTGCTTTGTAAAGAGCAGTGAATATAAAAAGAGCAGTGTTTGGAGGGAAAGGTGTTTTTGTCAAACAAAGGAGATCCTTTTTCAACAAGGAAAACACAAACCATATTTTTCAAAATATTTTCTCAAACACAGTGATGAATTGATTTTGTTTTTCATTTGAAAAGTACTTGTTTGTTGGCATCAAAGAAGCACAGTAACTTGCAAAGAGGACAAGGTGTGGTGTTGAGAAATCATTTCAAGGACCATTTTAAATATCTTATCTTTGTCAAACATCAAAGAGTATCCAAAACAAAATGCCTCCCAAGCAAGATAGTAGAAGTTGCCCTCACAGGAGATTTGAACATGTTTCCACTAAAGAGGTAAATTCTCATCCTTCAGTTTTGTTTAACTTTCATGAAGTTGGATGTATAGATTTTTTTCAAAGGGTTCAGGAGGTGAAAAGCTATCTCCCCTCGACACATCTATGTGCTTTCAGATTGCAAGGGAAGCACTTTCAGCTGGCAGGCCTACATTTCAAGTTTTCTCCTAGATCCATTTCCAGAGCCACCAAAATCCCTTATGTCGAAGAGAAATGGTTTAAACAGAGCCACCTAGACTCAGAACAGTACAAACCCTTTTTGAAGGCGGAGCATTAGGATACATGTCCATCCATCTTTCCTTTTTCATATCTGTTGACTAGCTATGTTCCCCTCATGAAGATAATCATGAAATATTTCACATGCGAGGGAAGGTTCTCCCGCGTCTATGTTTACCATGTCCAGTTACTCATGCACTTCACAAGAGCCAAATTGTTAAACCTCCCCTTTTTCCTCCATAGAAGTATTGAAAATATGGTCTCCACTGTTCAAAAGAGACCCCCCTCTCAGCAGCCATCTTGCCTTTTCCATCATTCCCTCATCAAGATTGTCATTCTTCATCAACTTGAGAAGAAGGGAATCTCTTGGGACACTTTCATTGCACATCTCGATTTCACCATTGTTCCTTCATTCCATGCATCTCCTTCACCTTCCACTCAACATCTTTCGCCTTATTCAAGTAATCCAATTCCTAAGAAGCTAAAATTTCCCATGATTGATGAAGAAGAGCAGCATGATGAAGAAGAGCAGCACAGTGATGAAGAGGAGAATAGTGAGGAAAGGCAACAAAGTGAAAAAAAACACAGTGAGGAAAGCCAAAAAAGTGAAGAAAAACACAGTGAGGAGGGAAATGATGAGGAAATTGAACAGTTTGATGAGGATATTGGTAGCCCTCACAACAACAAACACGATGAAGATGAAGCCCAAAACATTGAGGAGACAGAGCCTAAAATTCCTGAAGAAAGCAAGGACAGGAGTAAAGAGGGAAGCCCTCAAAAAGACATGCAAGGTGACAGTCAAATCATTCATGAAGAAGGTCAAAACAGTGGCAAGAATGATGAGGAGAGTAGCAAAGGCAAAGATCCAATAGAGCATGTGCTAGCTGCGTCTCCTAGGCAAGGGGCCATGTTTTCTTCTCCAAAAGGGACAAAGCTCCGGACATCAAGAAAGAGATTTCCTCAAACTATAACTCCAAATGTGACTAGAGCCCTCTGAAGCAAGGGAAAGTTGCCCAAGCAACCCATTGTCGAATTACACAAGAGGAGGAAGACCAAGAAGGCCACCCAAAGCAAGGGGAAGGAGAAGGAAGAAAGAAACCATCAGAAGGAGAGGGACTTTGACATAATTCAGATACACAGTGATGATAGTGACAATGAGGCCAAAATCCTAGAGTCTCTCTTCATCAATAGAGAAGAACAAATTCATGATTTGAGGGAAGATCTAGAGAGGTCTAAGAACCCCATTCACTTTCTGCAAACACAAAACAAGTAGATGAGTGTCCACAAGGCGGTATACGAGACAAGGGCTATCAAATATCAAAAAGAGGCCTCCAAGGCGCAAATTAAGTTGGAAGAACTCATGGGCGAGTTCAATGACAGCGAAGATGAGGATCAGCGAAGAAGAAAGAGGCCAAGGACCATGGGACTCAGAAGAGCCTTGGAGAAACAAAAAGAGGAAGAGGCTGCCCTTTTCCAATCCTTTCCTCCCACTACTTTATTCACCCAAGAGATAGAAAACAATCGAGAAGCATGGCTCGAAAGGGTAAATTACCACTTGGAGAAGAAGTTGGAAAAGGTCAATAGAGATTTGGACCTTCAAAGAAGAATTATCGGGCACTATAAGATGCTAAATCATTTCCCCCGACGAAAGTTGAAGGCCACACAGGAAAAGCTCAAGGAAGCTCAAAAGAGGCGCCCAACACCAAAATTAAATAAAGACACCTCAAAGCTCCAAATTTTGGACTCAGCTTCTCAGCATGTTTCTGAAAACCCTTGAGGGTCATGCTCGCCAAAATTGGGTGAAATTCAACAAGTTTTGGTTTTTTGTCATTTTTGGCCTTTTTGTTAAAATTCATGGGCATCACCATTTCTGTTTGAGACATCCTCAAAGGATGAAAATGGTATCATTGGATGCCATAATTTCAGGGGCATCTACTCAGTGATTTTTAGATCAATTGAAGATGATTTGGTCCCCCAAAATGGCGAAAAAAAGTCACTTTTTCCACACTCTGCCCCGTCTATCAGCAAAGTCTATTTTCTAGGTTTTTACACACAGATCAGTTTTTGACAAACTCCCAATGATCATTTTGGAGAAAACAAAGAATTTTCAGAAAGTAGACATCTAGATATTTCCGATGAGCCATCACGGGCCTTGGTTTGACATCGGGAAGGCCTACAAAATTTGCCCGCAAGACAAAGGATTTTCCGCTGATATATTTCTTAAGTACTTTTGTGAAAAATGCACTTTTCTGAATTGACTTTTCCTAATGTGCGCTTAGCTATTTTTGGCCATGGTTAGTTAGGAAAAGTCAATATATTTTCCTTTTTTAGCATATTTAGGATATTTCTATAGATATTTTATTCCTTGGGCTTTGCAAAGCCTCAAGGACAAAATCATATATTTTTGTTGGGCCAATGAGATTGCAAGTTGCACTAGGAGGTTTTCCCTCATCTTGGCCTATATATTCCAAGATACTTCATTGTAAATAAGGCTGAACTTGATGATATAGAGAAATATATGGGTATACAAGCTTGGAAGAAAAACTTGTCTGATGCATTAGATAGTTTCTTGAATGTTTTGGATGATAAAGGAGAACTGTTGTTGGATTCCTTGACTTGGTAAAATGGTATAGTGTCCCTCTATGTTATGTTTTCTTATTTTTCATTCATATTTCATGCTCTTGCTTGCTATAATACAATAGAGAATAGATTTGAGACATGCCCTTGAAGGCACCTCAAATTTCCTGTTTCTTTATAGCTTCTATGTTTTCTTCCTTCTTAGTCATATCAAAGAATCCTTGATTGCTCTTTGATAACTGAAGAAATCATTTTCTTGTTTAATTTATGGTTTTATGCATGCTAAGTATGATTCAAGGTATGCCCTGCTTACTCATGGCTAGCTATAAGTCCACCTTTGAAACCTTTCTTTGATTGTTTGATTGGCTTAGTTGAACCAAGGAGGTCTTGTACTGATCTTGCCCTTTGCCTAAAACTATGCAATCTCACTTCAAAGTGCCCAATAGCTTGAAATACTATGCTTAGGCATTTCCTCATAGTGATTTGAGTTGTTTGTTTGTCTTAATTGTCTTTCCCCAAAGTCTGATAGCAATTTCCTAAAGTTAGAGAGTCATATATCTCTATCTATTGCTTGAATGTTTGTTTCTATGCATTTATCAGTTTATGGTTACATTTATCATGATTAATGGTTAGCCCTACCATGTTTATGTCAACTATTGAACTATTCATGTTTGAAACCCTTTGTTCTTCACAAATTTAGTGTCCATCCCACTCCATTTTACCCAATGATCCATTTTACCTTGATCAAATCGACCCTTCAACAACCTTGTATCACCATATGATGCTTTCTTGACCTTTTCGACCACATAGCCCAGTTAATCTGACAATATTTTTATCTATCTTAGTCTTTGATTAGTTCCTCCTTCACAAACCTAAAAGCAAAACCAAAAAAGCTACTTCATAATTAGCCTAAAATCATAAACACAAGAAGAAAAACACATAGACATCCCTTACACAAATAGAAAGAGCCCTCTCTGAGTCCAGGAAGGCTAGGTCCTTGGGCTCAAAATATTGGTTTGATGTTACCCTGTCACTTGGCTTGCCAATCAGCCAAATCATGGGACACTAACACTTTAGAGTAGGAGACAAACTGATCGATGGAAAATTCTGTCACGAACCTCCCTAGCATGTTGTCCACCCAGTGGCCCACCATGTGAATGATGGTGATCTTAAAATGGAACTATTTGTAAATGCTATGCAAAGTATCCATTTCCATTTAATTAAGTGTGCAAAGTATTCTCCATGTGTTGGAGGTTAAATAAAGTGTTTTTGGTAATTTTTTCTTAGTTTTTGTGTGGGGAAATGTTAATTAAGTTTACTATTTAACATATCATATCAAGAATACACAGCAAGAGAAATTCACCATAGCATAACACAACAAATTGATGAGGCATTTCACCCCTCCTGGGCTACATCTGACGGGTCCAAGGCTCCCAATGGGCATGTCCTTGTTCTATTAAGTTGCTCAAAATGGTTATGCAGTGAAATATATGCCTAAACAGGCAAAACCAACTATGAAATTGACTTGATAAGATAGAAATAAGCTAAAAATGGCTCTTGTTTCACCTCAAACTGTGAATTACAACCCAAAACAGCTCCATCTTCCTGATGGCCCTATTGGCCCTTTCCTCTTTCCTGAAGAAAAAATGGCTGAAGAACACCTCTGTTCGTTATGTAACTTGTCCCAAATTCTCCAGAATGCTCAAGAAACCCAAAAATTGTCAAAATTTCATCCAATTTGGCTCAATATTGAGAAAGTTATGACCAAAACAAATTTTTTCCCAATGTCACTTGAAAACCCCACTAAATGTGGGATAACTCCGGTTAACTCCGCTAAATATGGCATAAATCCTGATTTGGTGGAATGCACCCCAAATAGGGCGGAATCGTTTGGGTTTACATTAACTTTCGTGTTGCACGTTCACATATATTTCCGCATTAACTGTCGGTTTAACATTGGCCCTAACGGTTTTGAAACCGTTACCATAAATGTTATATTTGCGCTATCACATGAACCCTGGAACTGTTTGACGCGCGGTTTATGTTCTAACGCCTAGTCCTTGCAACGCAGTTCCATGTGGTTGGGGCTAGCCCTTTTCTTTTTCTGCCTGATTTATATTTAAAACATAAATATAATCTGCCCCCTAAACTTGTTAAGAAACATTACAGAAGTGGGTCGGTAGAGCATTGGTGCTGGCAGGCAGAAGACCATGGTTCAATTCCAGTGATCACCAAAAATTTTACACAACCACAATTTACACCGGCCAGGGTCCACGTGGCGGCCTCCAGGCTTGCCACGTGGCACCTATTGATTGGCCCAAAAAAAAAGTCAATCCAAGGACGAATCCCATGATGCCACTTGGCAGATTCTGATAAGCCCGCAGGGAATATTCCAAGGGAATATTATTTGGAATATTCCAAAGAATATTCTTTTTTAAATTTTTCCAAAGTCAGAAAGTCAGCTTTGGTCAACTAATTTTTTGAAGGATGTTAGAGACTTCAAACCTACATAACTTTCACATACCACGTCGGATTTGAGTCCCGTTCACGGTGTTATCACTCCAGTAAATTCTTAAGTTGTTGGATTTTGTTTTTTAAGTCAAATAATACTAGAGGTAACCACAAAACTACTTCAAACTCTAGGATCTAGCCTTCCTAGGGTTCAGAGAGGGCTCTCTCTTTAAGATTTAACTTTGTTTTAGTTATGAATATTAGGCTAGTTATTAAATGCAGATTTGGTTTTGTTTTGTTGGATTTAGTGGGAAAATATCACTTGGAGGGTAGATAGAGGGAAATCTACTTGTCCATCGAGCTATGGAGTCTAATTCAAGCTAACAGAACTGGGATAAAATCTTAAAAGGTAAAATGTCTGCAGGGCAAGATAGATAACCCTTGGAGATCTTGGGAAAATTGGTTTTGAGGTGGTATGATCGGGATAAAGGGCACTTAAGAATCCTTAGATCCGGAAAAGGGAAGTAGTAGATAGAGGTCAAATAGGAGATGGAGAAATTAAGGGTTCCCTACACCGGAAATTAGAAGAAAACAAAGAAATGATAACTAGTTAAAAACAAGGTGCTATTAACATGTCCTGTAGCAATAATCCTAGTTATACATTCAGATTTAGAATTAAAACACAAAATATTGCATGTAACAAAAGAAGATAACAATTACAAGTTTTAGAAAGTACTTCACTCTAGATAGCTTATTACAGGGATCCTTAAGTATGATGCCAAAAAGGTGATCCAGTCTACTACTCAAATTCGAAATCCAAAGCCTTCAAGTCAACAAATATATATAGTAACCTCCAACAATTTTATTCCACACGAAAATACTTCCAAGAGTGAAGTATTTATATAAAATGTTTTACAAAATATCCTAGATGACTTCTAGGAATAAACTTAGGAAAATTAAATCTTTTACAACAATGATAGTGACATCTTGCTCAACAAACTAGCAAGCTGTCCTATTTTATTCAAAATAAATAGAAACAGTTTGTAGATAAGAAGCAACTGGCTGCTTATGTGTCTTCCCTGCTGTGTTTTTAGATAATTTTCAAAGTCTAGTTGCCTTCACCGATACTCTTTCATGTTGATACTCTTTACCTTCAGTAAAACTTTGTTCTTGCTGTAAAAATCTGTTTTTACTGTGAAATCTACAAACATAATTTTTGTTTTTCATGTGTTTTCCTTTTTTTCTTTATATCAAATTATTAAATTCCTGCCACTCCTCATTTTTTAGGAATTCCAATGTTCTTGAGTTTCCTAAAATTTTCATCAGCCTCAGTGTACCGAGAAAATGTAGGTTTTATGAAAAACAAATGTTTGATTTCATACTACAAATAAAATAGATCTTCAAAACTTTTTAGCAATACTTTCCCTATGGGAATTCCTTAGTCGGTTGGCTTGTTCACCTGCTCTTTGGAATGTTCTCTGATTTTTTTGTCATAATAATTTTGTGGCATTAGCCTGTCATTAATCACCATAATATCTGGAAGTCCCTTTTGCCTCAAATTGGTGAATTTAACCATGAATATAGTGACAACAGTGTTCATTCCTTCACATTTCTCCTCAAGCTGCCTCATTAGATTTATTTTAGTGGTTACTTTCCTAATTTCTAGGATTGTGGTTGTTCTATCATTGATCTTTAACTCTTCAAGTTGCTGTTTTTTCTTGCTGTTTAGGAAATTGATTAACCTAACAACCTTTTATGGTTTATCTGCCAATTCTTCTTCTATTTTTTGGATCTCTTCCAGAGCTACCAATAGTAACTCTCTCTGCTAAAAAATTACTTGAATTTATGGCCAAACATCAAAAAATGGCTTCAATTACATTATTCCATAAGTAATTTTTAATATATGATATTTAGTCCTTGAGAGTTAACTCTTTTTGGAGCTTCTTTACCTCTTCACTCAATCTGTGAGCATTATGTTCATGTATTTTGGCATCTATTTGAGTTTCTTTGCTTGTCTTCTCAAGATTTTCAATTATCTTGGTCAATCTATTGATTTAATTGGTCTTCAAGGACATTTCTTCCATTGCCTTTTCTATTTGACTGCTTCCATATGTAGGTGGCAACATTGTTGTAGAGGATTGATTTACTGAAGTAGTTGAAGAAGTCGTTGGCACTGCAGTGGCCAATGGCTCTTTTGGTGCCAATTTATCTCCTAAGGTATATGGAACTACTGCTGTGATGACTTGGATAACAGTGGGAATGACTGGTTCCTTAACTGTCTCCTTTTCTTGGACAACTTGGTCCATTTCTACTTCCATTTCTTTGAGTTGAGCTGTGAGTTGAAGTATCAAGCTCATGATTTCATCTTTCTCCTTCTGATACTGTAAAACTTCCTTTGTTTGAGGATGCTCTCCTTGACGAAGCTTGAGTTGTTTCCTTAAGGCAGCAATGTCCTCATTTTTCTTTTTAACCAATGCTTCAACTGCTTTTATGTTTGTAAGAACATATCCTACCTGCAATAATAACTCTTCTAAGGCCTTTATCCTTATATCCTTTACATATAGTGAATATTTATCCATGTTCATTTGGACCGGCATATTAGAGATTGCATTTTGAATTTTTTGAGCACTCATAGCTTTTGTGGTCACTGTGGAATAAAGCATCTCTGATGTTTGCCTACGAAATTCAGTTTGATCCAACTCATGGATTTATGTGTGGCTACTTCCATATCAACCTTTTTATAATCAACCATTGTTTTTGTCAATGGTACAGTGGGCTGTAAAACTGACATCATCAACTTTTGAGTTGAATAATCAAAGGCTGATAGGAGTCTTTTTTGGTTACCTGGCTTCTGCTTCAAAAAATGAGAATATATTTCAATTTTGATTTCCTCATTTTTTAATTTGATTTTCTTGTATTTTTCCTTGATATCTAAATCCTTCTCCTCAGCTGAGTGTGAGGAGGAAGCCTCCATACTGTGTTGCGTCTCCATTATTTGTGTATCTTCATTATTCAACTGTTCCTGATTCTGATTTGGCTCACTGATGATTACAGTGGCTACATTAGTCTCTGTCTGTGCAGTGTTGGTGTTCAAAGGTTGTGTTTCCTGAACATCAGCTATTACTTTTCCTTTAGCTGTTGTATATAGTTTAGGCCTCTTATTGTAAATGATTTTAAACTTAGTCTATCTGATAGTATCTGCAGTATAAGCTCCTTCTTCTCTGATTATTTTAGTGGATGGTTCTGGATATTTGGCAACTTCCAAAGGATGACTAGTATTCCTCTGGTTTACTGCCTTTGTTAAAGTATTCTCAATCCACTCAATTTGATTAGAAAATTTCTCTATATCTAGCTTTGACTCATGGATAAAGGGTGTCAATTTTAATTTTACCCTTAGTTTACTTAAGATCCCTTGTGGATCATAGTTCCATGGAAAGATTTCTTCTAATTTGTATTCCTGTAATTGACTTGCTGCTTGTTTTTCTGCTTCTCTTTGATTACATATGAAAGGCCCAATTTGATTTTTGAGTTTAAACTGAGTCTTTTTCTTGTCTGCCATAAAATTAATTGAATCTAAATTCAGGATCTGCCTAATGTATTCTAAGGCAAAGATCCTCATAGATGGATTCTTAGGTAACTTGTAGGGTAGTAAGCTAGAACCAAAAACTCTGATTTCAGTGAATTCCTTATATAAATACCAATCCCCTACTTTGCTTTTCTCTGATAGCTGAAAAATTCTCTTCATTTCCTCTCTGATTCTGGGCTGCTCTAATTTTGTCAAGATGGTGGTCAATGGATGCACAAACAAATCAACAAACTCCGAATAACTAAATCATGGCCCTTCCTTTCTGAGCATAGATGTCCAAAATTAGACAATTGATAATGAATGCTATCAGATATAAAACCAGCATAGTCAAATATAACTGAGGGTGACTATCCTGGAGAAAATGTAGACAAAAATCCCAATATTGACTCGTCAGTATGTTCATCACTGAAATACCCAAGTATAAAGGAAAGCATGGAGATAACATGCCTTGAACCTTCAGGGAATTTGGCAGTGGAATATGGAGCGTTTAATTTTGGGATTTCAACATGCAGAGGCATGAAAGTTGGGAAAATCATAAACCTTTTAGGAAAATTTAAGTTAATGTATAACTTATTGAGGGCTTCAATAGATAATGAGACTACTTGTGGGTCTGATTGAAGCTACAACATTTGGTTTATAAACTCTACTGTAATAGTAAATAGGACTTCCTTTGTTGCATTGGCAATAGCTCTCTGTTCTAGAATGTAGTATTGGTGATACAGTCTGATAATTTCCTGACAAGGGTGTGTCAAGGGGACTACATATTTGGGAAAATTGGATTCCCAAATGTGAACATCTTCTT
This sequence comes from Pinus albicaulis, assembly GCA_034641835.2. Taxonomy (NCBI): domain Eukaryota; kingdom Viridiplantae; phylum Streptophyta; class Pinopsida; order Pinales; family Pinaceae; genus Pinus; species Pinus albicaulis. The sequence continues at coordinate 1,358,407,949 of CM076578.1, read as the reverse complement.
GATCATCTAGGGATTTTTCAAAACACCAGTTGTGTATGTCTAAAAAATTGAACTCAACTATAGGATAAGCTATTTTGTAGTCAATATCTGCTAGAGGAATATGCTCAATATCAACAATTGGAGGCTGCAATGGGTTGACTACAATGGAAGTATGTGGATTCATGGCTGGAGTAGCTTTGGGAGTCTTAGAACCTTCATATTTGTTTCCACTTTGTTTTTTAGGCATTTTTACTGGCTTCTACAAGCTTAAACTATTTGCAGAGGCAATTTTACTATGATAGAGGCTGGATTAGGAAATTTCAACAAGACAAAATGCTTCTCTGGCTTTTATAGTTAACTGGGTTTCTCAAATGAGGTTTTAAGGCTTAAAAATTGATCAAACACAAAAACCAAGGGTTTTCTGAGTTTCTTTACTACAATTTGGGCTCAAACTTTGCTAAAAAAGGTTTTTCAGAAGATACAGGGCACCTACAGAAGATTTATGGCTTTTAGAGCTTAAAACAATTCATTAAACCATGGAAAACTCACAATTTTCTTAAAAAATGGTGTGCAACAAATAAAGGGTTTTTGGGAAAAAATTTCCATAGTTTGGCCTGTTTCTGGGACTTTTTTTGCGCAATTATTTACTCAATTTCTTAAATTGAAGCGTTTTCTTTCTTTAACAATGGTTTTTTCAAATTGGTTGCAGGTTAAATTCTGAGAAAAATACCTATTTTGATGCAGGCACTGACTTTGAAAGGGTTTTTATATCTTCTAGTTGAATTGACGGCTTTTAGCAGTTCCTCTGGAGCAAGGTAGCTCCTCAACAGTCTTTACGGGTGTAATTTGCAAATTTCAGAGGTTTGGGCATTTAAAATGGCAACTAGGGGCTTTAGAAAGGTTTTAACATTTGGGGGAAACAAAACAATGGTTAAACGTGCAAAATATATGAATTAACACATTTTCCAAAGTTTTATTAAAACGTATGACTTTTCATTAAATGCAGGTCTAATCATGGCGGGAAGCAATTTTGGATTGCAAAGGTTTTGAAAATAGGTAGTTATCGCGTGGGTATCGAGCGGTAAGTTGTTTTGAACAAAACCCATGTGATCCAATTAGGAGAGGCCACGTGGAGGGGAAGGGTATATGTAAAACAACCTATTTCACATAGCTTTTACGTTTGGGTAGTCGTGCACTTTTTCTATGCGATATGGATCGTCGAATGTCAGATCTGAGAAAGGGATGTGAATGCTCGGGATTACTTTGGAAGTTGCACTGAACAAAGAGATGTGGGACTGGGATTTTGTGTATGGGAGGCTCGGTTAATATGTATTTAAACCTTTATAATGTGGTTTTTTGGGTAAAATTTTAACACATATATGAAATGTTTTATTTACTCATGATATAGGCGGGGATTAATGTTTTTTATTCAAAACATTTGATAAATGTTTAAATAAAAACATATGCAGGCGGGTTAAATTATATTATATAGTTTTTAAACCTTTTACAGTTTTCAAACCATGGGGTCGGGATATTTTAATAACGCTAGTTTTTAGACCAAAGGGTTTATAATTTGGGGTTTTTATTTGCACACATGGGATAATAAACTTTGGTCAAAACTTTATAATAGTGGGTTTTTGGGGTTTATTAAATATAAGGGAATTAATAACTGGGAAGGGTATTTCTTAGGGATTTAATCAAATATGTTAAAAGTTAATATGAAAGGGGAGTGAAGTGTAAAACAAAAATACATATTTATCTCTAAGCATAGTTTAAAATCAAGCATTGCTCATATTCATATTTTCTTCACTAATACTTAGGATAAAATGTAATTCTGAGGGTTTTTATGAATGCTTCTGAAGGGATGAAGTTAATTATATGGGATTTTAGCTTTACTAAGTAAGAATATGTCTTTACTTAGAAAAAAGGGGATTTAATGTATGAATGAAGGATGAATTATGATAGAAGTGGGTTTAACATAAGAACTCAATATTTTTAACTAACCAGTCATCCAAACTTGGGTCCGGTCCTAAAATTTTTTAGAGAAATGCTCTAAGCCTGTTTGACTGACATCTTAGAATACTGAATACTCATGGGGGAGGGGAAATTAGTTATTTTTCCTGATGATCATTTATTACATGCTTGTTCCACTTCTTTCTACCTACCCAATCTTGTATTTCTAACATTTTTTCTTCATTTTGCAGGTTCATTTAGGCTTGCAACCTTAAAACATTTTCTTTCAAAGAATAAAACTAGTATAAATATACCTTATTTCATCTAAGGGCTTAGATTAAACTATTGATCTCCTCATTATTCTCTACCTATCTACTGATTTGTCAAGCTTAAACTGTTTGACAAATCTTTATTCACTATCTAAAACCTGAAATTGAAACATGAAAAGTTAAGATTAAGTTGTTTAACTGATCATGGATTATGGAATTTATTGACACTCTGCAAATAATCATTTATTTTCGTAGTAAAAATTAAAAGTAGTGGCATTTGGATTTTCTCACTTTCAGGTTTTTATTTATCTTTTTTCTTTTAGGGTTTATATTTTTCTAAGTCCTTTGATCATTCTTTTAGGACTTTTTACCCTCTTTTTGATTTTTTATTTTTTTTCATCTTTTCAAAATATGGGAAAACAACTTGCAGAATGCAAGTTTTTTACATATTTACAAGACTTACCAAATTCAATTCAAAATTTTATGAACCCTATTATTATAGGACCCTAACAGTGGCTCCACATGGGGATGATATTTCCTGGTGAAATATCAAGAACTCTAAGACTTAGTAGCCTTTGAAATTTGACTGAGATAACCCTGTAGATGTCTCCTAATATCTACAACATATTCATATTTATGATATTTACTTCCCAAGGCTTAGGGCCTTCTCTTCAGGCTTCAACATTGCTAAGGAAACATCCAATCCAATCTAAACTTTGTAATGTATATGTACAATGATCAAAGTGAATAAAATCTAACTATTGGTTAACTCAGGTGAGTAGTAGTGCTTCAGCATTCTGCCATTAACTAGTCCTTCTTGCAGATCTGTTCCATCCAATTATTTCAAAAAGAAAGCATTATTACCTCTATATCCATAAATTACAAAAGGCTCTTTCCATAGAAAATCAAATTTCCCATGTTTTCCTTTGTCTTCTCTTCTAGAATCTCATTTTAACACTTTATCTCCTATCTGTTGGGTATGTGTTATATTCTTTCCACGACTAATCACGTGGGGGGGTAGTATTCCCTCACGGGTCTGTATGCACACGGGATACCCTGGTCCTTATTTTCCAGTCCGCGGATCCGCCCATGGTTTTGTGCATGGGTTTGCACATGATTTTGGGGTACGATGGTTTTCGACCCCTGCTATTTTTTAGATCCGGTCAAGGGAACTACGGTTATGTTCTAATCCAAGTTTAATGGATTGGGGTTTATTTATGCTTCAACATGTATATATATGTGTTGTAACACTAAAAGGAATATAATGAAAAATCAAGCTGGTTGTCCCGATCTGGGATCCAAGGGAAAATCTCAGTGTTTATCTGTTTTATGTTTTATGCTCTCGCTATTTTTTATTTTCTATTTTAAGATTTGTTTGTAGATAATTTATGTACAGGGTTAAAACCTACATTTGGTATCAGAGCAGTTTCGGCTTCAAGGGGACGCCTTTGCTGGTGAGGGGTTTTTTTCTCGGGCCTGAGGTAGACCCTGTTCAGTGGGAGATCTACGGGATCAATTCTTGCGGTGAAAGAAGATGGCAAGTGGCGGGAAGATAGAGATCGAGAAATTTAATGGTCAAAGTTTTGATTTGTGGAAGCTCAAGATGGAGGATCTGCTGGTGGATAAAGATTAATGGATCATGGTAGATCTGGGTACTAAACCAACGAAAATGTCAAATGAAGACTGGAAGAAGCTGGATCAAAAGGCAAAGAGCACAATATGATTGTGTGTCTCAGATTAAATATTGTTGAATGTATCTGGGGAAGATACAGTGAAGAATTTGTGGGACAGGCTAGGGACTTTGTACCAATCTAAGTCTCTAGTGAATAAATTGTTCCTGCGGAAAAAGCTGTATAACCTGAGGATGAAGGATGGAGACTCGGTGACAGAGCATTTGAACGCCTTCAATACTGTGGTAAGTTAGCTATCATCTGTTGATATTAAAATCTCATATGAAGATAAGTGCATCAGTTTGTTGTGTTCTCTACCAGACTCATGGGACATTCTGATTATTGCAATAGGTAGCAATACAACTAACTTGAATTTTGATGACATTTTCTCAGCCTTGCTATCAGAGGAAATGAGACGGAGAAATATGGAGGGTCAGAATGAATATGCCTTATCTGTACGAGGAAGGTCCCAGAATAGAAAAAAGAATAATATTTCGAGTGGGAGATCTAAATCTAGAGGGAGATCTAAATCTCCTGGAAATTTTGTAAAGGTGTGCTGGAAATGCGGAAAGGAAGGGCACTACAAAAAGGACTGCAGATCTAAAGCTCCTGAGAAAGGAAAGGGATCTGATGATGCTACTTCTCCAAAGGCAAAACCCACCTCAGATGAAGGTGGGGATGTGTATTTGGATTCTTCTTTAAATACACATGTAGATCATGATTCATGGTTGATTGATTTAGGTGCATCCTTTCACTTCACTCCCCATAGGGAGTGGTTCTATGAGTATGAGAAATATGATGGCGGTGATGTCTTCTTAGGTGATGATAGGAAGGCCAGAATTGTCGAACGTGGAAAATTCAAGATGAAGCTACAAGGTGGAAGGATTAGAACACTTCCTAGTGTTTTGCACATTCCTGCATTGGCTAGAAATCTAATTTCTGTAAGCAAGATGGATGATGCAGGTGTAAAAACAGTGTTCGAGAAAGATACCTGTAAGATGGTTTGGGGAGCACTGGTATTAATGCGGGGAGTTCGGATTGGAACTCTTCACAAGATTTAGGGCAGCACTGTTATTGCTAGGTGCAACAGTTCTGTGGTTCTCGAAAGTGGAGTGGAAAGCCTAGCAGTCTCTGGAGAAAATACCATGCTATGGCATCAAAGGATTGGACATATTGGAGAGAAAGGCCTTCGGATACTGCATGGAAATGGTATTGTAGAAGGTATGTCTAATAGCTCTCTGGATTTCGATTTTTGTGAACATTGTGTATATGGGAAGTAGAATCGGGTGAGTTTTCCTTCTGGTGCTAAGAGGGTGAACAAGATATTAGAGCTTGTGCACAATGATGTGTTTGGACCTGTGTCAGTTCCATCACCGGGTAATTCTATGTACTATGTTTCATTCATAGATGACTTCTCAAGGAATACATGGATATATTTCTTGAGGAAGAAATATGAAGTATTTGACAGATTTAAATAATTTAAGGCTCTGGTGGAAAACCAGACAGAGAAGAAGAAAAGGTGTTGAGGACGGATAATGGTGGGGAGTTCTGCAAGAAGGAATTTGAAGAATTCTGTAAGAAGTGTGGTATAGCATGGTAGAAGACTACTCCATACACACCTCAGCAAAACAGAGTTTCAGAAAGAATGAATAGAACGTTGATGGAAAAGGAAAGAAGCATGCTTAGTCGTACAGAGTTAGGACAAGAATTCTAGGCAGAGGCAGTGGAGACTGCGTGTTACTTGGTTAACAGATCACCTTCATCAACGTTGGAGGATAAGACTCCACATGAGGTATGGACTGGTAAGAAACCCTCTCTTTCACATCTGAGGGTATTTGGATGTGATTCATATGTACATGTTCCAAAGGAGAAAAGGACCAAGTTGGATAATAAATCTAAAAGGTACATCTTTATTGGGTATAAGGATGGCTTAAAGGATTACAAGCTTTGGAACCCAGAAACAAGGAAGGTTGTCTACAGTGAAGATGTGGTGTTTAGAGAGGTGAAAGATGTTGTTAAACATGAATTCCTACTAAAGGAACCTAAGAATATAGAGTTTGAGCTAAAGGAGGATGAATCAGACTCTACAATAGAAGAAGACTCAGAAGAGGAAAAGCCACAAACTCCAGCTGTGAGAAGATCAGCTTCGAGAAAGAAGAAAACCAAAAAGGTATAGCCCATCTGCTTTCTGTTCAAATTTTTCTTTAACTATAACTGATGATGATCCCAGAACTATCAGGGAGGCAGTAGATCCAGAGGATGGAAAACTATGGAAGGAGGCCATGGTTGATGAAATGGCATCCTTGCAAAAAAATGAGGCATGGGATCTCGTCGAGTTGCCGGCTGGAAGGAAGCCCATCGGGAGAAAATGGGTGGTTAAGAAGAAGATGAATGTAGAAGGCAAGGTGGAGAAATACAAAGCTCGGTTGGTAGCAAAAGGTTATTCCTAGGTGCCAAGAATTGATTTTGGTGATATTTTTTCTCTTGTTGCGAAAGTTACTTCTATTAGATTACTTTTATTTGTTGCTGCTACATTTGATTTTGAGGTAGAACAGATGGATGTGAACACAAAATTTCTTCATGGGGATCTTGAAGAGGAGATCTACATGAAACAACCTGAAGGCTTTATGGTGAAGGGGAAGAAATAACTAATATGCAGGTTAAAGAAGTCTCTGTATGGGTTAAAACAGTCACCAAGGATGTGGTATCAGAAATTTGATACCTACATAAGGGGACTTGGCTTCACCAGAAGCAAGGAGGATCATTGTGTTTATTTTAAATTAATTGGTGATTTTGTTATTTATTTGGTCTTGTATGTGGATGATATGTTGTTGATTGGAAATTACAAAGAAATTATCAAAGATTTGAAGACCCAACTATTCTCCAAATTTGACATGAAGGATATTGGTGCTGCAATCTATATTTTGGGCATGGAAATTAAGAGATATCGGGCAAAGAGGAAGCTCTGGATAAACTAGAGGAAGTATGTCGAGACTATATTATAGAGGTTCAATATGTAGGATAGTAAACCATTGAATTTTCCTATTCCTGTAGGTACAAAGCTGTCTATTGAATAGTGTCCCAAGACATAAGAAGAAGAGGAGGATATGTCCCGTGTTCCATATGCAAGTGTAGTGGGTAGCCTGATGTATGCAATGGTATGTACTAGACCAGACATTGCACATGCAGTGGGAGTATTGAGCAGGTTTATTTCAAACCCAGGGAAGGAGCATTGGACAACAGTGAAAAGAGTTTTCAGATATTTATGTGGCACTAGTGATTATTGCTTGTGCTACCAAAGAAGACCGAGATTGGAAAGAGTGTTGGACATTCGTGGTTTTTTTGATGTGGACTGGGCTGGAGATCTGGACCAAAGAAGATCTACAAGTGGGTATATGTTTAGCCTATTTGGAGGTGCAGTTAGTTGGATGAATAAAAGATAGTTTGTAGTGGCTCTTTCAACTACAGAGGCTGAATACATAGCAGCCACTCATGCAAGCAAGGAAGAAGTTTGGCTGTAGAGATTGTGTTCAAGTATGGGGTTGGTGCATCAAGCTATAAGGATATATTGTGATAGCTAAAGTGCAATTTTCTTAGCTAAGAACCCTACTTATCATTCAAAGACAAAGCACATTGATGTTCAATATCACTTTGTGAGAGATATGGTTGAGGCTAAAAAGGTGTTGCTGGTAAAGGTGGACACTTTGAAGAATTTTGCAGATGCATTGACGAAGTCTGTACACACTCAGAAGTTCTATTGGTGTAGATAAATAATGGGTGTTGCAGAACTGGGCTAACGACTAAACTCTCCTGTGACCCCCTGCGGAAAGAAAACAACAAGTGAGAGAATGTTGGGTATGTGTTATATTCTTTCCACGACTAATCACGTGTGGGGGGGTCACGGGGGGGGTGATAGCCCCCCCTGGAAATTTTTTTTGGTCCTTATTTTCTGGTGCGCGGATCTGCCCATGGTTTGTGCATGGGTTTGCACATGATTTTTGGGTACGATGGTTTTCGGCCCCTGGTATTTTGTAGATCCGATCAAGGGAACTACAGTTATTTTCTAATCCAGGATTAATGGATTAGGGTTTATGTATGCTTCAGCATGTATATATATGTGTTGTAACACTAAAAGGAATATAATGAAAAATCAAAATGGTCATCCCGATTTGGGATCCAGGGGAAAATATTTGCGTTTATCTATTTTATGTTTTATGCTCTCGCTATTGTTGATTTTATGTTTTAAGATTCATTTGCAGATAATTTCTGTACAGGGTTAAAACCTACACTATGTAAAAATCATCCTCTTTAGTTTTTTTATCATATATTTTCTTGATCTTATCTTGAATGACTTGAGATTTGACATAAATTTCTTCCCTTTTTTGTTGCAAGTGAATAGTTTGATTTATCCTTCTTTGGATGTCATTATTTTCAACCTGTAATTCTTGGATCATTTTCATCACTGGTAAACCTAGGGAGGAAGGAAAAACAACATCCATTCCATAAAATAGTTGGTAAGGTTAAGTACCAATGGATTTCTTAGTAGTAAGTCTATCTGCCCATAAGGCATTGAATAACTTCTTATGCCAAGTATTTTTATTGTATTCAAGTAATTTTTTGATGATATTTACTAGGATTTTGTTGGAGGATTTAGCTAGGCCATTACCTTGCGGGTAATATGCAGTAGAGTGGCCTAGGGTAATATGGTATTTGTGGCAAAAGTCAATGATTTTCTTGGATTTGAATGTTGCTGCATTATCAATAATTATATTTTGAGGGCACCCAAATCTTGAAAGGATTTTGTCTTCTAGGAAGGAAATAATGACTGTATCATTGGATTGTCTTGAAGGTATGGCTTCAATCCACTTAGTAAAATAATCAATGGCTGTCAAAATCCACTTATGTTGGCTTGAAGATGGAGGGTGAATTTCACCAATGAAGTCTAAACCCCATTGTTGAAATGACATTTTAGTTGAAATTGGCTTTAAAGGGAGGGGCAATAATTTCTTCTCGCCCTCAAAAATTTGGCACTTATGACATGAAGTAACATTTTTTTTAACATAAAAAAACAAGGTAGCCTAGTAAAAACCAGCTCTCAGGATCTTGTCTGTAGTATATTTCCAGTATAAATGTCCTCCACAATCACCTGCATGAAATTCTTCAATTATTTTTTCAGCTTCTTCCTTTAGTAAACAATTTAATAAAATCCCACTATGATCTCTCCAAAAAAGTACATTGTCTAAGATACAAAATCTTACTACTTTAAGTTTCAAAAATATAGCTTTGGTTCTAAACAATCTAGGAGGAGCTTGTAAGTTTTGGAGTACAAATATAATATATGTATACCAAGGTGAGTGTGAAAAGGTTTCACTGATCAATGGAGTCGCCATCTCTTCCTGTTCATCTACTTGAGCAATGAAATTTATATCTAGGGCATTACGATTGGATTCAGCCATAAGTTTGGCTAATGCTTGACCTTTAATGAGCTTGGTGGGTTTAATCTCTATGTCATATTCCAAGATAGTGGCAATCCACTTACCTCTTCTTCCATCAGGACCGTCCTGAGTAAGAATGTCTTTAACTACAAAATTTGGGACATAGGCAATAATGTGTGAGTAGAGAATATAAACTTTGAAGTCTTTAATGGCCTTAAACAAGGCTAGGGCTTTTTTTTCCATAATTTTGTACTTCAAAGAGGCATCTTTAAGGGCTTTACTGAAAAAATCTATGGGTTTTTCAAATCCTTGATCATTTTCTATAGTAAAACTACAGCAATGTTGTGTTCTGAAGAAAATGAAAAAATGAAAAAATATTTCTTAAAATCAGGACTTATTAGGACTGGAGTTTTAGCTAAGGCTTGTTTGATAGATTCAAATGATTTTTTAGCCTCAACAGTATATTTAAGAACTGAATCTTTCTTGAGCATATTATTCAATTCTCTAATTATTTTAGCTAGATTAGATATGAATCTTCTTACAAAATTTATCTTACCTAGAAAAGCTTGTAATTATTTGATGTTTCTTGGTGGATTGATGTTCAGAATTTCTTCTATCCTAGCAGGATCTATCTTAATTCCTTATTTTGAGATTATATTTCCAAGTAAATTACCTTCCTCTAATCCAAAAAGACTTTTCTTAGGATTTAAAGAGATGCCATATTTCCTACACTTAATGAAAACTTGTCTCAAATGATCCAAGTGTTCATTATCTGTTTTGGAAAACACAGTAATGTCATCTATGTAAATAACTAATAACTCGTGTATTTCCTCTACAAAAGCTATGTCCATAGCCCTTTTAAAGGTTGCTCCTGCATTCATTAATCCAAAGGGCATTTTCACATACATAAAAGTGTCCCAAGTAGTAGTAAATGTTGTTTTATCTTGGTCTTCTTCTTGAACTAGGATCTGGTTATATCCTGAAAAACAATATAACAAAGAAATCCTTGAAGAACCTACTACCCTTTGTAATATGTGGTTCATTTTAGGTAAAGGGTAATTATCCTTTAAAGATACTTTGTTAAGATTTCTAAATTCCACACACAATCTAATTTCTCCTGTTTTCATTCTTGTGGGAACTAAGTTTGAAACCCAATCAAAATATTTGATTGGTGCAATGATCTAGGCATCGTACATTCTTTTAACTTCTTTTTCAATCAAAGTTAATAGTACAGGGTTAATCCTTCTCAAATTTTGTTTGAATGGATTTTGATCTTATTTTATTGGAATTTTGTGTTGAATTATGTTTGTATCATAATATTTTAAATCTTCATAACTCCAAGAAAACGCATATTGATATTCCTTTAAGAGCTCAATGTACTTATCCTTTTCTTGTTGAGGCAAAATTTTGGACAATTTGATTATCTTTGGTTTTGATTCTGTACCAATGTTACACTCTTCTATGTTAGATTTTAATGGCTCCATTTTTTGTTTTCTAGCTACATCATTAGAGTCAAAAAGATCCTCTAAGGAAGTTAAACCTTTAGGTAAAAAAATATCCTTAAGATTCACTATATCTGATTCATCTTCAACAATTTCTTCAATCTCTACTTTTTCTAAGCTATTTATGTCAGCTTGACTAAATCTAGTGGGTTTATCAAACTTTATTTTATTTTCATCTAAGTCATTTAAATCTATTTCACAGTCCAAATCATGATTTACTGTACAATCTGTATCTATAATACAATTCTGAAATTCTCCTTCATTGTTCATAAACTTGTAAATATGTTCATCCTGAGAAAATAATCTGCCAAAACTTAAGATCATCTAGAATTATTGGCCTATGTTTGACTTCAGCAATATATCTATGATTAGGTTGGAATGGTAAGTTGCATGTGCTAGCAAAATTTGCAAGACAATGAGCTTGTATATTTTGCTTTCTAGGTATAAAAACAAACCTAAATTCCAATAAATCATCAGTTAAATCTATGACAGTGTCTCTATATCTACTTAATCTAAGATTGTATACTGAATAAAGTCCATCTACTTGTTTAATGATCAAATCAGAATCTCCCATGATTAAAATTATTTTTCCTCCTAAGTTTCTAATGATTTGGAGTCCTAGGATAAGGGCTTCATACTCGGCCATATTGTTTGTACATTTGAAATTTAGCCTAAAAGCATGACCTTTAGAATGATTGGTCTCCATGTTTTTTATCCAAACTCCTGCTCCTACTCCTAACTTATTCACTGAACCATCAAAATCTAAATGCCAATGAGATTAATGAAAAATGTTATCATTATTTGGTTCTCTCTTTTTATCTACTATTTTAGTTTGGATTTCATTTGTTATAGAGTTACAAAGAATGAAAGAATCAAGGTCCGTTGGTGTAGAGTAAATTGGGTAGTTAATAGATCTTTCAGCACTACTGACCATGTATTTCATTAATGTTTCTCTATATAAATTTTTTGGCTGGCCAAACACCGAGATAGTAGCATAAGACATGTCTATTTGTAGAGATCCCTGCAAATTTTCTCCCCATGAGTGATAAAGTAGCATACCATATTTTGGTGGGATATCAGCTACTACAATGTCCATTAATATACTCTTACTAGGGTATTGAACTAGAGTTACACACAAATCCTTAATTAAACCTAAGCATTTAACCTTACTGGAATCAAACGAAAAAAAATCTTTATATGGACGTGTAATTTCCAGATTTAGAGTTTCCATGATGGCTTTTGGAATTAATTTATGGGAAGCTCCAGAATCTAGCACTGTGTTATGTAGAATTTGATCATGAATGGTTAAACTGATATAGAATTGAGGAACTGCACCATATGCACATTTTCCATTTACATCTAGGCCAAAAATCAACTCTAGATGATCATCATTTAGATTTATGGAGTCTTCTCCATCATTCATATTCAATGTTTTAGTTATGGTCGATTTATTATAATATCCCAAAATCGGGACAGCGCATGAATCATGCATTAAAAATGAATTTCTAGAAAAATATGTAGTAAAAAAATGAAATGGACTCTTGGATCCTATATATTAGTCAATATGAAACCTAAATCCAATAATAGAGCTAAAACAAATCAAACTAGGTGGGTTAAACAGACCTCCCACACTAATGTAGCTGAAAATAACCAAAAACCCCAAAACTGCAAAATACTGGAGTTGTTGTATTAAAGTGACTGCACAGTATTATGAGGGTTGTTGTACATATTCCCTTCTCCATCTAAATTTTGACCACTGGCTCCCCTAAAATCTATTTCCAATGTTTTCTTGGTCAAAAACCCCCATACTATGCTCGTCGCCACCTTCTCCGCCTCACAATATATTGCTCAAATGATTAAAAGCCCGCAATTTAAATTTGTTTGGCCGCAAGCCCCCCACCCCCAAGTACATAGCCCGCTTGCTATTGTTGTTGCATGACCAGAGTCCGAAAACCGTAGACTAAAGGGAAAAAGGGCTTATTATTTTATTTTTTCGGGTGCCTTGGTGGCCGTCCGATCAAGTTGAATCAACGGAGCGACAGTTATATTGGGCGGTGGCCCCCGCACGCAGCAAAACCAGCAGTACCCCCCCCCCCCCCCGCACCGCTTTCACCGAGCTGGCAGTATTCACCGCGGGGCCAGCGATTCCACAGGAGTGGTGCCGCGTGTCCTCAGTACGGGTGGGAAACCGCTTTCCTCCTGCGCGCTAAAGATCATCCCATTGCCGGGTAGCGGAATTTGTTGGGGCCGTTGGATCTACCAAGCCTGATCTGACGGCGGACTTCCTCTTGAGTTGCTCGCTTGTTATTTTGTCTCCACCGTATTGTATGGCCCGCCACCGTGTCATTTCCACCTACCCCCACCCGTTGATTCCTCCGCCACGTCATCTCCCCACTTGTCCCCCGTGCGCCTGTGTGTCTCGCCCCCGTATATCCGTAGCATTTCTTCGCGCCAATATATATATATATATATATATATACATATATGTGTTTATAGGTTTCATTTTGTATTTGCCTCTATTCTTTCCTCGCGTCAAGAATATGTCACGTTAAACCCGCATCTCGTATGTTTGTGTAATCCTCCACTGTTTTGTTTTCACCACCCTGTGTGTTCCCATCCTCTGTCAACGTCCATGTCATCTCCTCCATCGTCCACACCCTCGTCCGTGCCAATTTTTCTAACATTTTCGGGGTTTTGCAGGTTTTCAAAATAAGCAGTGGAGGTGTCTTAATTCGCCGCCTCCATTCCAGAGAATCAAGAACATATCAGAAGATGATTCCCTGTAGGTGAAATTTAATGAAGAAGCTGGAGCCGGTACATGAAATGACTACTATTAAAGAAAACACAGACAGAGATTCTCAGAACCCTCCAGAGAAATTCGCCCCTCATTTAAGATCTAGGATTCAAATTCAGAATTCAAAGGCCAGGCGTACAGTACTGAATGGGAGATTTTCTCAGAACTCTCATGGTAGCAGATTTGCCTTCAACCAGAAGCACCCCGATGTATATATTTTATTATTTCTGTCTTGTACATAAGGAGATTTTTATCTCCCAGCATTAATTTTTGTATACAGGTGGTTAGGTATTTATTTATAACTTGTCATTCCTAAAAAGGCGCGAGTGTTTTCCGCCATGGGATTGAAATGTAGTCATTAATTGCTCCTTTTCCCTCCCCCCTCCTCTAGAAGTTTCAGTCTTCCCTATAAATACCGAAAAAGAAGACATTGTTGAGGTTCCAGATTTCTGTCAGCAAACTGTGCAGCGAGAAGACTACTGTATTCATCTTGTAACATTTCGATATGAAGTTTCAGAGCCCGTAGGGTCTCAGTGAGGAGGGGTTATGACTGTATTGAGGATTCTGGTCTTTGGTATATCACAGTATGTAACTTTCCTTATGTGTTAATATATCATCTCTTTTCATGCAGAGTTTCTTCTTGTATCATGTTCTATAATGCGAGTGGCTCACTAGTTCGCAGTAAGGATTCATCTTGAGTGGTGCCCTTTCTGGGATTAGTCAAGCGCTTTAAATAGGCCTAGAAGTGATATGTTGTTCCATGTTCACTCTTTTCACAATTTCTGCTATATTAGTGGCTTAAGGATTCGTAAATTGGTGCGCCCTTCTGCCAGTAATATCTTCTCATGTTTCCTCACTGCCTGCATTTCTTGATATTTGATTTCTGTGGTATATTATATGAATCGGCCCTCTTTACAGTAAAGCGGTCTCTTAACTGTCTGATACTTTCATGCTGAAGTTTTACATGATGTCTTTACTTTACTCCTATCCTTGTATCAGCTCTGAGGAGAATTGGGATCACTTGAATCCATCTAATTTCCTTGAAAGGAATGATAGTATAAGAGTCCTTTGACTGCTGAACGGAAACTTGGCAGACTCTTTGTTGTTGACGAGATGTCCTGAAACTGGCTCTAGATGGCCTCAGGCTGCCCCCAGGAGTGAGCACCATCCACAACATTCTTCAGTGCTGCCATTCTGGAGTGACCTTGGGAATATTCTGCCTGTTTTTGGACAGATCATTTTCTTTGTCAGACTGAAGAGACATGGAGGAAAGAGAAATATTTCACCAAGGATTCACCGAGTTTTATTTGAGGTCCCATTCGTAGTTCCTGCTCTTCAGAGGTCAGAGCTGAGGAGCTCTCTACGCCAACCCAAAACTCAACTCATTTCGCAGAAAATATTCAAGTAAAAGAGTTTGGAAGGAGAGGAGGTCACTTCTGTGTTGAAAATATGAAAATCTTGTTAAGCCTGCAAAAGATTATCCGCCCTCTTCTTCTCAAGAAGTTAGAACAGAAAATCCCGAGTTTTATTTAGAAACCCCACGTAGGGGAAGTGCCTCAATTGGAGAAGAATCTTATTTTGTTTTCGAGGCTGAACAAATTAAAGAGGTCACTGAGGTAGCTCCTGTTAACCGAAAATTATCCCCATCCACACCCCAGACCTCGGTGCAATATATTCCCATAGTTATTCATACTCCACTTCCCCCTACCCCTCTCCCTTCATTTGTTTCTCAGACTGTTGTGCAACCCCCACTGCCTCCAATGGCCAATGTTCCTGCATTTCTCCTGAACAAATATGCTCCTCTGGCTTTACCCCAGGTGTTGAATGATATGCCGCAAGATTATCTGAAGATTCTGCCAAGGTTCAATGGTGAAAATGATATTGATGCACAGAAACATCTCGAGACCTTCTGCTCTTTTGCAGAAAATTTGAATGTTGAACACCTGGATGTGGTTTTGAGGTTATTTGTGCAGTCTTTGGAAGGAGAAGCCATAAAATGGTTTAAGACACTGGGAAATCGCTCAATAACCACCTGGGATCAAATGGAGAATGATTTTCTCAGAAAATGGGGAGAAAAGAAAGATCACGGTCAGTGTCTCACCGAATTTTATACTATGAAGAAGAAACAGAATGAAGGAGTATCAGAATTTATCAAAAGGTTCAACAAGTTATATCTAAGCTTGCCTCCGGAAATGAAGCCAAATGAAGCTTCTGCCAAGATAATTTTTATAGCAGCCTTCGACTTTGACTTCGGATTCTCCTTGAGAGAAAGGAAACCTGCCACACTAGATGATGCACAATCAGATGCTCTGGAACTAGAAGCGAACTTTGCCTCCACAGGAAAGTTAAAAGGGAAAATTGAACCAGATGCCAGGAGGAAAGGCAAAGAAGAGGTTTCTACCTCTAACCAGGATAAAGATTCAGATAAAATGGATGAAATAGGTAAAATGATAAAGAAGATGGTCAAGATGGAACTAGAAGCTAAAAATGCCGCTCCCAAGAACTATTACAATGCCCCGAACAGAGGGTACAATCCCCAGTATAAGAGGCCGCCTCTCCAAATATTGCCGAGAGAGACAAGGGAGCAGCAAGATCAGGTACCTCATCCCTTGTACCTGGAAGGACCAGCAGATGACTCCACTGGAGAGGCAACCTATGGATTAGAAGATTCCAATCTGGCTTTTTCAAACAATGATGATATGGACTGTCCCCTGCAAGAAGAAGATGAAGAAGCAGATATTGACCATTATTGCAAGCAATTTGCTGATTTCATGGAAGCCCAATTCAATGTCAAATATGATCTCAGATCCTCGAGGAAGAGGACCCGAACTCAGGAGCAAGAAGAAGATCCACCTCAGAAAGAAGCATCTGCTCAGAAGGAATCAGCAACAAAGAAATGCATGGAAAAAGGTAAGAATCTCCTTAATATCCCCTTGCAGTCAACTGATCAGTTTCCTTCTTCCTCTAAAATAGCCAGTCCTTCTAATGCTAAGCCAGTGTCAAAAGAAGTCAAGTCCTCAGTTGAGAATAAGGAGTCAAAAGAAGCAATGATAGAAAAGTCCACATCTGCTTTTAATTTGCAAAGAGAGCTTGAAAAGATCAAGATTCCTGTTCCTCTGACTGAATTGTTAAAACAGCCTGTATATCAGTCTCAGGTTACCTCTTTCATACCTCTTCCTGAACTACCAATTGCACCTGATAGTCTAAATCTTCAAGAAGAAAGACCCATGATAGTCTTTGGCCCACACGTTGAGGAGATAGACCCTTCTACTCCCCCCTTTTATGTGTCCTTAGTCATTCATGACCTGCTACTTCACAATTGTATGCTAGATTCTGGGGCATCCCATAATCTTATGCCTTTGTCTGTTATGGAGCAACTAGGGCTGCAAATTACAAGACCATACAAAGATTTATACTCATTTGATTCTAAAAGGGTTAAATGCTTGGGAATGATAAAAGATTTAGTAGTTAATTTAGCTCAAATCCCAGTAAAAAGTGTGGTCATGGACATTGTGGTAGCTGATATCCCAGCCCGCTTTGGCATGCTGTTGTCAAGGTCCTGGGGTACGAAGATTGGGGGATCGATTAAATTGGATTTAACATATGCTACTGTCCCAATTTTTGGTGGTCAGGAAAGGAGGTTATATAGGGAAACAAGATTTGTTAAAATGGTGACCACTGCTGATTGCTCAGACAACTCTCCAGTTTATAACAAAGAGGGTGATTTCTCATGTTTTGTGTTAGAAGAGAATCAAAATTGTGCACACGAGCCCCTCTTTGGTCAAATCCAAGCCGGGCAGTCCAAGGAAGATCAGGAATCAGAAATATGGACTTTGCATTTTGATGGAGCAAATTCCAGGGAAGGTAATGGAGTAGGAGTGTTGTTGATTTCCCCTGCAGGAAAATGGGTACCGCTGTCTTTCAAATTGGAGTATGAAGCTACAAAAAATGTAGCTGAGTATGAAGCATTGTTATTGGGCCTACATATAGCTAGAAACATGGGCATCCAATGTCTGAAAGTGTTTGGAGACTCTGAGCTGATAGTGAGACAGATTAAGAATGAGTGTCAAGCTAAACATCCTCGGCTCAGAGCATATAGAAACGAAGTATGGGACATGATAGAAAATTTCTTCTCAGCATTTAATATACAGTTCATGCCCCGGGAACATAACAGAATAGCAGATTCTCTTGCTGTGGCAGCCAGTACATTCCGGCCTCCTCAGAATCCATTGTTAAGATATGAAGTGGAGGTACGTTACAGACCATCCATTCCAGACAATATAAAGCACTGGCAGGTCTTCGAAGATGATGAACAAATGAAAAGATTCATGGAGACAGTGGGAGAATTCACAGGTATGGAAATTGATGATGACGAGGAGGAAGAAGTTGAAAACATTGCTGAAGGCAAATGGGAAGAGAATATAGCAGGAAATAAAGTGCTGCAGTTGAAATGAAATGTCATCCCTAGAGGTCTAGTGCCTCTAGAAAGATTATTCAATAAGAATGATGTTCCCATGCAGCCAAACAAAGCAGTAGAAGAAGACCAAATGAGAGACTTGAATCTGGGTACTACTACTGATCCCAAAATTGTTAAATTATCTAAAAGAGTCTCAGAGGAATATAGGGAAAAGTATTTGAAATTATTTCAGTCTTATAAAGATGTTTTTGCCTGGTCCTATGAGGACCTAAAAAATTTTGATGTAAATGTTATACAACACAAGATTCCACTCAGGGAAGATGCAAAGCCATACTAGCAGAAGCTCTGACAGATCAACCCCTTGCTGCTTCCCTCAATTGAAAAAGAAATTAGAAAATTGTTGAAAGCCAAAATAATTGTGCCCTTGAGGTACTCAGAATGGATAGCGAATCTTGTTCCTGTTAGGAAGAAAAATGGAGAAATTAGGCTGTGTGTGGACTTCAGAAATTTGAATAGAGCATCTCTCAAAGATAATTACCCACTGCCTAAAATGGACCATATCCTGCAGAAAGTGGTGGGGGCATCCAGAATGTCAATGATGGATGGATTTTCAGGCTACAATCAGGTAGCTGTTTTCCCAGAGGACCAGAAGAAGACTGCGTTCACCACGCCATGGGGAACCTTTATGTATGCAAGGATGCCATTTGGACTGATTAATGCAGGTGCTACTTTTCAAAGGGCAATGGACATAGCCTTTATTGGAGAACAGGACAAGTTCTTGGTGGTATATCTTGATGATATCACGGTATTCTCAAAGAGTGATGATGAGCATATTGTGCATTTGAGAAGAACTTTCGAAAAGTGCAGAAGGTACGGCCTTTCTCTGAATCCCCAAAAATCTTTGTTTGCATTAGACGAAGGAAAACTCTTAGGACATATCGTGACTAAGGATGGTGTAAAAATTGATCCTAAGAGAGTTGAAGTGATAAACAGCATTCCTTTGCCAAGAAATAAGAAAGAAGTACAGGTGTTTTTGGGCCGAATAAACTTTTTAAGGAGATTCATTCCTAACTATGCAGAGATAGTTAGGCATATAACCAATATGTTGAAAAAGGACAATGAAGTTAGGTGGTCCCAGGAGTCTAGGGATGCATTCACAAGAATTAAACAAGCATTTGCTGAAGCTCCCGTGCTAGCAGGACCAGACTACAGTAAGCCATTTATGGTATTTTCATTTGCTTCACCTCACACAATCGCTGGAGTATTACTACAGAAAAATGAAGAGGGATATGAACAGCCCATAGCGTTCTTCAGTCAGGTATTGTATGATGCTGAATTGAAATATAATATACTGGAGAAGCAGGCATATGCCCTGGTAAAGTCCCTTAAAGCTTTTAGAGTTTATATTTTTCAATCCCATATTACTGCTTATGTTCCCACAGCAGCTGTAAAAGACATTCTAGTTCAGGGAGACAGTGAGGGCAGAAGGGGAAGATGGATTGCAAAAATTCAGGAATATGATTTAGACATAAAGCCTACTAAATTGATCAAGGGACAGGGACTTGCCAAGATGTTATCTGAATCTAATCATCAAGCTCTGGGCATTAATCTATCCATGGTGGCAAATGAAGAATCACAAAAAGAAGAGGAGCAGCAAGGACTAGAAATGGCTACTCAAAAGATACAGGTAAAATATCTAACTAGTCCTTGGTATAAAGAAATTGTTGAATATCTTTCAACACTTAGTCGTCCCCCAGGATGTGACAAGGTAAAGTACAGAGCTGTAAGGATGAGATCTCAGAAGTATGTCATTGCCAATGGACAGCTCTATTGGAGAGACCCTTTGGGTATATTGCTGTTATGCCTCACAGAAAATGAAGTACAGAATATAATGACAGAATTCCATGAGGGAATATGTGGAGGACACTACAGCTGGAGGGCTACAACCAATAAAATCTTGAAGGCTAGTTTTTACTGGCCAAAATTGTATTCAGATACCTTTGCTTGGGTCAGAGCATGTGACAAGTGCCAAAGGTTTGCAGAAAAACAGAAGTTAGCATCTTTGCCCTTAATTCCCATTCATGTAAATGAACCCTTCCAGAAATGGGGATTAGATTTTATAGGAGAAATACACCCCCCATCAAGTGGCCAACATAAATGGATACTGACAGCCACAGACTATTTTACGAAATGGGTGGAAGCCATACCTACAAGAAGAGCTACAGATGTTGTAATCATGAATTTTATAGAAGATAATATCATATCTAGGTTTGGCTGTCCTGCAAGGATTGTAACCGATAATGCTCAAGCTTTTAAGTCTGCCAGATTTGTAAATTTCTGCCAAAGATATAATATTGTATTAACTCATTCCACAGCATATTATCCCCAGGGGAACGGTTTAGCAGAATCATCCAATAAAACCCTGGTGAGGGCCCTGAAGAAAACAATAACTGAAAATCAGAAAAACTGGGACTCTCAATTGAAGTTTGCTCTGTGGGCAAATAGGATAACTAGCAAAAGAGCAACAGGCAGGTCTCCATATGAGCTGGTGTATGGGCGGGCTGCAGTGTTTCCTGTGCAATTGGCATTGCCAGTGGCACGGTTTATGCAGGAAAATCAGGAAGAACCAGATGAGATGATTAGGAGAATTAACCAGCTGGTAGAATTGGAGGAAACAAGGAACCAGGTAGACCAAAGACTAATAGAATACCAGGAAAAAATGAAGAAGGTCTTTGATCAACATGCAAAGGATAGGAATTTTCAAGTTGGAGACCTGGTTCTTAGATGGGATGTTCGCAGAGCAGAAAAGGGCAAGCACGCTAAGTTTGATCCATTATGGTTTGGTCCATTCAGAATCGTGAGTCAGGGGCGAAATAATACTTTTATGTTGGAGAATCTACAGGGTGATTTGTTGGATGCGCCCGTGAATGGCCAATTCCTCAAGCCATATTTTCAATTCTGACCCAGGTGAAGAATGCCAGACTGTATATACTGTATATAAATTGCTTTCATTTTAGTTTTTGCAAAGGAAAAAGAACGATGATAATTACCTGAGGTAGAAGCGCAGAGAGAACAGAGAAGCGAAATGAGGAATTGAATGGTCTGCGTGTTCTCGACATGTCCGAGGACGAACATGCCGTCCCCAGATGGAGCCGATGTTGTACATATTCCCTTCTCCACCTAAATTTTGACCACTGGCTCCCCTAAAATCCATTTCCAATGTTTTCTTGGTCAAAAACCCCCATACTATGCTCGTCGCCACCTTCTCCGCCTCAAAATATATTGCTCAAATGATTAAAAGCCCGCAATTTAAATTTGTTTGGTCGTAAGCCCCCCACCCCCAAGTACATAGCCCGCTTGCTATTGTTGTCGCATGACCAGAATCCGAAAACCATAGACTAAAGGGAAAAAGGGCTTATTATTTTATTTTTCGGGTGCCTCGGTAGCCGTCCGATCAATTCAGATCAATGGAGCGGCAGTTATATTAGGCGGTGGCCCCCGCACGCAGCAAAACCAGCAGTACACCCCCCGCACCACTTTCACCAAGCTGGCGGTATTCACTGCGGGGCCAACGATTCCACAGGAGTGGTGCCGCGTGTCCTCAGTACGGGCGGGAAACCGCTTTCCTCCCGCGCGCTAAAGGTCATCCCATTGCCGGGTAGCGGAATTTGTTGGGGCCGTTGGATCTACCAAGCCTGATCTGACGGTGGACTTCCTCTTGAGTTGCTCGCTTGTTATTTTGTCTCCACCGTATTGTATGGCCCGCCACCGTGTCATTTCCACCTACCTCCACCCGTTGATTCCTCCGCCACGTCGTCTCCCCACTTGTCCCCCATGCGCCTATGTGTCTCGCCCCCGTATATCCGTAACTCTCCTTCACGCCAACATATATATATAGGTGTTTATATGTTTTATTTCATATTTGCCGCTATTCTTTCCTCGCGTCAAGAATATGTCATGTTAAACCCGCATCTCGTCTGTTTGTGTAATCCTCCACTGTTTTGTTTCCGCCACCCTGTGTGTTCCCATCCTCTGTCAACGTCCATGTCATCTCCTCCATCGTCCACGCCCTCGTCCGTGCCAATTTTTCTAACATTTTCGGGGTTTTGCAGGTTTTCAAAATAAGCAGTAGAGGTGTCTTAATTCTCCGCCTCCATTTCAGGGATCAAAAGCATACCAGAAGATGACTTCCTGTGGGCGAAATTTAATGGAAAAGGCTGAGAACTAATGTGTGAAATGACCGCCATTAAAGGAGATACAACTATCGATTCTCCGAACCCTCCAGAGAAGTTCACCTTACATTTAAGGTCCGAGACTCTAATTCAAAATCAAAGGTCAGGCGTACAGTACTGAATGGAAGATTTTCTCAGGACTCTCATGGTAGCAGATTTGCCTTCAGCCAGAAGCACCCCGATGTATATATTTTATTATTTTTGTCTTGTACATAAGGAGATTTTTATCTCCCAGCATTAATTTCTGTATACAGGTGGTTAGGTATTTATTTATAACTTGTCATTCATAAAAAGGCGCGAGTGTTTTCCTCCATGGGATTGAAATGTAGTCATTAATTGCTCCTTTTCCCTCCCCCCTCCTCTAGAAGTTTCAACCTTCCCTATAAATACCGAAAAAGAAGACATTGTTAGGGTTCCAGATTTCTGTGAGCAAGCTGTGCAGCGAGAAGACTACTGTATTCATCTTGTAACATTTCTGTATAAAGTTTCAGAGCCCGTAGGGTCTCAGTGAGGAGGGGTTATGATTGTATTGAGGATTCTGATCTTTGGTATGTCACAGTATGTAACTTTTCTCATGTGTTAATATATCATCCCTTTTTCATGCAAACTTTCTTCTTGTATCATGTTCTAGAATGCGAGTGGCTCACTAGTTTGCAGTAAGGATTCATCTTAAGTGGTGCCCTTTCTGGAATTAGTCAAGCGCTTTAAATAGGCCTAGAAGTGATATGCTGTTCCATGTTCACTCTTTTCATAATTTCTGCTATATTAGTGGCTTAAGGATTCGTAAATTGATGCGCCCTTCTGCCAGTAATATCTTCTTATGTTTCCTCACTGCCTGCATTTCTTGATATTTGATTTCTGTGGTATATTATATGAATCGGCCCTCTTTACAGTAAAGCGGTCTCTTAACTGTCTGATACTTTCATGCTGAAGTTTTACATGATGTCTTTACTTTACTCCTATCCTTGTATCAGTCTTTGAGAGAGAATTTGGACCAATTAAATCTAATTCAATTTCCTTGTTTAGAACAAGAGATAGTAGGTGAGTCCCTTGGACTGACAACCCAAACTATAAAGGACTCCTTGCTATATTAAGATGTCCTAGGCACTGGTCTATGGAAACTCTAGGCTGTCTCTAGGAGGGTGACAAAATCATCCACAACAAGGGTTTTAACTTAGAAAATGGGATAAAAAGTAGATCTACTCATATATTTATTATAAATCCTGAAGAACAGAGATCTAGTCTCCTCATACAAATACAAGAGAACCGGGCAAGGGTTTCTTTTCAAACACTCTCCATACAAAATGTGATATTCAGGAATTTACTGAATCACCACTACAACACTGAAGCATAAGAGTGTATAAGGCTGAAATATGTATGATAATATGTAGATCCCTCAAGGGATTCCTCCCATGAAAGGATGAACCTCTCAATCACAAGAAAACACTACAACGGAGCCACTAGACCATGCACTGAATGTTGCCTCCAAAATAACGCATTACCTAGCTGAAACAGCACTAGGAATGTATGGGAATGTGTTGTATGATACCAAATATCTGAAATAGGCTCTGGAGCTCTCCAAAAATGTCCCTCAAGTGAAGGAAACCTTCCTCCAATGAGAAACTAGCTCAGAAACCAGGATTCCAATCCCTTCCACTGCTGCACCCAACAACACTGCACAATCTCCGATGAAAGCTGCACTGATGAAGTTGGCTAAAGCTTGGCCTAAAAACCTGGTGTTGAATGATGAATGCAAACACTCCCAATGAGGCTCCTCAAGGAGAGAGTTTGGATTCCCGCTCGGGAACACCCGGTGCTAAACAACACTGCAACCCTGCTAAGCAGCAAAGGGAGAAAAATTCTGAGCAAACAAGAATAACAATCTAAAACATGAAGAATAATGCTACTATCCTCTTCCTTAAATAAAACATGATTTTTATTTCCCTTGGCCCCACTCAATTAGGTCATCTCTATACAAAGATACATCTCCCTCCAAAACTGCGTTATTCCTCCTTGGATTCCTCCTCCTCCACAACTGCGCTGTTAACTTAGTCAAAGTGGACTGAATCAACTTGATTTTGTCCCTATTCACACATGGAGGTGTTTTATTAAGGTAGAAAGTGTTAGCCCCCCTATAAATTTTTGACAAGCAAACAGGGGCTAAAATGTTTCTGAGCCTTCAAGGAATGCATTTCCTCTAAAAACACATCATCCTTGAAGTCTCTTGTGCCCTTCCCTTTGATAAATTCCCTCTGTTGACTCCCTTTATAAGGTCTCACTGATTGCAAAAGCTGTGCTCCAAAAAGTCTACATTTTCCCCTTGTTCCCTGCAGAATGCCCCATTTTAGCCTTCTTTTCCCTTAGTCAAATTTCCCCCAAAATCCCCCTTACAATCCCTCACACACCCCTTGTTTGGCCTAATTTCTCCTTTTCCCTCTACCATTACTTTTTCATACCCTCAAATTACATCAAAATGGGCCAAATTGCCATATTTTTCATATATATAAGGCCCAGCCCCTTTCGGCCTGCCCCCTTTGCTTCTTTCACCACGTGACCCCGGCACGAGAACCAGGTGCCAAGGCGAAAGGTGCTTGCCGCAGGTGGATATCAGACGCCATATTAGCCGTCGATATGTTTAGATCGGATGGTCTTCGCATAACAACGCAGCGTCCGTAGCCCACTCTATTTTCTACCCCGATCATGCAAACCACCGTCCGATCAACCCACCAGATCAACGGTCCATATTTCACCCTCCGCCTGGTGGTCCCCGTAATGTGCACTGTTCATAAACCATTGGTTTCCATTGCACCGCCATTGGGAGGTGGGAAGTATTTTTATTTTCAAAGTGATTCCACTCACCGCTTGACATGTGGCTTCGTCACTATTTAAAAACTGCCCCCCCATCGCGCGTTATCGTTCGGCAGAAAACCCGGCGCGATATGCACGTAAACCGTCCAATCTGGGGCTCTCCATCCAACAACGATCGCACTGTGAAGTTGCGCGGAAGTTAACCCAAGGCAGTCGTACCCCTAGCCCACCGTCTGTCGCCCTCCAATATGTTTCCACCGTTAATCTCCTCCTGAGATCGAATGGTCTAGATTCAATTTCCCTCCACCATGTCACCAGCCTTCGATCTCCTCCTGAGATCGGACGGTCCAGATTTGATTGCATGTCCTGCCATTGACTGGTCCCACCACGTCACCCATTCCACGTGTTTCATCGTATTTCTCGCCCGTCCATGTGTTAGAAAATTAAATATTACAGAGCAATGAAACACATAAAATATGCGGAAAATACAAGCACACAAAACACATAAAACCAGAGAGACACAGATATACGTGGTTCACCCAGTTTGGGCTACGTCCACCCCGAACAGCCAATCCTTCCTTTTATATTATCCAACAAAATGAAGAGACAAAACCTACAAGGATCCGTTGTAGTTATCCTCTGCTTTCTATACTTCCTCTCTCTGCTTTCGCTCCAGAATAGCATCATAATGCAACGCACACATGCCTCATATACAAGGGTTTCTCTAGGATTAAAAACTTAATCTAAACACATAACTTCTACCGTCGTACCATTTGCCTAATGAACGACCCAGATTGACTAGAAATTACTTGTACTACTTGTATTTTTACAAGGCAATTTACCCTGTTGGGCTGAGGGCGCTCTCCAACCAGGTTCAGTGGGGGTCTGGGTGCGCCCGCCGCCCCCCGGACCCCCCCACTGCTAGCCGATTAACTTCGTGCGCGGCGGTGCCGCCCTTGAAGGTATAGGGGTCCACGTCAGATACAAAGTAAACAAGATAATCGTGCTCCACTAATCAATGTTCATGTACATATATGGCCCGGGGCCAAGTTCATATTTTAATACGTACGCACAAATGTTGTGCCACCATTCTGCATGCCTCCCACTGCGTTTTCGCCATCACCTCGCACTCTTCCACCATTTTACCAGTCTGCAGCCATTCTCGCTGTCCCCATTGCATCCACCACCTCCATGCATGGTTTTTCTTAACAGGTTTTCATGTGTTGTAGGTTTATCAGATGGTGAAAGCCGCCATGATTAAACAGTCTTTATTACAGTGGAAAAAAGCCACAGAAAGGACCATTTTTCAGAGGACGAGATCACGAAGAAAGCCTAGGAAAGAGCCATGATAGGACTTGCATTAAAGAACAGGGTTTGAACTCTGTAAAACCTCCCCAGAGCCATTAAAAGCACATATTTCATCGACAGAGATAGAAATGGAGTAGCAGAGAGTTCGAGGCACGTAATTGAAGATTTCTTAGCCTTTTTCAGGGATTTAGAAGGCAAAGGTACCAGTTCGAAGACCCCGAGGATCGATCAGAAGGTCCAAGGCACAGAAAATAATACTAAAGGGTTTTCACATCAGCAAAAGGTTCTTTCCATAAAGGATGATGCGTCCATACATTTCTCATCCTATTCCGTGTTCTAGAGAGATTTTCCAGCCCTGACAACAGTCCTATGCTACCAGAGCATTTGATTCATAGTATGGCAGACCCTAGCATCATTTATTTACCTTTTTGTTTATTCACCAGAAGTACTACAGAATGCTGTAGCAGAGTACATCAGAGACATGCCCGGAGTAAATGGAAGCCTGGGGAAGACCACTCTTTCACCTAAAGAGTGCCATGGTAAATGCACAGAATTTAAATAGAATGGGCTTCGACCCTCTTCCTTTCCTGAGTTTTAATGTTGCATTTAGTTTTTAACTACTTTCTCTGCTCCACTTGAGCTATAAATTCCTGAAGGAACTCATTGTAAAGGTTGTTGATAAGTTATCAGAGAATTGCAAGCTATTTCTTTTAAGACGTAGTCTCTGTGTAAAGTTGTAAGATAGGCTAAGGAAGATGTTTTCAGACTGAATATCAAGCCATTGGTAATCTTGTACCTGACTGGTGTTGCTTTTTAATATGAAAAGCACATTTCTTTGGATCCTGATCTAAAGCAGTGGTGATTTTTTTCTATCTCTATATTTGTGTTTAACTTACGTTCCGTTTCATTTCATTTCTACTGGCTCGCATCAGAATCTGGCATAGGATTTACCCTTGTTAGGTACCCTATGTTTCTGCTCTCCTTGCCTTTGATGTTTTCTACTAAATGTGTTATCTAAGAGTTGATTTCAGTTGATTTAAGCAGCGTAGTGGATGTTATTGCCTGCTAACTTATTTATGAATTAAATGAATTTGTTCTTAGATGTTCTTGTTAGGATTTAATTGAAAGAATTGGGAACATTGGGAGGTCTAGAACCTTGTTTCTATCTCACTAGGATCCTTTTCAATTAATTAAGCATTTCTAAGTTCCCTCAAGCTGGAGGCCGAAGCATTGAGAGTTCAAAGTCTCTCTCTGATCTTAGGTCTTTAACTTTGTGTTCTAAGTCTTTATTGTTTCCTCCTCCCTTACCATTCCATACCACACTATCATATTTAAAATCCAATGTTTTAGATGACTAACCCAACTGAAAGCCTACACATTGAATAGCAATTAAACCCTTTCCTGACTCCATTTCCCAATGGTCTTGAATTCTCCCTGGAATACTTCACCTCTGCCTAAATCCTCTTTGCTCATCCTTGACTTACATTGAACCCTTCTTTCCTGATAACCAGCAACCAAACAAGCAATCAAACAAACAAACCTTGTGCCTATAACTAGCCTAATATCTTAACATTTGAGCTTCGAAGTCATATATCTTTGACATATCATAGAGAGATCCCTCTCTAGACCCAGGAGGGCTAGATCCTAAGGTCTGAAAGTCGTTTTGATGTTGTCTCATCTTTTGGTCTTGCCAATCTGGCCAAAACATGGGAACCCCAACATAATGGCGACTCCGCTGGGGAAAATCTGAGTACCTTCCATATTACTACATAATAAGAGCCTCAGAAACCTACAATCTCTGGTTAGGTTGGCAGATAAACACTCCTATTCACAAATCAACCTCTATAAAAAAATTTGTGTTTCTCCCACACTCTTAGACAGAGTCTGGAAAGGGCTAGGTAGCCTCCATATCTCACACTCTTTTAGAGGTGACATATCTGGTAAAAGCCCTCCTAGTCAATCTCTAGTTTGAGTTTACTGTGTTTGGAATTTGACCTTGAAAAGGGACATCTCATAAGCACTGTGGTGGACAGTGTACCCTCCAGAAGCATCCTAAACCTTCCACCTGGCGACTCCATAATTCCTAAAGGATTTAAAGACTCCACTAGTGATCAGTAGGCCTGCTGATTATCTTAGTTCACATTAGACTCCACTGGGAGACCATAGCCATTACAACATCAGCTATAATAAAAGTAACAAGTAAGGTTAAGCTGCTTGGTCAGAAAACAACATTCTGGCTTTCAGAACCATTCACACAAGAGATTACCCTAACCCAAACCCCCCTGAAATAGTTGACAACCCTGAGAGCATCCTGAAGAGATCTCCTATGCCTAAACAATCAACTATTTCCAGCCACATCCATAGAGATAACTCTACACTAGAAGACTTTTCAGCTCTATCAAACCCATTTTTTAACCTAGGCACTCAAAATAGCTTACCAAGAACTAGGTCATTCAGTGTCCTAGACCAGCCAGACCTTGAGCTTCCTGGTTCACCACCTCAAAGTGGTAAACACCTTTGGAATATACAAACCCCTTTATCCACACCCCCTGATATTCATTTCCTTCAAAACTTGGGGCTCTGCCACCCCAAATATTCTCATCAGTTTTCTGCTGGTTGTAATATCCTTGTCATCCATATACCAGCTTCTCAAGCCAACCCTTTACCTCCTCAAAACATCATCATGGCAACCTGGTATGCACCTCTAGTTTTACCTCAGCCTCTAGTACCCTTACCCAATGATTATCAATCAAATATCCCACACTTCACTGCAAAAGAGTCCACCACAACTTAGCACCATGTAGATGGGATGGAAGATTCTTTTGACTACATGGAAATAGATGATGATACAGTCAAAATGAGAATCTTTTCCCAGAGCTTAGGAGGTGATGTGAAGAAATGGTTCAAAAGCCTACCTAACAAAGATCCAAGACCTTCCCGTTTATATTAGAACTTTCATAAACAAATGGGAAGTTGTCATCCCTCCAAACGTGTAATACAAGAACTCCGAAAAGAAACATAGAGGAAAGTCCAGACTAGCTCTACAAGGTTTAACAAACATTTATAATGCTCTTCCTCCACACACAGAAACTTCCCTAGGTATGGTTTTAGTAAAATACCCCCAAGGCTTGGATGCCTACTGTCACCAGCCTAGTAAAGGAGAGGATTGCAACACACCAGTGCTGAGCATAAAAGGGAGCAGTGAGTGTAGAGGCAAATTTGATTGAGAAAAAGGCAAGATTGAGAGCTGAGAAAAGGGTAACATACAAAGATGACAATGTAGCTTCCACATCTGACCCCAATAATGACCTCATGTCCAAAAAAATAGAGAAGCTACAACAAATGATGGAAAAAATGGTTGTCACAGTTAGTAACCTAAACAAAAATCAACACCATAACCAGAACCATAACTTTAGAAGAAACAATGCCACCCCCAACAAACAAAGAGAATCATATCAGCAAGTTATTCCCCCATTCCAAGAGAAATTTTTAGATGAAGATGAGGGAATCGTAGAAGAGTCTGAGGGGACCACCATAAACATGCTTGAAACAGAAGATTCAATCCACAACTGTTCCACAGAAGAAGATCAGCCATCACCCTCGTATCGGGATGAAGAATGCTCAGAATCTGAGGATTACAGGTTAGGATTCGAAGATGCCATCATGCAGGTCAGAGAAAAATATGAACTTAGAAGCAAAAAGATCCTAGACACTACCAAACCAAAAGCTTCCAAGGTTACCATCAAGAAAAGGCCTAAGAAATCTTCTAAAGCAACTGCTGAAAGTAAAAAATCAGCAGCTGAGAGTTCTGGGAAGAACAAAGAAAAAGACAACCAAAACATTGATAAACAAGGTCAACCAATTAGCAGCACTAGCACTACAGTTAGTACTCCTGATAAAACTGTCATCAACATTGTACATAATGAGAATCAGCTCACTAATCCAGCCACCAAGGTAGTGGCTAACAAAACAGAGTCAAGCATTCCAAAGAATCGGTCCACTTTCAATTTGGAGAGTGAGATTTCAAAAATTAAAATCTTCCCACTCTCTGAGCTGGCCACTCAGGATGTATATAAAGGCCAAATTTTGAAAGCTTTAAATTTAGGTGAGAATAGTGACACAGTAAATCTGAGTGATGATCAACCAGCCCTTCTATTTGGACCAAAGATAGAAGGAAAGTTCCAGGAGGGAGTAGTGCCACCTTTCTATATCAGTCTCAACATCCATGATAAGATCCTCCATAATGCAATGCATGACTCTGGGGCCTCACACAACCTGATTCCTAAGATAGTTATGGAAATATTAGGCCTAGAGATAACCCGTCCCTATAAAGACCGATATTCATTTGACTCTATCAGAGTAAAGTGTCTTGGCCTGATCAAAGATCTATGTCTGAGCCTTACCCAGATTCCAGCCAAGTGTATGGTCATGGATGTTGTTGTGGCAGATGTGCCACCCAAGTATGGCATGTTATTATCAAGATCATGGGGAGCTAAGCTGCAAGGAAGAATGCAGATGGATGGGGCTTATGCCACAATCCCAATCTTTGGCCAACTTAGAAGACTGTACAGAGAGGCACAAATGAAATTCCTGGTTAGTAGCCCTGAAAAGCCTGAAAATTCACCTTTATACTCTGTACATACAGACCTTGACTCCTTTATCCTTTGTAATGATGAATCCTCAGAAGGGTAAGAGTCAAAAAATAGAGATACAAACAAGGAAACAGAGCCCATGGACTTTAACATAATGGCTACTCTAGACTCGGAGGAGAAAGACGTAGAAAAATTTGAATAGTGCACTGAAACAAAAACTCAAATTGAACCAGAAACAGAATGCTATTAGCTGATTAGTCACCCTTCATAAGTTCCTACACCACACCAAGAACAAAACGATGTTGAGCCCGATAGCAAACCCTTATGGGAAATGAATTTCGATGGGTCATGCACCAAGAGAACTGCAAGAGCGGGAGTGTGGGTGCATAACAAAGAGAGTGACTATGCAGAGAGTCATGCCTGCAACCTGTACTTCAAATGTACAAACAATATTGCAGAGTATGAGGCACTTATCCTAGGCTTGAACTTGTTGAGAAAATTAGGAGCCCGTAGGATAACTATGCGTGGGGACTCTGAGCTGATTATTAAACAGGTGAATGGTGAATACACATTGAAACATCCTAGACTGAGAGCCTATAGGAATGACGCCATGGATCTATTGAGAACCTTTGTAGAATACGATCTGGTGTTTGTCCCTAGAGGTCAGAACGAAATTGAAAATGGACTAGCCTGCATGGCTAGTTCGTATCATAAGCCTCCCAGTAACCAACAGATCATCATTCAGACCAAATTTAGACCTGCAGTGCCGGACAATGAAAAATATCGGCAGGTCTTTGAGGGCGATAAACAGATTGAATATTTTCTGGTAGGCAGAAACGAGTTTGAATTTTCTGATTCAGACTCTAATTCTGACAGTAGCTGCCTAAGTGAAGAGTCCTCAGATGAGGAAGAAACACCTTGTAACATAGAAATAAACACTTTAAATGAACAAATTGGGAATCCAAACAAAAAATGTGAAAACGCAGATAGTGAAGAAGAAGAGGTGCTGCAGACCAAGGATAAGAACATACCTCGAGGTCTGGCACCTTTAGAAGACCTTTTTGACTTCGATGATGTAGCAAAAAAGCCCACTATAGAACACTCAGATTCTGAGGTGGAGGAATGCAACATAGGCACTGAAGAGAAACCTAAGAGGATCAAATTGGCTAGGTCCCTGCCTGTAAACATGAAAAATAAATACATTGACCTATTCAAGGAATTCATTGATGTTTTTGCTTGGAGTTATCAGGACTTAAGGGCCTATGACACAAAGATCATACATCATAAAATACCCTTGAAAGAAAATCAGAAACCCTTCAGACAAAAACTTCATAGAATAAACCCAAAACAATTGCCTGCAGTAGAAAAGGAGATTAAGAAGATGTATGAGGCAGGTATAATTGTGCCGGTGAGGTTCTCTGATTGGGTATCAAAGCTAGTGGCTGTGAAAAAGAAAACAGGGGAGATCAGATTGTGCATATATTTCAGGAATATTAATAGAGCCTCACTTAAAGACAATTACCCTTTGCCAAAAATGGAACATATTCTTCATAGGGTAGTATGTTCTAAAAGGATCTCCCTACTAGATGGTTTTTTAGGTTACAACCAAGTCTTAGTAATCCCAGAAGACCAACTCAAGACAGCCTTTACCACTCCATGGGGCACCTTTATGTATGTTAAAATGCCCTTTCGACTGATGAACGCTGGTGCAACCTTCCAACGAGCAATGGACATAGCTTTTTCCGATGAGATAGGGAACTTCATTGTCATATATCTGGATGACATAAAAATTTACTCCAAGACTAAAGAAGAACACCTAAAACATCTGAGGAGAGTCTTTGAAAATTGTAGAAGGTTTGGTTTGTCATTAAATCCCAAAAAGACTGTATTTGGACTGCAGGAAGGGAAAATTCTTTGCCACATTATATCTGAGAAGGGGATTAGGATAGACCCACAAAGAGTTGAGGGAATACTACAAATCACACACCTGAGAAATATCAAAGAGTTACAGTCCTTCATTGGGAAAATCAACTACCTCAGGAGGTTTATTCCAAACTTAGCTGAACACCTGAGGAATATGACTAACATGTTAAAAAATGGTGTAGGAGTTAAGTGGACTGTCGAAGCCAAGAAATATTTTGAATCAGTTAAACTTTCACTCACCGAGGGTCCTGTCCTAATCAACCCAAATTTCTCAAAAGATTTCCTAATTTTTTCATTTTCCTCCAAGCATACGATAGCTGCAGTTCTACTGCAGAAAAATCCTGAGGGAATGGAAAAGCCCATTTCTTTCTTCAGCAAAGCACTCAGGGATGCACCCTTGAAATACAAC
Source organism: Pinus albicaulis (assembly GCA_034641835.2). Taxonomy (NCBI): domain Eukaryota; kingdom Viridiplantae; phylum Streptophyta; class Pinopsida; order Pinales; family Pinaceae; genus Pinus; species Pinus albicaulis. The sequence goes on along the minus strand of CM076578.1, from coordinate 1,358,374,658 downwards.
ATAATGGAAAAACAAGCCTATGCTCTGATTAAGGCCTTGAAATACTTTAGGGTGTACATATTTCATTCCCACACCATAGCCTATGTGCCAAATATAGTGGTTAAAGACATATTGTCCCAAGACCCAGATGGGAAGAGGGGAAAATGGATTGCTGTGATCTTAGAGTACGACCTTGAGATAAAACCCACCAAACTAATCAAAGGTCGGGGCCTAGCTCAACTAATGGCTGAATCAAATCTACAAGCCCTTGACATTAACATGGTAGACGCCTTGGATGAGCAGTAGGGATTTCCTGATCCCACTGTTGAGGAGAAGTTTCAGAGCTCTCCTTGGTATTCTGACATTCTGTATGTGCTTACACACCTCAATTCCCCTCCTGAACTATCAAAGACCAAGGCCAGATTCTTAAAGCTAAAGGCCAAAAACTATTATATTCTGAATGGATTTTTATACTGGAAAAATCCAAATGGCCTATTGCTTAAATTTTTTCCTGAGTCTGAAGCAGAAAGGATTAAACAAGAATTCCATGCAGGAGAGTGTGGAGGCCACCTGAACTGGAAAGCCACTGCAAACAAAATACTCAGAGCTGGCTACTACTGGCCTACACTCTTCAATGATATCCATCAGTTAATAATTGCCTACCACAAATGCCATATTTTTGAAGGCAAAAGAAAACTCCTCCCCTTACCTCTACAACCCATCATTGTTGAAGGTCCCTTTATGCATTGGGGCCTAGATTTCATAGGAGAAATTCACCCTGCTTCTTCTGCACAACACAAATGGATCCTAACAGCCACAGACTACTTCACTAATTGGATAGAGGTTGTACCTACTAGGAATTCCATAGATTCAGTCATCATTAGGTTCCTAGAAGGTCATATCCTCTCTCGGTTTGGTTGCCCAAGAAAAATAATCACTGATAATGCTGCTACTTTTGGATCCAAGAAAATGGTTGATTTTTGTCACAGGTATCAAATAACACTCGATCATTCAATTGCCTATTACCCTCAAGGTAATGGATTAGCTGAATCATCAAACAAGAGCCTGGTGACCATCATCAAAAAGCTGCTAGAATAGAACAAAAATTCATGGCATAACAAGTTAGTACATGCCTTGTGGGCTGACAGGCTTACAACAAAGAAGTCCATTGGCATGTCACCATATCATCTTATCTATGGAGCAGAAGCAATGTTCCCTACTAGCCTTGGGGTACCAGTGATTAAACTGGTTCAAGAGATTCAGACAGAAGAAGACATTATGGTCAGAAGGATAAACCAAGAGATCCATCTCCAGAAAACAAGAGAAGAGGTCTATAGCAGAGCTATCGAAGTTCAGGAAAATATAAAAAAGTTGTTTGACAAAAGAACTAAGGCCTCTGATTTCAAAATTGGAGATAAAGTTCTGAAGTGGGACTCAAGGAGAGAGGACAAAGGAAAGCACCGCAAGTTTGACAGTTTGTGGCAAGGTCCCTACATCATCCAGGCCACTGTGGGTCCAAATGCCTTTTTTCTACAAGAGTTAGATGGTACAGATTTGTTTGGGGGTCCTGTCAATGGCGGGATGCTCAAACACTACTTCTGTTGATTTCCAATTTCCAGCTTCCATTTCCATTGTACATACCATTGCAGTGTTTGTTTTCAAGAAAGAGAGAAAATGTTCCAAAAAAAAAAAAATAGAGAGAAGGAGAGGTTCAGACATGCTCAAAACATGGACCTATGAAGTACAAATATTGGCTCTAATATGATCAAAACATGAGCCAAAGAAAGTAAAGATATCCGGTTCAAACATGCCCAAAACCTGGACCAGCAAAAAAGGAAGAAGAATCAGCTCTAACAAGCCCAAAATCAGAGTTGAGATGAAGAAAAGAAAGTGACTCTAACAAGCTCAAAACTTGAGCCACTAAGAAAGAAGGACGCTTAAAATTTCAGATTTCAAGCCTTCAAGATTTTGTTTTCAGTTTTCTGCAAATTCCATCCATGTGAAACTATCTTTATGCCTTGGATCCATAGCAAACTAGACTATCTAATCCTAGTTTGACTATTTTTAAGTTTCTGTTGTAGAATGTGGAGAAGAAATCTGCTAGACAGTTTAATCCCAGTAGATGTTAGAATAAGTAGAGAAACAAGTGAGACCAACAGTTTAATCTGGTATCATGGAGTAATAAGGGTAGAAATAGAATAGGTTTATTTTCTTGTTTGTAAAAAAATAAATGATGTAAAGGGTCTGCTAGTCCAAATGCACCCTAGAAGAAGAAAAAATGCTAGGATTGTAGGGTGGGTAGGTAGATTGTTTGGGAATGTTTTTGCTGTTCTATCATATTTGTGGCAGCTGAAAATCAAGGAAGAAAGATGGCTCAAGGTACCAGGCATCTCACCTACTCCAAAGATCTATTCTATGAATTCTTGACTCCTTCAAGAAGAATCCATCCCCATGTGGAGCCACTGTTAGCCCCCCTATAAATTTTTGACAAGCAAACAGGGGGCTAAAATGTTTCTGAGCCTTCAAGGAATGCATTTCCTCTGAAAACACATCATCCTTGAAGTCTCCTGTGCCCTTCCCTTTGATAAATTCCCTCTGCTGACTCCCTTTATATAAGGTCTCACTGATTGCAAAAGATGTGCTCCAAAAAGTCTACATTTTCCCCTTATTCCCTGCAGAATGCCCCATTTTAGCCTTCTTTTCCCTCAGTCAAATTTCCCCCAAAATCCCCCTTACAATCCCTCACACACCCCTTGTTTGGCCTAATTTCTCCTTTTCCCTCTATCATTACTTTTTCCTACCCTAAAATTACATCAAAACGGGCCAAATTGCCATATTTTTCATATATATAAGGCCCAGCCCCTTTCGGCCCGCCCCCTTTGCTTCTTTCACCACGTGACCCCGGCACGGGAACCAGGCACCAAGGCGAAAGGTGCTTGCCGCTGGTGGATATCGGACACCATATTCGCCGTCAATTTGTTTAGATCAGACGGTCTTCGCAGAACAATGCAGTGCCCGTAGCCGACTCCGTTTGCCACCCCGATCACGCATCCACCTTTAAATCAACCCACCAGATCAACAGTCCGTATTTCACCCTCTGCCTGGTGGTCCCCATAATGTGCACTGTTCATAAACCACCGGTTTCCATCGCACCGCTGTTGGGAAGTGGGCATTATTTTTATTTTCGAAGCGATTCCACTCACCGCCCAACACGTGGCTCCGTCACTATTTAAAAACCGCCCCCCCATTGCGCGTTATCGTTCGGCAGAAAACCCAACACGATATGCACATCAACTGTCCAATCTGGAGCTCTCCATCCAATGGCGATCATGCTACGAAGTTGCGCAGAAGTTAACCCAAGGCAGTCGTACCCCTGGCCCACCATCCATCGCCCTCTGATACGTTTTCCACCATCGATCTCCTCCTGAGATCGGACGGTCCAGATTCAATCACCCTCTGCCATGTCCCTAGCCGTCGATCTCCTCCTGAGATCAAACAGTCCAAATTTGATTGCATGTTCGGCCGTTGACTGGTCCCGCCACATCACCCATTCCACGTGTTTCATCGTATTTCTCGCTCGTCCATGTACATATATGCGTTCAAAGGTTAGGTTTTAATATTTTACGTTAAAATGTTACGCCACCATTCTGCAAGCCTCCCACTGCGTTTTCGCCATCACCTTGCGCTCTTCTGCCATTTTACCAGTCTGCAGCCATTCTCGCCATCCCCGTTACATCCACCACCTCCATGCATGGTTTTTCTTAACAGGTTTTCGTGTTTTTCAGGGTTATCAGATGGTGAAATCTGCCATGATTACACAGTCCTTATTACAGTGGCAAAAAGCCACAGAAAGTACCATTTTTCAGAGGATGAGATCACAAAGAAAGCCTGGAAAGGAGACATGACAGGACTTGCATTAAAGAATAGGGTTTGAACTCTGTAAAACCTCCCCAGAGCCATTAAAAGCACAGATTTCATCGACAAAGACAGAAATGGAGCAGCAGAGAGTTCGAGTCATGTAATTGAAGATTTTTGAGCCTTTTTCAGGGATTTAGAAGGCAAAGGTACCAGTTCGAAGACCTCGAGGATCGATCAGAAGGTCCAAGGCACAGAAAATAATACTAAAGGGTTTTCACATCAGCAGAAGGCTCTTTCCATAAAGGACAATGCACCCATACAATTCTCATCCTACGCCGTGTTCTAGAGAGATTTTCCAGCCCTGACAACAGTCCTATGCTACCAGAGCATTTGATTCACAATATGGCAGATCCTAGCATCATTTATTTACCTTTTTGTTTATTCACCAGAAGTACTACAGAACGCTACAGCAGAGTACATCAGAGACATGCCCAGAGTAAATGGAAGCCTCAAGAAGACCACTCTTTCACCCAAAGAGTGTCGTGGATAAATGCACAAAATTTAAATAGAATGGGCCTCGACCCTCTTCCTTTCCTGAGTTTTAATGTTGCATTTAGTTTTCAACTACTTTCTCTGCTCCACTTGAGCTATAAATTCGTGAAGGAACTCATTGTAAAGGTTTTTGATCAGTTATAAGAGAATTGCAACCTATTTCTTTTGAGACGTAGTCTCTGTGTAAAGTTGTAAGATAGGCTGAGGAAGATGTTTTCGGACTGAATACCAAGCCATTGGTAATGTTGTACCTGACTGGTGTTGATTTTTAATATGACAAGCACATTTCTTTGGATCCTGATCTAAAGCAGTGGTGATTTTTTTCTATCTCTGTATTTGTGTTTAACTTACATTCCGTTTCATTTCATTTCTACTAGCTCGCATCAGAAATCTGGCATAGGATTTACCCTCATTAGGTACCCTATGTTTCTGCTCTCCTTGCCTTTGATGTTTTCTACTAAATGTGTTATCTAAGAGTTGATTTCAGTTGATTTAACTAGTGTAGTGGATGTTATTTCCTGCTAGCTTATGTATGAATTAAATGAATCTGTTCTTAGATGTTCTTGTTAGGATTTAATTGAAAGAATTGGGAACACTGGGAGGTCTAGAACCCTGTTTCTATCTCACTAGGATCATTTTCAATTAATTAAGCCTTTCTAAGTTCCCTCAAGCTGGAGGCCGAAGCATTGATAGTTCAAAGTATCTCTCTGATCTCAGGTCTTTAACTTTGTGTTCTAAGTCTTTATTGTTTCCTCCTCCCTTACCATTCCATACCACACTATCATCTTTAAGATCCAATGTTTTAGATGACTAACCCAACTGAAAGCCTGCACATTGAATAGCAAGTAAACCCTTTCCTGACTCCATTGCCCAATGGTCTTGAATGCTCCCTGGAATACTTCACCTCTGCCTAAATCCTCTTTTCTCATCCTTGCCTTACATTGAACCCTTCTTTCCTGATAACCAGCAACCAAAAAAACAATCAAACAAACAAACCTTGTGCCTATAACTAGCCTAATATCTTAACCTTTGAGCTTTGAAGTCATATATCTTTGACATATCATAGAGAGATCCCTCTCTGGACCCAGGAGGGCTAGATCCTGAGGTCTGAAAGTGGTTTTGATGTTGTCTCATCTTTTGGTCTTGCCAATCTGGCCAAAACATGGGAACCCCAACAGAAAGAGTGTCCCCTTCCACACTTGGAGTATTTTTATCCTCCTCAGGAGACATATGGTCTTTTCTACCCATTTATTCACTGACTAGAGCTGTTGCTAACTCTAACGTTCCATTTATATTTGAGACTAAAATTTTGGAACATTACAGTCCTCCCCTCCAAAATATTTTCTTTTCCTCAAGAAAATGTATAGGGAGAGAAAAATTCCTCCCCTCCTCCTCATGTGGCCTCCCATCAATAGCCTCCATCACTGCATCAAGAGAATCTGCAAATAAACTGTCATGCGATGTTTCCTCCCTAGTGTGCAAAACCAAATGGTCCACATCAATCAAAGGTGGAAAGTGTGAATGGGAACCTTCTTGTTGTCTCATGGCCTTCACAAAGTAGGAGTGATGACCAACATGGTGAATGAGTGCCTCCCTCACCCATGCTATCATCCAAATGAAGTGAGTCACCCTCCAACATGGCAACTCATGAAGAATCTCCTCCACCTTTGGCTCCTGAAATGTAGGTGGGCTGAATAAATGAACATGATAAGCAAGAGGGCCTATCCCACGTTGTCCTCCTCTCCACTTATGATAAGTGTAGAGGGAATTCTGATCTTGGGTTGCAACATAGTTGCCCTCCAATGGCAAGAAGAATATTGAGTCTCAAAGGACTCTTCCTCCAAAATCATGAGACATGCCAACCCAAACCATTCCATTCAAGATGAATGGCACATCATCACCATTTTGCATCCAAATCAGAAAAATGCTGAAAGTTATGTGCAATTTTGGATGGTACCAAAGGTTCTCCAAGTGGATATTACGCAGTCTTCCCAACTGCTATTTGAGAATGTCATGTGGCAAGTGGTTTTGCAACAAGTTATAAGTTGCACATGTTTTCTCTTCCAACATGTGGAGGTGAGCATCAATTTCTATCAGTTATACATGGATAAAATAACAATAAAATTTCCCAAGGTTATGTATAGATGTGTTACTATCATCACAAACATTGGTCCTAAGAGACCATGAAACCCAAAAATACTCTTTCTCTCTTATGGAGCAATGCACTACTCATATATGGTGAGAAGATAGAAATACTCAATAGAGTAATCAAAAAGTACATAAATGTATTTATTACCATGCATGGTAAGTAATTTGAAAGTGAGGTCCATGTATAAGTCCCCCCATGAGGATCCCCTCATAAAAATCTACAAGAAGAAGGGATACATATATTCCTTGGAACACTCCATCAATAAGAACACATTCCCATGTGATAGTGTTGTAGGCCTTAGAAATAAGGCTCCATGACTCCTCTTTTTGACATTCCATATGCCAAAGCCATCCACCATCATGATGCTATGTGAGAAGATCTTCTTCCTAAATGGAATTCTCTCATGATCCTTCAATGCTGAAGGGTAGCCTCCATGCACCATGAATGTGCCTTCTTACTCTCTAGAAATCCCATGAAAAGTATGGGAAGAATTATTTCCATACTTTCCCAAGTGAACCCACAACAACAACAACTCATGTTGCTCCCTCATCTCCCTCATACAAGCCATAGAGTAAGATCATATTGGTCAACTTGTATGACTCCCCATCAAACAATCCAGCCATGAAGTGCCTCCTCAAGTCCTCCAAGTGGTTCCTCCCACAAGAAGAGAAAAAGTGTGATGTGGTAATCATGGTTTGCCCATGGTCCCTCCTGAAGTGTAAAAAATGTAAAGTGGGGAGAATCATGCTCCCAATGGGCATCTTCAATCTCATCCCACTCTCCAAACAAAGCTCCCCATGAACATAAAAACATCAGCAATATATGGAAGAAAAGTACAATTATAACAAGTTTCCAAATGACAACCGGAGAGTGAATCCTACTCCCACTCATGGAACCAATGCAGTGCATCCTTTTCCTACATAAAAATAAGAAAAAAAAAGTGCTTTTCTAGCCACTTTTCTGCTACCATAGTCATCTCATAAGATGAAAACATGAAGTCACAATATGGTGTCAATGGTGCACACTAAGAATCATGTGGCTTCCCCCACAGACCATCAAAAAGATAGCCAGAATCAATGCTACAAGTAGTTGCAAGTACATCAACATAAAATATGCAAGAAGAGATAATTCTTCTTGTTACATCATGCTGCTCAAATAAGGAAAAGAAGTACAATACAAAATATGAAATGATACCTCCTCCATCATGTACTCGAGATCTTGAGCTGAAATGGCTCAACTGGAAATTCTCCTTCACCTCTAAAGAGTAGGGAAGTGGCTGTGACCTCCTCTTCATTACCATTCGGGCTATGCATCTCTCCATATGCTGATATATGTCATGTTGGATGCCCTCCCAAGTGAACTCCTCCATCAAATGGAAATATGCCTCCAAGTGCATAGAAGAGAAGTCCTCATGTGCTACATGTAGCAGCTTCTCCTTGAGACTAGAAGATCTAGTCAAGAAGATCCTGCCATAGGAATAGATGATCACATCATCCACCATGTATCGTTCATCTCCATTTGGGTCATCAAGAATCATGCATGCACCAATATCCTTGGATTACTCTACCGAGAGCTGAGATCTCCAATAAGGATCAATCCTCCTTAGAGACAACGCTGGTGATCTGGCATGTGAAGCTCTCCTCATGTTGATGCCTGCTACTTTGACATCCCCCATGCCAAAGTTCTCCCCCAAACCTTCACCTCTCCAGAACCCAAGAGCAGTGAATCTAAACACAAGATGTCTTTCATCAATGATAAATTTGGTGGCCTCCTAGGTGGAATGCCTCCATGTAGTGAGACATCAATGTCAAGAGTGGACTGTACATATGGTTGGGCAACCTTTCCCTTGCTTCCACAGCGCAATACAGTCTGCCTCCTCTTTAAACTAGCTCTGTGAAATAGAGAAGGGTGTGTGCCTCTCATCACATGATGTTTCTCTTCCTCCCTACCTCCTCCTTCCAGCTGTAGTGCTGCATAATCATGCTGCAAACTGATTGTGCTTAGACCTCCATGTATGAGATCCTGGGGAACTTCTTGTAAGGATACAAGAATCCCTCCTGTTGGAGCATGTACTCCTCTTCCCTCTGCATGAGGCACTTGATTTTCTCTAGATGTGACAACATTGTTTCCCTCATCCTCATCAATGTGTATGGGAAACATCTCAATAGTTGGATCCTCCTATGAAAAGGAGATCCCCATGCACTCTTGTCCAAGAATATGAGCTGGAGGTATTTCTTCTGGCAAAGTGTAATTTAAGATGTCAGCTTCTCCCATGGTTTTCTGAAGTGGATTTTCCTCCATCACATGCAAGGGTTTTGTCCTCTCAAGTTTCCCTTGCTCATGTGTCTTAGGATGTTTTTCACCAAACCTTCCCACCAATGTTTCTATGAATCTTGCATAAGAGGAAGTGTTTGCATTCTTTAAATAACAAGATTCAAAAATCCACCATGCATGAGCCTTACCTCTGAAATTCAGTGCTGCAACTCTGATGGCTTCATCTTCAGAAATATGGTGCTACTGAAAATAGGAGCCTAGCTCCTTCACCCAAGCTCCAGCTGAACATGTAGGTGATCCAGAAAAAGTAGATAGAAGAAATATATCTGCATCACACTACTTTTTCTTCTCCACCTGGATCTTTCAAAACTCCTGGAAATTAGTATGATCTCTAAACCTCTTAGTTTGAGATTCATACTCCTGCAAAAAATCACTAAGAGTTCTCCTCTTAGGAATTTTTCCTCCTCCCATCCATCTCAAGATATATTTGGGAACTTGACTATGCTATGAATCATTGTGTGTAGATTCATGCTCACAATCACCATGTGAAAATATATATTCTACTCTAGATCCAACTTCCTTTGGAGATCCCATCTCCAATCTCATTTTCTTCAGCTCTCCTTGAGAGCTCTACATAGATTTTGGAAGAAGCTTGGTAATATTGTCTTCCTTTCTTCCTTCACATACTAAATATTTCTGATTTCTATCCGTATCTCCTTCCTCTGGAATGTAATGGCCTAAGATCCACAGGCTAAGCCAAGATTGAAGCTTTGATACCACTGTAATATCCCAAAATCAGGAAAGCTCATGAATCATGCATTAAAAATGCATTTCTAGCAACATATGTAATAAAAAAGTGAAATGGACTCTTGGATCCTATAGATTAGTCATATGTAACCTAAATCCAAGAATAGAGCTGAAACAAATCAAACTAGGTGGGTTAAATAGACCTCCCACACTAGTGTAGCTGAAAATAACCAAAAACCCAAAAACTGCAAAATACCGGAGTTGCTGCATTAAAGTGACTGCACAGTATTATGAGGGTTTTAACTCAGAAAATGGGAGAAAAAGTACATCTACTCATATATTTAATAGAAATTCTAAATAACAGAGATCTAGTCTCCTCGTACAAACACAAGAGAACCCAGCAAGGGTTTCTTGTCAAACACTCTGCATACAAAATGTGATATTCAGAAATTTACTGAATCACCACTGCAACACTAAAGCATAAGAGTGTAGAAGGCTGAAATATTTCTGATAAGATGTATATCCCTGAAATTATTCCTCCCATGAATGGATGAACCTCTCAATCATAAGAAAACACTGCAACAGAGCCACTAGACCATGCACTGAATGTTGCCTCCAAAATAACGCATGCCCTAGCTGAAAAAACGTTGGGAATGTATGGGAAATGTGTGGTTTGATACCACAGATCTGAAATAGGCTTTGGATCTCTCCAAAAAAGCCCCTCAAGTGAAGTAAACCTTCCTCCAATGAGAAACTAGCTCAGAAATCGAGATTCCAATCCCTTCCACTGCTGCACCCAACAACACTGCACAATCTCCGACAAAAACTGCGCTGATGAAGTTGGCTGAAGCTTGGCCTGAAAACCTGATGTGGAATGATGAATTCAAACTCTCCCAATGAGGCTCCTCAGGGAGAGAGATGGGATTCCTGCTCGGGAACACTCGGTGGTACTGCAACCCTGCTAAGCAGCAAAGGGAGCAAAAGTGTGAGTAAACAAGAATAACAATCTAAAACATGAAGAATAATGCTGCTATCCTCTTCCTTCAATAAAACATGAGTTTTATTGCCCTTGGCCCCACTGAATTAGGTCATCTATATCCAAATATACATCTCCCTCCAAAACTGCGTTATTCCTCCTTAGATTCCTCCTCCTCCACAACTGCGTTATTCCTCCTTAGATTCATCCTCCTCCACAACTGTGTTGTTGACTTAGTCAAAGTGGACTGAATCAACTTTATTTTATCCCTGTTCACACATGGAAGTGTTTTATTAAGCTAGAAATAGTTTCCCCTTCCACACTTGGAGTATTTTTATCCTCCTCAGGAGACATATGGGCTTTTCTACCCATTTATTCACCGACTAGAGCTGTTGCTAACTCTAATGTTCCATTTAGCTTTGAGACTAAAATTTTGGAACATTACATTAATACAAGTCATTCTTTACCAATTCAATCAAAGGGATTGGTATTTTAAGTTTTGCAATTTTCGATTGTATGTTGAATGCAGGTTGAGCTTTACTGATTTGAATTAGTTCTTCTTTGGTAACTGTAGTTTGGGTTGGTTTGTCTCGCTTTTCTACAGTTTTTTTTTCATTTTCAGTTATTTTAGGGTTCTCTGTTTGTGTTTTCTATGTCTTAATACTTCTAAATTTCTTTTCAGTGATTGTTTGTGAAGCAGTAGATGTTCTTTTTTATTTAGAATTTTCAGCAGAGGCTTTAGAAGCAACAATTTGTGGATCTACTATTTTAGGATCAGCAGAAGGATTTTTGAGATCTAAATTTGTTTTTATTACAGAGTTAGAAGCTTTAGTAGCAGTATATTTTTTATAATCCTTTGTAACTTGAGAAACTTCATCAGTAATGTCAACAATTTTAGGGCCTGATCCTTTCTTAGGACTAGAAATGTTTTAGGAAGAATTTGAGTTTTTCTTATTTTCCCTTGGGAGAATTTGTAGAACTTTTGTTTTGGGGGCTTCTACTATTTTCTGATTTTGATTTTGGGAATTTTTCTTAGTAGAAGCCTCATTATTTTTCTTGTTTCTAAGGTTATACTGGATGTGTATTTCATTTATTGCATAGTCATAACCTTGCTTATAATCAAAGGATTCACTAGAATCTAATTTAAGCTGTTGAAGTTCAAACAATTCCTGATATTCCTGAGTTAATAAAATGGTATTGTTGTCATCAATTCCCATTAGATTAATAGTATCCTCCTCATCATCATTATTATTCCGAGAAATTTCAGCATAGTTCTCTGGAATGGTGGCCTATTAGTTTAGTCCGGGGATGTTTCTTTTCCTTTTCCAGAATTTATATTTTTTTTAAATTTGGGATTTCTAATCTATTGTTGGTTATCCCACTGAGGTCTTCTCTCCATATTATCTAATATATCAATCACTCTTTCTAAATTTTTACCTATAACTTCCATTTTTGGGTTTGAATTTTCATTTTCTTCTTTGATAGTAACTCTTATTTCATTTCTAAGTCTATCTTTTCTAGCTAGGATGTTCACTTCTACACTTACTGCATCAGTTTTCATTTTTTCTAAAGTATCTGCATTTATTTCCCTTAATTGGTATGCCATATCTGTATCAAATCCATCAGGGAATTTGAGCATAATGGAATAAGGATTAGGTTTCATATTTGCGGGGATAGAATTATAGACACTATTATACCTAGTGCAGTAATCTTGAACTGATTCATTTGGAGCTCTTTTTAAATTATCAAATTCAGAAAAAATTTTGAGGCGGTTCTTTTTCTTTGCCCATTTATTTAAAAACAAAGTAAAAAAGACAGCTAAATTAGTTACACTACCAGCAGCTAAATATTTAAACCATTTCTTAATTGCTCTTGTTAAAGTTTGAACAAACAGTCTTATTTGAACATTTGAATCATCAATTTCATAAATTTCAAAAAGTTTGTCATTTTATTAATATGTTGTTGAGTAGAATATTGAGTATTGAAATCAAACAATGGTATTTTGTTTTGATAATATTGTAGCATATCTTGAAGTTGTTGTGGTAGGACAAAGGGGGCATATCTAGTAGCCAGAGCTTGAAGCTTAGCTTGATTAGGAGGTAAGGTTGAACTACCTGGAGCTGTGCTGGAAATGACAGTGGATGAACTAAAGATAGTATTTGAAGTGCTGGGAAATGAAGATGACGCTTTTAAGAAATCAAAAGGTAAACTAATGGATATGGTGGATGAAGTGATTGGTGGAAATAGCACTCTGGGTTGTAGAGGTAGTTTGGGGATAAATGGATCTGTAGATGAGCTGGTAGTAGGATTTAGGAATGATATGACAACATAAAGAGATGAATCTTTAGCTAGAATTATTGTGGTATGTAATTGAGAAGCTGAAGGTCTATTTGGATAAGTCAATAAATGAGCTAATTCAATAGCTTCATCAATATATTTTAGAATATTAACATTAATTTCCTCAACTTTGGTATGACATTCAACTTTCTTAGAACTTACTGCAATAAATTTTTGTTTTGCATTCAAAAATGAAATAAAAGAAGGGTCTAAAATAATAGTTTTTAAATCATTTTCAGATTTACTTTTAAATAATGAATGCTCAAATTTTAGATCAAAATTAATGTCTTGCAGACCTTCTAATTCACTGGGTAATGAAATCACTCTTATCAATGAGATTTCAAACTCTAAATTTTCTGTTTGTTTTTTCTTTTTAGAAATTTGGTCTGGGTCATCTACTATTATAGCAGGCTTAGGATCTGCGTTAGACCTAGTATAATAGACTTTCCTAGAAGCCAGAATTACAATTTTTCAATACCCACAACCTATAAAAACAATCTTAAAGTAAAAGGATGATTTAAAATATTTCTTTAAGACTAATTTTATGACTAAGGACTGGTTATTTCTCCAGTATGGTCGCCAGGATTGTTATCACTCTAGTAAATTCTTAAGTTGTGGGATTTTGGTTTTTAAGTCAAATAATACTAGAGGTAACCACAAACCTACTTCAAACTCTAGGATCTAGCCTTCCTTGGGTTCAGAGAGGGCTCTCTCTTTAAGATTTAACTTTGTTTTAGTTTTGAATATTAGGCTAGCTATTAAATGTAGATTTGGTTTTGTTTTGTTGGATTTGGTTGGAAAATCTCACTTGGAGGGTAGATAGAGGGAAATCAACTTGTCCATTGGCCTATGGAGTCTAAGTCAAGCTAACAGAACTGGGATCAAAGCCTAAAAGGTCAAATGTCTTCAGGGAAAGGTAGATAACCCTTGGAGATATTGGGAAAATTGGTTTTGAGGTGGTATGATCAGGATAAAGGAAACTTAAGAATCCTTAGATCTGGAAAAGGGAAGTAGTAGATAGAAGTCAAATGGGAGAGGGACCAATTAAGGTTTCCCTACATTGGAAATCAGAAGAAAAAAAAGAAATGATAACTAGTTAAAAACAGGGTGATATTAACATGTCATGTAGTAATACTCCTAGTTATACATTCAGACTTAGAATTAAAACACAGAATATTGTATGTAACAAAAGAAGATAACAATGAAAATTTTTAGAAAGTACTTCACTGCAGATAGCTTATCATAGGGATCTTGAAGTATGATGCCAAAAATGTGATCCAATCTGCTACTCAAATTCAAAATCCAAAGCCTTCAAGTCAACAAATGTCTATGGTAATCTCCAGCAATTTTATTCGACACGAAAATACTTTCAAGAGTGAAGTATTTATATAAAATGTTTTACAAAATATCCTAGATGACTTCTAGGAATAAACTTAGGAAAATTAAATCTTTTACAACAATAATAGTGACACCTTGCTCAACAAACTAGCAAGCTATTCTATTTTATTCAAAATAAATAGAAACAGTTTGTAGATAAGAAGCAACTGGCTACTTATGTGTCTTTCCTGCTGGATTTTTAGATATTTTTTAAAAAATAGTTTCCTTCACTGATAATCTTTCACGCTGATACTCTTTACCTTTAGTAAAACTATGTTCTTGCTGTAAAAATATGTTTTTATTGTGAAATCAACAAATAGGATTTTTTTTTTCATTGTGCTTGCCTTTATTTCTTTATATAAAATTAGTCAATTCCTGCCAGTCCTCACTTTTTAGGAATTCTAATGTTCTTGAGTTTCCTAAAAATTTCATCAGCCTCATTGTACCGGGAAAATGTAGGTATTATGATAAACAAATGTTTGATTTCATACTGCAAATAAAATAGATCTTCAAAACTTTTGAGCAATACGTTCCTAGTGGGGATTCCTTGGCCTCTTGGCTTGTTCACCTGCTCTTTGGCATGTTCTCTAATCTTTTTGTCATAATCATTTTGTGGCATTAGATTTTCATTAATCACCATAATATTTGGAAGTCCATTTTGCCTCAAATTGGTGAATTTAACCATGAATCTAGTGACAACAGTGTTCCTTCCTTCACATTTCTCCTGAAGCTGCCTCATTAGATTTATTTTAGTGGTTACTTTCCTAATTTCTAGGATTGTGGTTGTTCTATCATTGATATTTAACTCTTCAAGTTTCTTTCTATTCTTGCTGTTTAAGAAATTAATTAACCTAACAGCCTTTTCTGGTTTATCTGCAAATTCTTCTTGTGTTTTTTGGATCTTTTCCTGAGCTGCCAATAGTAACTCTCTCTACTCAAAAATTACTTGAATTGATGGCCAAGCATCATGAACGGCTTCAATTACATTATTCATAAGTAATTTTTAATATATGATATTTGGTCCTTGAGAGTTAACTCTTTTTGGAGCTTCTTTATCTCTTCACTCAATCTGTGAGCATTTTGTTCATGTATTTTGGCATCTATTTGAGCTGCTTCGCTTGTCTTCTCAAGATTTTTAATTTTCTTGGTCAGTCTATTGATTTCATTGATCTTCAAGGACATTTCTTCCATTGCATTTACTAATCGACTACTTCCATCTGTAGGTGGAAACATTGTTATAGAGGATTGTTTTACTAAATTAGTTGAAGAATTCACTGGCACTACAGTGGCCAGTGGCTCTTTTGGTGCCAATTTCTCTCCTAAGGTAGAGGGTACTGCTACTGTGATGATTGGGATAATAGTGGGAATGACTGGTTCCTTAACTGTTTGCTTTTCTTGGACAACTTGGTCCATTTGTACTTCCATTTCTTTGATTTGAGCTGTGAGTTGAAGTATCAAGCTCATCATTTCATATTTCTCCTTCTAATCCTGTAAAACTTCCTTTGTTTGAGGATGCTCTCCTTGAGGAAGCTTGAGCTGTTTCCATTATTTGTGCATCTTCATTATTCAACTGTTCCTTATTCTAATTTGGCTCACTGATGATTACAACGGCTACATTAGTATCTGTCTGTGCAGTGTTGGTGTTCAAAGGTTGTGTTTCCTCAACATCAGTTGTTACTTTTCCTTTAGCTCTTGTATCCAGTTTAGGCCTCTTATTGTAAATGATTTTAAACTTAGTCTCTGTGGTAATCTCTACAATATAAAATCCTTCTTCTCTGCTTCTTTTAGTGGATGGTTTTGGCTATTTGGTAACTTCCAAAGGATGACTAGTATTCCTCTGGTTTACAGCCTCTATTAAAGTATTCTCAGTCCACTCAATTTGATTAGAAAATTTCTCTATATCTGGCTTTGACTCATGGATAAAGGGTGTTAGTTTTCATTTTACCCTTAGTTTACTGAAGATCCCTTGTGGATCATAGTTCCATGGAAATCTTTCTTCAAATTTTTATTATTGTAATTGACTTGCTACTTCTTTTTCTGCTTCTCTTTGATTACATATGAAAGGCTCAATTTTATTTTTTAGTTTAAACTGAGTCCTTTTCTTGGCTGCCATAAAATTAATTGAATCTGAATTCAGGATCTGCCTAAAGTATTCTAAGGAAAAGATCCTCATAGATGGATGCTTAGGTAACTTGTAGGGTAATAAGTTAGAACCAAAAACTCTGATTTCAGTGAATTCCTTATATAAATACCAATCTCCTACTTTGCTTTGCTCTGATAGTTGCAAAATTATCTTCATTTCCTCACTGATTCTGGGCTACTTTGCTTTTGTCAAGATGGTGGTCAATGGATGCACAAACAACTCAACAAACTCTGAATAACTGAATTATGGCCCTTCGTTTCTGAGTATAGATGTCCAAAATACAACTGATAGAGGTTCTCCTTCTATATCCAATTTTTGAAGTGAAATAGGAAAGTTCTCTGATTGGAAAAATAGAAACAAGTGTAAAAGATAAGAGGTATATCTGAATACCCCTTCCAGATACAAGTTAGAAAATTGATAATGAATGTTATCAGCTATAAAACCAACATAGTCAAATATAACTGAGGGTGACTTTCCTAGAGAAAATGTAAAGAAAAATCCCAATATTGACTCATCAGAATGTTCATAGGTGAAATACCTAAATATAAAGGAAAGCATGGAGATAACATGCCTTGAACCTTCAGGGAATTTGGCAGTGGAATATGGAGGGTTTAATTTTGGGATTTCAACATGCAGAGGCATGAAATTTTGGAAACTCATAAACCTTTTAGGAAAATCTAAGTTAATGTATAACATAGTGATGGCTTCAATAGATAATGGGACTGCTTGTGGGTCTGATTAAAGCTGCAACATTTGGTTTATAGACTCTATTGTAATCGTAAATAGGACTTCTTTGTTTGCATTCACAATAGCTCTCTATTCTACAATGTAGTGTTGGTGACACAGTCTGATAAGTTCTTGACAAGGGTGTGTCAAGGGGACTACATATTTGGGCAAATTGGATTCCCAAATGTGAACATATTCTTGATCATCTAGGGATTTTTCAAAACACTAGTTGTGTATGTCTAACAAATTGAACTCAACTATAGGATCAACTATTTTTTAATCAATATTTTCTAGAGGAATATGCTCAATATCAACAACTGGAGGCTGCAATGGGTTGACTACAATGGCAGTATCTGGATTCATGGCTCAAGTAGCTTTGAGAGTCTTAGAACCTTCATATTTTTTTCCACTCTGTTTTTTAGGCATTTTTACTAGCTTTTGCAAGCTTAAACTGTTTGCAGAGCCAATTTTACTATGACAGAGGCTAGATTAGGCAATTTCAACAAGATAGAATGCTTCTCTGGCTTTTATAGTCAACTAGGTTTCTCAAATGAGGTTTTAAGGCTTAAAAACTAATCAAACACTGAAAGAAAGGGTTTTCTGAGTTTCTTGACTACAAATTGGGCTCAAAATTTGATAAAAAAAGGTTTTTCAGAAGATACAGGACACCTGTAGAGGATTTTTGGCTTTTAGAGCTTAAAAATATTCATTAAACTGTGGAAAACTCAATATTTTCATAAAAAATGGTGTGCAATAGATAAAGGGTTTCCGGGAAAAAATTTCCAGAGTTTGGCCTGTTTCTGGGACTTTTTTGCGCAATTATTTACTCAATTTCTTAACTTGAAGTGTTTTCTTTCTTTAACAATGGTTTTTTAAATTTGGTTGCAAGTTAAATTCTAAGAAAAATACCTGTTTTAATGCAGGTATTGACTTTGAAAGGGTTTTTATATATTTTGATCGAATTGATGGCTTTTAGCAGTTCCTCTGGAGCAAGGAAACTCCTCAACAGTCTTTACGGGTGTAATTTGCAAATTCCGGAGGTTTGGGCGTTTAAAATTGTAACCAAGGGATTTAACAAGGTTTTAACAGTCGGCAGAAGCGAAACAATGGTTAAACATGCAAAAGATATGAATTAACGCATTTGCCAAAGGTTTTATTAAAACGTATGAATTTGCATTAAATGTAGGTCTAATCATGGTGGGAGGCAGTTTTGGATTGAAAAGGTTTTGAAAATAGGCAGTTATCATGTGGGTATCGAGCAGTTAGTTGTTTTGAACAAAACCCATGCAACCCAATTAGGAGAGGCCATGTGGAGGGAAGGGTCTATCTAAAATAGCCTATTTCTCATAGCTTTTGCGTTTGGGCGGGCATGCACTTTTTCTATGCGATATGGATCGTCGACCATCAGATCTGAGAAAGGGATGTGAACAGTCGGGATTACTTTGGAAGTTGCATTGAACAAAGAGATGTGGGATCGGGTTTCTATGTATGGGTGGCTGGGTTAATATGTATTTAAACCTTTATAATTTGGTTGTTTGGGTAAAGGTTTAACACATATATGAAATGTTTTATTTACTCATGATATAGGCAGGGATTAATGTTTTTTATTCAAAACATTTGTTAAATGTTTAAATAAAAATATATGTAGGCGGGTTAAATTATATTATATAGTTTTTAAACCTTTTACAGTTTTCAAACCATGGGGCCGAGATATTTTAATAACGCTAGTTTTTAGACCAAAGCGTTTATAATTTAGCGTTTTTATTTGTGCACATGGGATAGTAAACTTTGGTTAAAACTTTATAATAGTGGGTTTTTGGGGTTTATTAAATATAAGGGAATTAATAACTAGGAAATGGTATTTCTTAGGGATTTAATCAAATATGTTAAAAGTTAATATGAAAGAGGACTGAAGTGTAAAACAAAAATACATATTTTTCTCTAAACATAGTTTAAAATCAATTATTGCTCATATTTATATTTTCTTCACTAATACTTAGGATAAAATGTAATTCTGAGGGTTTTTACGAATGCTTCTGAAGGGATGAAGTTAATTATATGGGATTTTAGCTTTGCTAAGTAAGAATATGTCTTTACTTAGAAAAAAGGGGCTTTAATGTATGAATGAAGGATTATTTATGATAGAAGTGGGTTTAACATAAGAACTCAATATTTTTAACTAACCAGTCATTGAGCCTTGGTTCCGGTCCCAACAAAATTCATAGAAATGCTCTGAGCCTATTTGAATAATAGCTTAGAATATTTAATACTCATGGGGGAGGGGAAATTAATGATTTGGCCTGATGATCATTTATTACATGCCTGCCCCACTGCTTTCTACCTACCCAATATTGTATTTCTAACATTTTTTCTTCATTTTTCAGGTGCATTTAGGCTTGCAAACTTAAAATATTTTCTTTCAAAGCATAAAACTAATCTAAATCTACCTTATTTCATCCGAGGTCTCAGATTAAACTATTGAGCTCCTCATTATTCTCTACCTATCTACTGATTTTTCAATTTTAAATTGTTTGACAAATCTTTATTCACTATCTAAAACATGAAATTGAAACATGAAAATTTAAGAATAAGTCGTTTAATTGATCATGGATTATGGAATTTATTGACAGACTGCACATAATCATTTATTTTTTGTAGTAAAAAGCAAAAGTAGTGGCATTTGGAGTTGCTCACTTTCAGGTTTTTATTTCTCTTTTTTATTTTGGGGTTTATATTTTTATAAGTCATTTGATCATTCTTTTAGGAATTTTTACGCTCTTTTTGATTTTTTATTATTTTTCATTTTTTTTAAATATGGGAAAACAACTTGCAGAATGCAAGGTATGTACATATTTACAAGACTTACCAAAGTCAATTCAAAATTTCATGAACCGCATTATTGTAGGACCCTAACACACGGCGCCAGAATCACAGCGACGAAGCCTTTCTAGTCGTTCAGATTGCAACCAATTATGAGTAGTTCCATTTTTGAACATTTTTTCAACTTGGACATGATCTCCTGATTGCACCTCCCAAATGGGAAGCTTTTGGACCCCAAAAGCTCTCTGAATTACAGAAATTGAAGATGAGGAGACTGATTCTCCACTCTTCCAACCTTTAACCACTGAAATCTTCCTGAATTCATCAAATTGGGCTTCTCATAAAAGATAAATTCTTCCTTGAATCCACTGACTGACTGTTGCTAACCTTGACTGAGTCATAATGCAAATTTTTGAAATTTGCTGAACAACAACTAAAATTTGTAGAAATCATACTGGTCCTACAATGGTATACCTTCCAAGGAAACTGAAATTGAGATTCACCTTGCCAACTGTCCTCATGGAGAATTTTTGCCGAATGAGCCATGTACTTGTGTTGATTCCCGACCAAGTTTTCTCGCGATACCAATCTGCCATTTTGAAAATAGCAATGACCCTTGTTGAACTTTGTGCCCTCTTTTCTTGCATGCTTTACCCTCTCTTGGATTTTTGCACCACCTTGCACCGACACTTTGTTCTCTGCACCAATCGACACCAAAGACACTTTCTGCAACATCTTGTAATCTTCTTCCAAAGACAACCTACTTTCAGACTGAAACATATCATCATTTATATCAGCAATAACATGAAAAGGATTATGTACAAATTTTTTTTGCTTAATCATCAACAAAGTCAAATTTTGACTTGCATTGACAAGCCTTTTCAATTGCCCTGCATTCACTAAAGAAGATTCTAGCTTCTTCCGATGTGCTCTCACAATAAACTCCTTGCATTCCTTGAATAGATGATACATGTTCTCATGGCGATGGAAGTTCACTTTCCTGTCATATAAGTACGGACTACCTAACACCACACCTGTAATGTCAAGCGGTACTACATCTAGTTCAACCAAATCAACATAATGAGCTGTTATGGCGAAGCGCAACATGCACTTTCTTGAGACTTGTAAATTAGCATCCTTGCAAATCCATTTAAGTGGATATGGCTTTCGATGTGGAATGGTCTCAAGTTTCAGCTTCTTGACTAAGTCTTCTAATATGAGATTCGCTTGTGACCCACTGTCACATAGTGTGTCTATCTTTGTGTGTTTTGAGATTATCCTCACATGAAACAACTCTATCCTCCTCTCTTCATTTGGAGTTTCTATGTGACAGTTTAAAGTACTAGAACTGGGATTTGTTTCATTTACAATCTCTTTCCCCTTTATGTTCTTTAGTACCATGGCTATGCTTTTAGTTTCATCACCTGATTCAGACCCTAAGTCTTGTTCAGCAGTTGCAACCATTTTTCCCTTTTCTTTGGCCTTATCTTTGGTTTTAAATTTTTCTAGCTTCAATTCCAGATGAGGTTTCCAGCAATGGTCTTCATCGTGACTTGTTATGGAACAATTTTTACAAAATAATTTCCCTTTTTCTTTCCTATAGTTTGAATTTCTTTTCCTA
Organism: Pinus albicaulis; assembly: GCA_034641835.2. Lineage (NCBI taxonomy): Eukaryota > Viridiplantae > Streptophyta > Pinopsida > Pinales > Pinaceae > Pinus > Pinus albicaulis. The sequence goes on along the minus strand of CM076578.1, from coordinate 1,358,353,099 downwards.
CCTTTTCCTTTAAATTAACTACCCTCATTCCCATCAAAATATTGTTTACCTCTAGCCTCTAAATGCGTGGCTTGAACACAAACCTCATCTAGACTAGTAGGATTGAAAATAAGGATAGTATGTATAAGATAGTTGTGTAAACCACCTATATATTTAAGCAAAGCCTCTTGGCTATGAAAATCAATTCCAATTAATAAACCCCTTTGTCTAAACTCTTGAATGTAATCTTGAACACTTTGTCCCTTAAGTTGTCTAAGACTTTTCCAATTCATGATAGCCTTTTGTAAATGAGCTAATGGATGAAATTGCTTCTTAACTGCGGAAATAAATTCAGCCCATGATATAGTGATCTTACCTTGTTTTTTAATTTTATCCTTGGCCTTGGCCTCCCACCATACCAATGTTTCTCCTTCCATTCCTAAAGAGGCTAACTGAATCTTGGTGTCATCAGCATGAAGGTTTTGTATCCTCAAATAAACTTCTAACTGTCTTATCCAATTATCAATTTTCTCTGCATTGACCTCACCATTAAACATAGGAAACTCAAATTTAACATCATTCTTTAAAAATGGACATTTACCAAAGGTTTTAGACTTGTGATATTGATTCACCGAGGTTGAGGATGACAATGTAAAGGAAGAGGATGAAGATGGGGATGGTGGATCACCATTTCCTCTGTGTCCTTTCTTTGACTTATCATCACTTTTCATTCCTCCTGAAGAAAAATCTTCTTCTTTCTGGTGTCTAGACCCTTCTTCAACAAGCCTATCATTCCTTTCTTGGTAGAGTATCCTCACCATCTCTGTCATGTCTAGGAAAGCCTTTCGGAACACCTGTTCCTCTTCTTTGGGATCAATATCTTCAGGAGCTTCCCCTTCTCTTGAAGACATGATTGAGGCTTCTTCAATGGCTCTTGGAGGTGGATCTCTGGCCCTTCTTGGTTTTGGATTACTTTGTGCACTAACCAAGTGTCCTTCACCTCTCTTTATTTTAAGCCTAGTAAGCATCAAAACTTGCAAACAATCAACTATATCTTTGCAGAAGAACAAATGCAGAGTAAAAATCTAACTCCTAAGGCTCAAATCCTGAGCTCTGATACCATCTGATCTGAAAATGGAACTATTTTTAAATGTTGTGCAAAGTATCCATTTCCATTTAATTAAGTGTGCAAATTATTCTCCATGTCTTGCAAATTAAACAAAGTGTTTTTGGTAATTGTTTCTGAGTTTTTTTATGAGAAAATGTTAATTAATTTTATTTTTTAACATATTATATCAAAAATACACATCAATAGAAATTCACCATAGCATAACACAACAAACTGATGAGGCAGTTCACCCCTCCTGGGCTACATCTTCTGGGTCCAAGGCTCCCAATGGGCATGTCCTTGCTCTATTAAGTTTCTCAAAATGGTTATAAAGTGAAATATATGCCCAAAAAATCAAAACTAGTTGTGAAATTGACTTCAAAAGACAGAAATAAGCTAAAAATGGCTTTTGTTTCACCTCAAACAGTGAACTACAACCCAAAACAACTTCATCTTCCTGATGGCCCTGTTGGCCCTTTCCTCTTTCCTGAAGTAAGAATGGCTGAAGAACACCTCTGTTCACTCTATCATCTGTCGAAAACTCTCCAGAATGCTCAAGAAACCCAAAATTGACCAACATTTCATCCAATTTGGCTCAATATTGAGAAAGTTATAACCAAAAAAAATTTATGCCCAATGTCACTTGAAAACCCCACTAAATGTGGGCTAACTCTAGTTAACTTCGCTAAAGATGGCATAAATCCTAATTTGGTGGAATGCGCCCCAAATAGGGAGGAACCGTTTGGGCTGACATTAACTGTCAGGTTGCATGTTCAAATGTATTTCCGTATTAACCATCAGTTTAACGTTGGCCCTAATGGTTTTGAAATCGATACCATAAATGTTAAATCCGCACTATCACATGAACCCTAGAATTGTTTGCCGCGTGGCTTATGTTTTAACGCCTAGTCCTTGTGACGCGGTTCCATGTGGTTGGGTCTAGCCCTTTTCTTTTTCCACCTGATTTATATTTAAAACTTAAATATAATCTTCCCCCTAACCTTGTTAAGAAACATTACGCAGGCGGGGCGGCACAGCACTAGTGATAATAGGCAGAAGACCATGGTTCAATTTTGGTGGTCGCCAAAAATTTTACACAACAACAATTTACACTGGCCAGGGGCCACATGGCGGCCTCTGGGCTTGCCACGTGGCACCCATTGATTGGCCCAAAATAAAAAAATTCAATCCAAGGACGAATCCCATGATGCCACTTGGTGGATTCTGATAAGCCCATAGGGAATATTCCAAGGGAATATTCCAAAGAATATTCTTTTTAATTTTTTTCCAAAGTCAGAAATTCAGCTTAGGTCAACTGATTTTTTGAAGGATACTAGAGACTTCAAACCTGCATAACTTTCACATACGATGTCGGATTTGAGTCTCATTCATGGTGCCAGAATCGCAGTGACGAGGCCTTTCCGGTCATTTAGATTGCAACCAATTTTGAGCAGTTCCAGTTCTTAGCATTTTTTTAAACTTGTACATGGTCTCCTGATCAAATGGTGTTATCAGTATTTTCTAACTGCTGGATCAATTCTGGGGTCCACAGTGTGACCCGCTCGTCCTTCCAATGCTTCTGGAATTTGACCAACCTTGCAAGCCACTCCTGGAGCTCGATCGTAATGGTTACAAAGAAGATCTCATAGATCTCCGTGAAAATATACTTATTTTTTCGCTCTTCGGTGGTCAACCTCTTACTTTGGTTTTCTTTTACTGCAAATTCTTGAACTTGCTATTCGAAACATTCATCAATTTCTTGTCTTTTAGGTTTCTAGTATGGCCTTGGCATTACTCGATCCCTCTGTCAAAATTCTCCTGGTCCCGGAAACGAAACCATTTGTTGGCTAGAGGGGTCCTAACCCAGGTTTGGAGATTAAGGTTTGCCAACAAACCCCTATACTACTGGCCCTTTCGGCAGTGACTTGCTTGCACAGGCCAAAGTCTCACCTGAAGCAGTATGGGAGGGTGCTGGAACTAGGTTTCCACACCCCGGGAGAGGGTAGGTAAGCCAGGAAGAGTTGTGCTCTACTTCAAAAATACCAGATCGCATATCACAGAACCCAGATCTATCGATCCCTTCGCATCTGTGTGCACAATACCACTTATAATCACAGTAAACTACAGATACAGGACAATAAAGAAACTATCGCAGCTATTATTTCATAAAGTATAACAGACAGGTTCAGATCAATTGTCAACGCAACATAAGAAAATAACACAGTTACTTTCGGAGCTCACATAGAACCATGCATAATATAACAGATATCATAGAGTCGCATTAACAGATTCAGATATTCCAGCAACCTTCCACTTTCATTAATCCTTCAGATCCTTTTACAATACCCAAAACCCAACTTGTGCACACAGTAGTAGAGTCCACACACAGCAAGACTGAGGATCTCCATGCACACAGCCAACAGGAATTCCTTTCTCCAATAACCCAAAAAATATCTACTAATTCGTGATTCGCACCAATCTAATTCGTTTCTGCCTTACAACTCAAAAAAGGTTCAACTACTTATGCTTCTTTAGCCTATGCATCCAATGGTCCGTAAACTGTGGTTTGCAGACTCTTGGTCTACCCTTGACCCACTTACAATGCATTAGGGGCTTCAACCCACCCCAAAACCCCTGTGTTAGACTAAATATAATAAAAAATATACAAAATGGACCAGATTCACAGCTTTGTGGACCAGATTCGTAGCTTTGTAGGAGACCCTGTTCCAACATAGAGTGACATTACATGCCCTCTTTCCTGTCAGTTTTACATCAGTGCAAGGAGTTTCAACACAAATTTAAAACAAGTGGCTGAGGTTTTCATTTGGTTTTGCCTTTCACTTAACCTGATATACCTATTCACTCAATTATCTCATTCACAAGAAGACTGCCACTCCATTACCCTATTCATATCATTTTCACATAAGTGCTAGGGTTTCAGAGGCAGAGTGGTCAAAATTTCAGAAAGAGAGGACAGTGGTAGTGGAGGAGAAGGCCAAATTCCAAGAAGGCATCAACAAAAGGTGGAAAGATCAATAGGTTTGAACCACTCAACACAATAGAGCTAATGGCATCTCCCTTAACTATTTCCTGCTTCCAACATGTAGGATGCTTTGATTTTTGTGAGAAGGTACAGCAGGTGCAAAACCACCCTGAGCTAACTAGGCTCTTCATACTTAACTTGCATGAGAACCGGGTTAACCTTGTAGGGGTCAATTTTGAGCTATCTACAGATGCTATTACCAATGCCACAGGCATACCTAGTGTAGGGGAGGAATGGTTCAAGCAAGACAATCTTGACATGAGCTACTATGAACGATATTTAAAACCTAGGTACAAAGACCACAATAAATATATCTTTCCTTTCTCTCACTCACTTAATAGATATGCACCTATGATGAGGATCATTATGAAGTATTTTACATGTGAGGGAAGGTTCTCCTGGTTTTACTCCTATCACATTAGGCTACTTATTCACTTTACTAGGGTTAGGATATCGTACCTACCCTATTACCTCTACAAAATAATTGAAAAAATTCCCTATATTGTACAAAAGAGAGAGTATCCTCAGTAGATGCAAATCCTCTTTCACGACTCTCTTATTAAAATGGTTGTGATGCATCAATTGCAATAGAACGACATTCAATGGGAGGTTTTCATTACTCATGAGGTATTCAACAATCCATAAGCCCAACAACATCAAGATGTCCCTTCATCTTCTCATCCTCCCATTCCTCCATCCACTCACACTCCCTCACGACATGATGACTCTTCCACCTCACCATCTACTCACATTCCTTCACCTCAGAATAATCCTCCTTCATCACCCTCTCACAATCCCGCACCATCATCTCATGGCTCTAGTGCATAAAAGAGCAATGAAGAAGAAGGAAATGAGGAGGCAAATTTCAGTAAAGAAGAAAGCAGCAAGGAAAATAGCAATGATGATAGTAAGGAGGTTGGTAGTGATAAAGCAGAGAGCAGCAATGATGATGGCAATAGGTTAGAAATCCAAGATATCAGTGAGGCAAATGTAAATGAAGAAAATGCCAATGAGTCTGAAAATAGTGAGGCACATAATAGTGGTGATGAGAGCAATGAAGAGAACAATGAAGCTCATAGCAGTAAGGAAAATAGTAGTGAGGATAAGGAAAATGAGGCTGATGTCAATGAGGAAAATATTAGTGAGGCAGAAGAAAACAGTGAAGAAGAAAGAAATGAAGAAATTAATAAGGACGTTGATAGTGCTTCAAAGAGCCTTGATGGCACTAATGACAGCAGAGCACATGACAGTGAGACTTAAGACACTAAAATGGTAGACATTGAGCCCTTTTCTTTTACCTACCAAAGGGAAAATAGGCATGTGTTTGCTGCCTCTAAGAGGCAAGGGGCCATGCCTTCTAAATCAACCAAGTAGCATGATAAAGGTAAGGAAAAGGTCATGGATGAAGAAGAAGAAGACCAGCATGAGACTGAATAATAATTTCAACTCATTCATGTTGACAGTGATGACGAGAATGAGGCAAGGATCTCAAACATGCTCCTCCAAAGCAAGGATGCTTAGATTAAGGATTTTCAATCCAATATAGGTAGGGCTAAGAATGTAATCCATTATTTTGAGGTTGAAAAAAAACATTTGGAGGCACAAAAGGAAATCTATGATATTAGAGCTATCAGAGCTCAGAAAGGGGCTGCAAAATCCAAGGCTAAGCTAGATGAGGCCTTGGATAGATATGGGAACATTGATGATGAGGAATAACAATTTTCTAGGAGGAGGCCAAGGACAATTGGTTTAAAGAAGGCAAGAGGCAGCCTTGGCAGAGCATCTCACTCCAAGTGAGCTTCTTTCCATGGAGATTTACTATGATCGATAGCCTTGGATTGAAAGGAAAAAAATACACTTATAGGGTTTATTGGAGAAGACCAAGAGGGACCTTGACCTCCAAAAGAAGATGGCAATGCATTATGCCTTAAGAAACAAGATTGCAAGGGCCAAGCTCAAAAGAGCCCTTGCAATGATTCATTCCCTAAAGGAGGCTAAAGATAAATAAAACCTTGACATCCTTGCTGATGCATCCCTACAGGCATCCCAAACATAATTAGCAAGGCAAAATTCAAATTTTGGCACAATTTTGAAGTTTTTGGATTTTTGATTGTTTTAAAGGGCCAAAGGCACAACGTGACTGGCGCTGTGCTCTTTTTTGGGGCACTCTTTTGAGGAATGGTTTACATTTTCAGAATCCTTAGGCCAAGGACATCATCCTCACAAAATTTCAGATCATTTGGATAAAAATTGGTCCTTCAAAAGTGCCAAAAACACCCAATAAATCACCTTTCTGCCCTATTTTCAGAGTTGGCGCTGTGCCCTGAGAAGTATTGGGAGATTGAGTTTCTAAGCCGGTAAATGTAGTCCAATCAGAACACTAAAGGAATTTTTGGAGATTATACTAGACACGATTTCCAATAAGATATCATCAAGCTCATTTGGACACCTAGAAGGCTTCCAAATATTGGTAAAAAAACAGGTAATTTTTCCAGTGCAGGCACTGCGCCTTTGGACCTTGGAGTTGCGCCCTTGCCTGCAAAGTCAACAAAAGACACAAATTTATTTAAAAAATATATTTTTGAGGACTTTTAAGGCAAATCACTCCTAGCTAGCTCAAAATTTATGTTAGAAGTTATTTTTCATTTAATGAATTAGGATATTTGTGCCTTGGGCCTTGCATGGTCTCATAGGACAAATTTGGCATTTATGAGTAGTTAATAGTTTCTAAAACCCTATTTAGGGTTTTGGTCCTCTTTTAAATTTAAATAATGCATTGAGGCCTCATTGTAAATGTTAGTTGGTTGTTGAGCTTAATATGATCTAGACTTTGAGTTTGTTGAAGAAATTGGCTTTGGTGTGTTGTGATGGCTTTCGATTGAGCATCAATGGATCAAGCACATTCCTAGGATTCATGAGCTCTGTTATATGGTGATGTTATTCCACTCATATATTTTTTTACTTTAGTTTTCATTATGTTTCATGGTTTCTTTGATCATCGGACAAAAATTTTAGAGTAGGATATGCTTTCTTGGCACCCTACTTCTGTCTGCATCCTTGTATCTCTATGTTTTCTTCCTTGAATTTTAATTAAAGAATCCTTGAATGCTATTTAGTTTCACTAAAATGTTATGTTAAAAGTTATATTGGTTTGAAAGTAATGTTCAGAGAATTCTTAACTGCTCTCTAGGATTACTTGTCAGTTCTTTTAAGGTCTGTTTAGCAAAATTCTAGTTGAAGAATCCTTTATTGCTCTTTAGTTTTGCTATGCTATCATCCTAAAATATTTTATTATTCTTAGTATGTTGAAGGATCCTTAGTTTCCCTTTGAACCTATTTCATTCATAACTTCATGTTTATTTCTCACTCACTAAACCTACTTAGATCCATTTGGCCTTGTTAACTTGCCCTATGAAACACCCTTGACCTATTATTGTAATTTTAAAGCCCTTTGCAGAATCCATAGCCCAATGGATTGATTTTCTTTAACTCTACCTATTTTTCTTGATAACCTATCCAACCGAAAAAACAAACAAACAAGCCCTAATCCTTATAACTAGCCTAAAATCAAAACCCTAAAATCAACTAAGTTACATCTTTCACACAAATATAGAGAGAGCCCTCTCTGAGTCTAGGAAGGCTAGGTCCTAAGACTCGAAAGATTGGTTTGATGTTAGCCTTGTATATTTGGTCTTGCCAATCTGAAAAATTATGGGGACCTAACAAAACCTTTGCACCTGTTGCATGGTATTCTTCCATAAGGACCATCCTTGCTCTCTCGTGCAGATGGGTTGGCACATTCATCAGATGGATGTGAAGACTATGTTCCTTAATGGGATCATTGAGGAAGAAGTGTACATTGAGCAGCCTGAAGGATTTGATATATTCAGTAGCAAGTCACATGTGTGCAGACTCAAAAGAGCGATGTATAGGCTGAAGCAAGCACCTCGTAATTGGTACACACGGATCGACAGCTATTTCACTGGACTTGGCTTCACCAAGAGTGAAGCAGATGCAAACCTATACCAAATTATGGTGGAGGGTAAGCTTTTAATAATTGTTCTTTATGTTGATGATTTAATACTAACGAGTGAAGAGTAGTTCATACACTCATGAAAGGAGGACCATGCAAAGGAGTTTGAGATGAAGGATTTGGGCCTCCTTCATTATTTCCTTGGATTGGAAATATGACAGCGAGAACGTGAACTGTTTGTGTCTCAAGGCAAGGATGCTCGAGAGATACTTCAAAAGTTTCACATGTAGGACTACAAGCCCATGGATACTCCTCCTCTAGGAAAGAGGAGGAAAGAGGATGCTACATTGCCAGAGGTAGTGGACGCTACTGTCTATCGACAGTTGATGGGTCCGCTCATGTATTTAGTTAATACAAGACCAGACATATGCTATGCGGTGAACCATATTATTCAAGCGATGGTTAAGCCTACCAAGATCTTTTGGAAGGCTGGCAAGCATGTCCTGAGATATATCAGGGGCACATCTGAGTATGGACTATGGTATAGACAAATGGATGAGGTGAATTTGCATGGCTTCATGAATGCAGATTGGGTGGGAAACCCAACAGACAGAAAGAGCACATCAGGAGGGGTTTTCAGTATCAGATCTAGAGCAGTTTTTAGGTACAGCAGGAAACAAAGATCCGTGACACTCAATTCAACGGAAGCAGAATACATGGCAGCAAGTCAAGCTGCATGTGAGGCTATCTGGATGAAGAAGATCCTCATCGATTTTTTTGGTTCTCATTTAGATCTTACAATCATCCATTGTGATAATCAGAGTTGCATTAAACTCTCGATTAATCTTGTGTTTCATGATAGATCTAAGCATATAGATATCCGGTATCATCATATCAAAGATTGTTTTTAGTGGAAGATCATGTTGCTTCAGTACATTCCTACAGAAGATCAGGATGCAGATATTCTAACGAAGGTGCTCACTAGGAGAAAATTCAAATACCATAGAGACAAAATCGGGGTGAAGGATAATCCCTATTTTGTTGAGAGAGAGTGTTAAGATTCAACAAGATGATGAGCTTAGTGAAAATTAAGCACCTTCACTAAGTGGGGCCCGTAGGCTATTTTTAGGTGTATGTCTATTTTTAGAATGGTGAGCAAATTTTAAAGTTAGCAGGATGCTGATTCTAGATGGTTGAGAAAATTCTATCTTTGGATGAATTTCTATTTTTAGAAGATTAGGCAAAGTCTATTTATAGATCGCTAATTTAAAAATAGATGCATGTCGATTATTATTAGCCCTTAATAATAATCAAACTCTAAATATCAACTTATCCTCTTGAAGCACTTTATTTCAGTGAACAGGTGTGGCATATTAGTAGGCTGAAGGAATTACGCAATTCCTAGGTTGGTTGGTGTTACACTAAAAATTGTCAACTTGACATTTTTGTGACTGTATGAGCTCATTAACACTCATACATGCCTCCTCTACAAGTCTTAAAACCTTTACTCCTCATTTCAAGCCCTGAAGCAGGAGGAAAAACCCTCAAAATATCTAAAAATTTGGGTACACAGGTAACATGAGGCCTGCCTGCGTTCCTAGCTTGGGTACGCAGGTAATACACTTCTTACCTGCGTTCTAGAACGCAGTTTCCCTTTGCAATGCCTACGCACCCTCCTCAAACTCCAAAAGGCGAGAAATTAAAGTTAAAAAAGTGGTTTCAGGTCAATTCTAGAAGGTTCTAGATGAGAATTTTTGGGCATGAGTACGCTTTGATAAGGTGCATGTATCCCTCACCTTAAGGAAATAATCCCTTGATGTGAGGAGTCTATCCCTTTGAAGGAGGATTCTATCCCTACAAAGGTGGAATCCTAACCTCCTCATCTTCTCTATAAAAGGAGGCATTGGGTAGCCTCAAATGGTGAAGTTTTTGGAGATTAAGTTTTTGGAGATTGAGATTTTGGAAATTGAGAATTGGAGTTCAAGCTTTATGGGTGATTGAGCTGAAGTGTTGTTGAGATTTAGACTTCTTTCTGCTGAGCTTTTGAGAGGAAAGATCACATACCTCTTTTATTGACTTACACTTCATTGGTTCTTAGATTACATTAGAATCATCTTGTGTTTGAGAATTCTCTTGCATAGATCACATTTGCGTAATTAGAATTCTCATTTTCAGAATATGAATGAAAAATGTGCATAGATTACATTTGCATACTTTTCAAGTGAATTGTGCATAGATTACAACTGCATAGTTTACATTCTAAAAAATCAATCATTAATTTGGATCAATTTTCTTTGATTTGAATTTAGATGTTTTTATGCTTGTTTTAAAAACAAAAAAATAAAAAATTTCTTTGGGATTGATTTGCATTAGTTTTTATTGATAAAATTAGTGCATTAGAGAATTTGTTATATTTTCTCTTAGTGATCAATTTTTGCATTTTTGGAAGTGAATGGAAACTCTCTCCTTAATTTAGTTAGGATTCATCGAATTGAAAAGATTAAATTATCATATTCGATTGCATTCAGTTTTGGGTCGGATTATAACACCATTGGTTTCATATCCATTTACCTTTTTGAGTAATAACAGCCTAAATAACACAGCGCTTAATAAAATTCATCTAGTAATTTTTACATTTTTAGGGCTCTTTCCACCAACCTAGCTCAGGATTAGTGCTTTGGAATAGGTTGTAGTTAACTTTCCAAAGCAACTAAAACAAACAACTAGATAAATCTTGCGGTAGGAAATAAATCCAATTGTAATTGGTACAATCTGGGAAGCTTCTCTTAAAGAAGTCAATCACGAGATCATATCCGAACCTTTGAGACAATCAATTCTATTTCATTGGGAAAGATAGAAGATTTTGCATTCATTACAAATGGTAAAACTCAGATTAACCATTGTCGAGGAGCCTGGGGTCACTTGTCGGTAAACCTAGGATTAACCATGTCGAGGAGCCTTCAAGGGGATTGAGCTTTGTTACTCTGCCCTTGTGCATGGAATCGGATCATAGACTGTTCCCCCAGTCATATTTGTTACTGTTGGTAACCTTAGTGTCCATAAACTTAAGATTATTTCCTAAGGTGACGGTGAAGGAAAGATCTCATTGTACCTGGAGCAGACGTCGACTAGAGTCACTTGGACTCTCTGGGGGGTTCTCTTCACTCGAGATGGTTTTGTGAAGAAACTTGTGCTAGTCTGTTTCATTAAGCAGGTTGTCGGGGTAACTGTTCCAACCACCCTTTCTGTATTCAATTCTACGATGTTGGATTTCATCACCAACTAGTGTTTTTAGTGCGGGAAGTTACTGTTTGTGTGTGGTTTGACTCCTAGAATTCATAGCTTGTGTTAATTTGTTTGTTTTTACTTTAAGAGACCATAGGTGTGAATTGTGAATTTTAATTGTTAGGTGTGAATTGTTAATTGTTAATTTTAGTTTTAAATTGTTAATAAAATTCACTAAAGTTGAATATAATGGCAACTATTCCGGAATTTACCAACCAAGGAACCCCTCTTAATGAGAATCCTAGTACTTTTCCTTTCTTTGGAAATGTTGGTCCTCCTTATATGGCTACTTTTTCATTACCTTGATTTACAATAGGTTTACCAATATGGTTATTTTCAACTTCGTTGGCCCCGAATACTCCAATTGTTCCACCTCAACCGGATGCTTCACCTCAACAGAGTTCACCATCTCAACATCACCAACCTTCTGTTGACCCTTTACCTTCTTTGCCTAATATTTCTTCCTCCATTTCTTCCTCTTCACCTGGTAAAAGCCTTGACACTAGTAACCAGGTGGCTAAGAAGAAGAAGAAAGGGAAGAAGAAGAAGAAGAAGAAGCAAGATAAGAAAGAAGTCAACCAACCAACCATGGCTGTAAGTGTTAGTTGTGTTGAGGAAACCTCCAACATGCATTGTAAACCCAAATACCCTTGCAGGATTTGTAAGGGTGACCACTTCCTTATCAATTGTCCCGGTATTCCAAAGGTCTTGGAAGTATGGTCAGAAAAATCTCATCAACTTTCCATTGATCCATCAACCAGTGATAGTTAGGTTCCTAGGAAAAAGGGTAAAGTTAGGTTTCCTTGTAAGTTATGCAAAGGGAGTCATCAAACTCACATTTTCCCTCACATGGATGAAGCCTCAAAATTATTGGAAAACCTTACTGTTCCACAGCAATAATTTCCAATTGGTTACCGTAAAATTTCTCCCAACCTACCGTCAACTGACGGAGTGATTGATCTAATTTCAAGTACAATCGATCCCACTCTTCCATTGGAGAGTGAAACTCATATCACTCAGGTTGATGATCCATTAGTTGATCAAGTGGTCGATTCGATTTCACATTCGGTCGATCCCATTCTCCCTGTAGAGAGTGAACTTCATACCACTCAAGTTCTTCTTGTTACATCAGATTCTTCTACGCCGGGGGGCATTTCACCTGTTTCTACAGAACCCCCTCCAAGTACTGAGGTATTTTCCTTTGATTGGAATAGACTGACAGAACCTCGTCTTCCTTCCTCCATCCCTTTCCAAATCATTGTGAAGTTTGGTGGTAGGGACATACACCACACATAGGTAGATGAAGGTGCTTCTGTTAGTATTTTATCCTCAACTGCTTGGAAAGCTTTGGGTTCCCCTCAGCTTGTGCCTATTACGCAGAATCTGAAAGCTTTTAATAGAACCATTAGTGAACCTTTAGGGATCCTTCCTAAGTTTTCTATTACTTTGGAAGGTAAAACTGTCTATATTGATATTATGGTAGTTCGAGGCCCCTTGGATTTAAATTTACTCCTTGGGCGAGACTATGTTTATGCAATGAAAGTTGTAGTATCGACACTCTTTCGCGTGATGTCTTTCCCTCACAATGGAAACATTGTGACTGTAGACCAGCTTTCATTCACTAGTCTTGATTCGACTACCAATTATCCGACATCCCTGAATGTTCCTCATACGCAAGTGGTATCTACCCTGCCACGGGTTAATTATGTGGCAACTAGTCCCATGTTTTCAGTTACCGATGTAAGTGAGCCTCTCACTGTTTGCTCGTCTTCTTTTGACTTAGATCCAGTAATTGACATGGAAAACTCTATGGGATTATTTGAACGCGATGTTCTTATCCCTTTTGAGTCCCTTGACATGTGTTCCTTCCAGAGAACTATTCTTCCTTCTGATGAAGACCTCTTGGAAGCCATGATCAAGGTGTGTCCATTGACATGTGTTTCTTCCAGTTGAAAGCCATGATCAATTTTATGAGGACAGTTCCTTTTACTGTGTCAACCTCATTAAAAAATGAATCAAGTAGATCCGAGGAAAGTTCCTTTTGCTGTGTCAACCTCATTAAAAAATGAATCAGTTGGTGCGAGGATAGTTCTTTTTACTGTGTGAACCTCGTTAGAAAATGAATCCGTGAGTTTGAGGATGGTTCCTTTTATTGTGTCAACCTCGTTAAAAAATGAATCAGTGAGTGAGGATAGTTCATATTACTGAGTCAACCTCGTTAAAAAATGAATCAGTGAGTCTGAGGAAAGTTCCTTTTACTGAGTCAACCTCGTTAAAAAATGAATCAGTGAGTCCGAGGATAGTTCCTTTTACTGTGTCAACCTCATTAAAAAATGAATCAGTGAGTGTGAGGAAAGTTTCTTTTACTGAGTCAACCTCGTTAAAAAATGAATCAGTGAGTCTGAGGATGGTTCTTGTTACTGTGTCAACCTCATTAAAAAATGAATCAGTGACTGTGAGGACAGTTCTTTTCCTATGTCAACCTCATTAAAAAATGAATCAGTAGGTAGATTCTAGAGAGTAGATTAATAGATTAGAAATAAGTAGTTTCTGAGGATTGTTCCTGTTACTGAGTCAACCTCATTAAAAAATGAATCAGGTATGAGGACAATTCTTTTCCTATTTCAACCTCGTTAAAAAATGAATCAGTTGGTCAGAGGATAGTTCCTTTTATTGAGTCAACCTCGTTAAAAAATGAATCGGGTATGAGGACAGTTCTTTTCTTGTGTCAACCTCATTAAAAAATGAATAAGTAGGTTATATAGGTAGATTTTAGAGAGTAGATAAGAGGAAAGTTCCTTTTACTGTGTCAACCTCGTTAAAAAATGAAACACGTTGCCATGATCATAGTTCTTTTTTTGTGTCAAGCTCGTTAAAAAATGAAACAAATCCTCCCCTAATTGAGTCGAGTCTTTGACTAGTCTCGTAAATTTTAAGTCATATTTAGGTTAGTTATTTCAGGTTTTGCATAATTTTCTTACAGTTTTAGGTCGGGTCTTTCATATGATCTCGTAAATGAACCTTCATTCCATCCAACTATTAATTACCAGTAGTGTACTTAGATGAAGGAAATGAAGCTGGGGGGGCATGCGCTCTAGCAGTTACGCTTAGGGGGAATCAAGCACAGTTTTCTCTCTGTTTCAAGCTTGTGTAAAAATGAAACTACTCTGAAGGATAGTTTTTCTCGGTTTCAAGCTTTTGTAAAAATGAAACCTATCTGGAGTCAATTTCGGTTATTTTCAAGACTCATTAAACTCATGAAAATCCCGAGATTATTTTTCTATCTTTCATTCTTGTAAAACACATGAAAATGTCGAGTTCTTTTCGTCTTTTCCTGCTCATAAATTAAATTGAAAGTCGGCCACAGGAGTACATTTTTATCCCTTTTTCGAACTCGTTAAAACTTATGAAAAAGTGAAAACTATGAGTACATTTTTATCCCTTTTTCGAACTCGTTAAAACTTACGAAAAAGTGAAATCTTGAGTTCTCTTTTAAGCCCTTTTCAGACTCTCTAAAAATGAAAAGATTGCCAAGCACTTGATTATTCGAACTCGTTAAAGTAAATGAATAATCGTCCCTTCAGTATAAGTTTATCCCTTTTCCGGACTGAAATGGAATATTTACGAAAAAGGTATACGTTGACTAATTACGGTCAATAGAGTTCTCTCCTGCATTATTTTATCCTTTTTCGGGCTTGAGAGACTAAATTTACGAAAAATTACACCCATGGAGTTTTCGTAAGTTTTTTCTTCTGACCTCCTAAAAATGAAAAACATTGAGTTTCTCCTATACTGGACTCGTTAAAATTTAACAGTAAAGGACCTGCTTAATTTTCAACAGGAATGAACCACTCCTTCTTAGGTTTTGAGTCTTAAACTAAGTTGGACTCATCCAAAGGATGAGCTTATAAACAAGCAAATGTTATCCTCCTCAAGCTTGTCAAAAATAAAGAGGTACTTGCCAGAAATGGTGGGGGAAAAGAGAGAAAAATGAACCTGTTTGTTACATTTTGATTTTTGGAAAACCGTTAACCACTCTTGAACATGACACTTTTGTTCACATGGGTTGGGAAAATCCTTTGCCTAACTGTTAATCAAACCATATTGAAAGTCTTCAGCCGATTTCTGGGTATTATCTTTGGGTCAATTGTTACCAAACCATCTACAGTGTCGTTATTTGTTCAAGAGGACAGTTCAAATAAACCATTCATCTGCAAAATATCTGTCATCCATTTTGACCATCCCTGAGTCAGTCCTTGCCAATATATTTCTTCAAAACTTGATCTATGATTTCGTGTTGTGGTCTTGCCTACGATGGATCACTTTCTATCGACGACAACTCATTATCTAGGAAGTTGATCTAGAAATCGTCAGTACCTTGAAATCTACATGCTTCAATGGCAGGTTTCTCGCCTTCGACGACAGGTTACATCATTGACCTTCGATCGAATGATTCCATGATATGTTTGACTTCAGCTCATTCATTCACATTTCATGGATTGTACTGAGTACTTTGAGAGCCATTGACATTACTGGTGGTTTCTCTCACACTTGTTAATAGTTCGCATCATTGACTGGTAATCAAGTGGTTTCTACCATGTTTGACTTCAACACATTTAATTGCATGGATAGAATTGTACTAGTTCAGGAAGTAGAAATAAAGACCCTGGATCTAGTTTCTACCATCCAGGTTGCGAGGAATTTTTTTATTCATTGATATAGTAGACTATTCATTACAGATGGCTGTGCCCATGATGTGTCTACACTATTGATGTAATATTGAAAAGCATTTCTGTATCATAACAAGTTTAGTTATTTTTTGATCTGAGTATGGGAATTCCTACCTCAGCCATGATACAATTACATATATATATTTTGCATTGAATGTTTTTACAGGTTTCGACTGGGGTGTCCACAGGATGATCCTTGAAATGATAAAGTACTTCACTCTTCATATATGACAGACTTAATCTTCATCTATTCCAGACTTCGCACTTTAGGGGGCAATCTGTTACATTAAAAATTGTCACCTTGACATTCTGCTGACTGTATGAGCTCATTAACACTCATACATGCCTCCTCTGCAAGTCTTACAACCTTTAATCCTCATGTCAATCCCTAAAACAGGAGGAAAAACCCTAAAAATATCTGAAACTTTGGGTACGCAGGTAACATGAGGCCTGCCTGCATTACTAGCTTGGGTACGCAGGTAATACACTACTTACCTGCGTTCTAGAACGCAGTTTCCCTTTGCAATGCCTGTGCACCCTCCTCAAACTCAAAAAGGAAAGAAAGTAAAGTTAAAAAAGTGGTTTGAGGTCAATTCTAGAAGGTTCTAGATGAGAATTTTTGGGGATCAGTACACTTTGATAAGGTGCATGTATCCCTCACCTTAAGGAACTAATCCCTTGATATGAGGAGTCTATCCCTTTGAAGGAGGATTCTATCCATACAAAGGTGGAATCCTAACCTCCTCATCTGCTCTATAAAAGTAGGCATTGGGTAGCCTCAAATGGTGAAGTTTTTGGAGA
The DNA here is from genome assembly GCA_034641835.2 of Pinus albicaulis. NCBI lineage: Eukaryota > Viridiplantae > Streptophyta > Pinopsida > Pinales > Pinaceae > Pinus > Pinus albicaulis. Next base: position 1,358,336,180 of record CM076578.1, on the reverse strand, counting down.
TTGAGATTTTGGAAATTCAGAATTAGAGTTCAAGCTTTATGGGTGATTGAGCTGAAGTGCTGTTGATATTTAGACTTCTTTCTACTGAGCTTTTGAGAGGAAAGATCACATACCTCTTTATGCTCCTGGAGGAAGAGTGCAAGACTTATCAAAGTAGAGGAGATTCCTGCTTCTGACCCCGGGAAGGCCTTTCAAACATCAAGGCTAAGGTTGTAAGGTTCTTCTGTATATTTTAATATTAATACAATCAAGTTCTGTTCTTCTCAATAAATTGTTGTTCGATTGTTTATTTCAATAAGCTGTCGTTTGATCGTTTATTTCATATATTCCTTGATCACTATGATAGGTATGTTTTATGATTATTTGTTATACAGGTGCTATTTAATATTTTCTTGTTTTTGATTGCAGGTCGACGAAAGATGACACTTTCTTGCGACAAAAGAACTCTTGTTGCGACAAAAGGACTATTGTTGCGACGAAATAAATCTTGTTGCGACGGAAGGATTTTGATGCAACGGAAGCATTACGACTGCAAATAAGCATTTGGATCTAAGGTAGGATCGACACCTTTATAACATTTATTTGTAAAATGAATATATTTAGAGAAAGAAAAACTTAGTTGTTCGTTTGTTGCTAGATTTTCTTCTGACACTAGGGAGATCAGTCTTGTCTGCAAGAACGATTTATCCAGCCAACAGTTGGTGACTCATGCATGGAGGACTCAGTTATAATTGATAGTGGCAAGTTGTGATAGAGTTGGAAGAGTAGTTATGGGAGTTGTTATTTATTTAACTCAGTTGTGCTAGTTGTATCTACTTCTAACTGAAGATGCACTGCTGACAGTTCAGTGAATTAATTATTTAATTAATTCACAACTAGAGACTCACTTGCAACTGAAAAAATACAGTAGTTAACTACTTGCATGTCAGTTCTAGTGGAGACCTAGTGGAGAGATAGGTGAAAGGGTGAGATGGACTATATGTTGTGACTATAGTGATGCATTCAATGCATCTACAGAAACATTTGAGTTTCCAATGAGGATTGCGCAGTCAAGGCAAGGCAAGATCGAATTCATTCAGGAATCTTCTTCAGCAGGGATTACACAGTGGAAGTAGGCTATCAGGAGGCAAGAAATTAGTGCATAGATATGAAAATTTCTGCATGACAATGTGTGACGATTGTTGATTGTACTGAGAGATTGATGTACTAAGCTTTTTATGAGATTGTCACATGTTCCATTGATATACATAATATATGATAGTTGGGGTTTTAAGATTTAATTTTTCCCAGTAAAACATTATTGTTATGTGCAATTGATTTGCTTCATATGTGTTTGCAATTGGCGATTTAATTTCCACAAATAATTAAGTGGAAGGATTATTTATTTAACATAAGATTAATTTTTTAGATCAGGGGAGTCCGGTAATATACATGCATCTTGTATAATTTCTAAAGTTTTTACTAAAGAATACTTCAAGACTATTTTAAATTTCCTTCAAACTCATCATGAATACTAGTATCTTATTACCCATCAGTAAGAGTATTTTCCTTTTTCTCCAAATCCAACTATTGGGTCATCTTCCTCTCACCCACTTGAAGAGAATGTACCTAAAGGTATTACCTTTAACTTATCTGATTTCCTTTCTCAACAAAATAAGGCTGAATTAACTCCATCCCCTCAAGAGACAACTTTAGATTTTGATTCTTCTACTGAAGGAGAAGTCAAGACATCCTATGTTCATATTTTTGAAAACCCACTCTTTTTAGTTCCAAAGCCTAAAAATTCAACTCAAAACCCCCAATTTTTTTTTGTCCTAAATGAGATTCAGAATTCACCAATTGTAATTCCTATTTCCCAAATTGCTACATCAACTAGTCATCCATCAACTGCACATCAGCAAAATATGGCTCAAACTTCCCTTAAAAGGATGCAACAAATAGTGGCTTTAAGATATGCACCACTTATCCTCCCTCAACCCTTACATCCACTTCCTTAAGGATATTACTTGAAATATCTTCCAAAATACACTACGGAGGGAGAAGGGGTTTATGCTGAGGAACATTTAGTGGCTTTCTATAGTTATGCTGACAATTAGGATATTAAACATGAAGATTTCTGGTCAAGACTCTTTGTTCAGAGCTTGGATGGTGAAGCTCGAAAATGGTTCAGAAGTTTGGCTCCAAATTCAATAATAGGAATTGATGTTAGAAGAAATATTTGTGAAGCATTGAGGTGACAGGAAAGGTTATGTCTATTATCTTACAAAATTCAAAACTCTGAAGAAGAAGGTAGATGAGTCATTAGCTGATTTTACTAAGAGGTTTGAAAAGATTTATCAGAAAATTCCATAAGAAATTAAACCCATTGAAACCACATCTATGATAAATTTTTCAAATGCTTTAGATTCTTAGTTTGTCTTATGGTTTAGAGCTGAAAAACCAGAGACACTGACAAGTATGCAAGAGGTTGCAATTGGAGTGCAATCTAATCTCATGGCTTCTAATAAATTAAAATGGAGGAAGAAACGGTAGAAAAAGACAAAAAGAAGATGAAAGAAGAAAAACCTTTTTCTTCTAAGTCTCTTTCAGCAAAATAAAAGATTGATCAAATGTCCAATTTCATTAAGGAACTTGCCTCTAATATGTCAAAATTAGAGGTATAAAATAAACCAGCTGCTAGAGCCAATCAAAATGAAGTTAATAGAAATCAGGCTCCCTTTAGGAGGCCTTTTCAGCCTCAACAAATCCTACAACACCCAAGGAGGAATGTTGATGATCAAAATGTTTAGCCTCCTTTGAATAATTTTTTTGAAGAAGAACATCAAGGAAATGAGGAATAAAATGAAGAAATAAACCTTGTGGGAGAGACTTCACAATCAACCTGTTTGACGTTGCAATAATATGAAGATAGATCAAGGATTTGTTTTTTTTATTTTTATGATATGAATGGTCAAATTTATGCACAAAATGATAAAAAACAACAAGAAGTTAAAAACATAAATTACCCTTTGAGGTCCAAAGGTGTTGTTGGGGCCCTTGTTTTGAAAATCCTTGTTTTGAACGTTTTGAATTTGAAATAACGACCAGATTTTGGGGTTGCAGAATGAGGGCACATGGCAACCGCAACCAAGTCGCAACCACACCAAACAGCGGAGCTACCAAGGTTGCGAAGGAACAGGCACATAGCGGAGGAAACTAGATGCATAAGTACAGATAAGGAGAAGATACAGCAAAAGAACGCAAGTGTAACACATAGATAATCAGAGAAAAGCCAGAAGCAGCTGAAGAAGGACATAAGAAGAACTAACAATCGCGACAGCGGGTGAATAAATAGCCGTCACCCGGAAGAAGAAGAGAAAGGAGAAGAGAGAGCGACCGAAGGGGACAAACCGCATGCTGCAGCAGGAACCCAGATTATGGATGAGGTCTCTATAGTTCCTAGGGTTCTATTGATGTACATTTCTTTTCCGCAAGGCATATGTATCGGATTTGTAAGCCCATTGCAAAGCTATGTAACTGTGGATTTGGCCAAGAGCTTAGTATAATTGTAGGTTGTTGTCTATTGGTGTGATTCACATGCATGTGTGTTGGTTGAGATGCTTTAAAATTTTAGTTGCTTAATATCTGTATGCTCTCTGAATGCTGTTGCGTCTGTGATTCTATTTATGAAATCTAATCATTGATGAGAATAAGTTGCGGATCTGTTCCTTGCCACTGGTCTATTTACCTTCTGCATGTGGTCACGGTACGCCTCAGGTGAGACTCTCTACTCTCCAGAGTAGGGTGATAATGCCGGCGTGATCCTAGACTACAGCGGATTCCTTTGTTGGCCACAACTACTGAACCTGGGTCTTGCCCGCGAGACTTGATCACTCGCCAACAATGGTTCCATTGCGGGGACCCGCATGATATGAGGGGATCTAGATCATGTTATCGTGGATCTTCGAAGGGGAGATATGGTGATGGTGGGATAATCACTTAGACCATTTCATTTCTCAGCAAGCGGAGTTGACTAAGAAAGGGGAGGCAGCGATCAAGGAACTCGTCCTCTTCTCAGATTTAGCTGGTGATACGTACAAAATTTTCTGGGGAAAGTTTCCTACTGACCTTTACAATTGGTTGTGGAGGTTACAGATGAAGATACCTCGAGATGGCTCGCGGAAGATAAACTGCAGGTGGGCGCACGGAGACCTGGTGGCTCTGCATCGGTTGAACACCGAGTTGACCCGCGCGGTAGATTTTTGGGTGGAGACCACGTTGGAAGGATACATTGTGGATTTTGCTACTAAGTGCTATCAATCCTTCTCGAAATCCGAGGCTATCTTCCACTCTGGGCTAAGAGGGAAGCTGCTTAAGGAGATTCCACTGTGGATTAAATCTCTGATGGTGGATGAAGGGTTGATAGAATTCCACAAGACGAGTATGGAAGCGTAAACCACCGGTGCCGGGGGAAGGGTTGAAGGGACTGATGCTACGTAGAATGTGACGCGGGGAGTGGGGAATGGATGTTGAGGCCACAAGGATGTTGAGGGAGCGACGTGCACATCGGCGGGCACAGATTGCCGATAGGTGGCGAAGAAGGGTGATGCGATATTTGAAAAGACGAGAGATCGAGAAGAAGAATCAGAAGGAGGCGCCTCAGAGGGTAGGAATTATGGACGTGGATGCCCAGGAACGGGAAGGGACCGTTGTGGGAGTGCGATGGGTGCATGGGAGCCCAGCTAAGCGAGCAAGGGAGACGGTGACTGACGAAGATGATGAAGGTATGCAGCCCGAGGAAAGTTCCGATGGTGAATGGTACGTTGTGATGTAGCAGTTGTTTCAAGAGCGGACGACATTCAGTGCTCCAGGCTGCCATACTCCCCCCAATCTGCATGGCCAGGATCCCTACCTTCCCCTGGTACTTTATCAACCTTTGAGTAATATTTTCGTTAAATTCCAAGCATTGAGTCAATTGCACAGTAGTTCAGTGTCGACGGTGACACCCGTTAGTAGCAGCATCACTAGTAGTATTGCATTCCCGAGTGGAACAATCACGCAACTAGGACCCGGAGGATTTATCCTGGTCAACCCACCGTAAGTGAACATGGCTGGGTCTTTTACCCGGTTTCCCGAGTTCTCGGGCCGGGGTAATGATGATGCAGAGCAACACTGGTATCTGTGCGAAGCCATTTGGAGGGCTCGGCAGACGCCGGACATAGGGAAACTAATAGAGTTCCAAACCACGCTCAGAGAGAGGGCTCTGCAATGGTTCATCAAGTGTTCTGAGGCCTACCCGAATCCCGTCATTACGGACGTGAAGCGGGATTTTTTCCAGGAATTTAAGCTTCCCCAGACGGACCAACAGGTCTGTCCGAGCTCTAGGAAATTAAACAGAAGGAAGGAGAAACCGCATGGGAGCTAATGCGGCGATTCAAGGATGTGATCGAGAAACTCAGTTACCCAATCGATTTGAACCATCAGAGGGACTGGTTCATCAAGGATTTTCTTCCCTTAACGCGAACCCCCCTCACCCAACAGAAGATTGACAATATGCAGGGCGCTTTGGAGCAGGCCATGAATATCGAGGCCATGACGGGCTACCCTCAGGAATATCGGGGAGGGCCAGTCCCGCAGGATCCCTCCTTGGTGGGATTGCAGCATCAGATAGCTATCTTGACCAAAAAGCTCAAGGAGATACAGCCGGTTAGACTAGCCAGGCCGAACGTTTGGTGCACTCACTGCCTGGTCGAAGACCATGTCGCATCTGAGTGTCCGCGGTTGCGTGGCGCAGGGGTGGGACCCTCGGTCGCGGCAATTCAAGGGGGGCCACCCACAGGGGGGTGGCGCAGCGCTGAATCCATAGGGGGTATACCAGCTGCAACCACCTTACGCGGGGTTCCCCTCCCAACTCAACCCAGCCGCCACGGAGTATTGTGAGGTTTGTCGGACGGTGGGACATCCACCTTGGATGTGCCCGATCCTACAGAAGTATTCCAACATGCCAAACAACGTATATTGTGATTTTTGCGCTTCCACAACTCACAACACTGAGAAATTCCGGGCTCTCGATGCACTCGCGGACCGGTTGGACCGACCCTCCTATGGGGTGAATGAGGCTCCTAGAGGAAAAGGGGGTGGGGCGCGCGGAGGTCGCGCTGGGGGGCGCGGGCCAGTGAAATGCTATAACTGTGACCAGGAGGGCCATGTGGCTCGCTAATTTCCCCTCCCTCGCCGTCCGTGGTGTTCCCAGTGCCGCGTAAACACCCATGCAACGGAACACTGTCCGGAGCTCATCAAAAAGTGGGAGGAACACGCACGGCAGAGGGCCACGAATTTGGTAAACGTCAAGCTGTGAGACGCTGCGACTCCGGCCATGCAGAACGTCGTTATTGTGACAAGGGGTGGTAAGAAAATAGGGGAGGACGCTCGCGGAAAGGATTCGGCACCAGTTGTCAAGCCAGCATCCCTGCATCGGGTAATCAGACCCGATGCACAGAAGAAGTATTTTCAGGAGGCGGTTGAGGCATTTTCTCAGCTGCGCAAAGTGGGAGGCCTGGAGGCGTCCCTGTCGACAGATCCTGGGCCACAACACACCCCAGGAACCCTGATTGAAGAATGGCTCCAGCTATTCCTCAAGATTTTTGACAGTGCTGCTCTGTGGCAGCAGCTCAAGTGTACTTTGGAAGGGGCACTGTAGGGGAGGACAGGATTGGGGGAACCGATGGACACAGCCCCCCAATCGGTGCAGCGCATCAAGCGAAATAAGCAACGAACGGGTAAAGAGTTCCAGCTCAATACGCAGGTTGGGGGATTCCAAATCAGCGACACCATGCTTGATTTAGGGTCTGACGTCAACATCTTGTCGCGCAAGACGTGGGAGGCTCTCGAAAAGCCACGGCTGGCCTACTCGCCCATCCAACTAAGAATGGCGAACCAGTACTGCATTCTGCCGATTGGCTGACTCGAAGGTGTCGAGGTCAACATTGCGGGGGTAAAGAGTTACACCGATTTTGAGGTTATTGATATTATGGGAGACAAGGATCCTTACCATGCCTTGTTAGGTATCGATTGGGCTTTTGAGAATTACGCTATAATTGACCTCAAGAAGGAGCTGATGATCTTTGAGGATGGGGAAGTTCGGGTCACTCAGCCCCTCGACCTATATCAAGGCCCGCAATATACAGAAATGATGGATAATCGGGAAGATGCGCAGATGCTGGACCAAATCTACCAGATGACAGCAGGAAAGAGGGAGGACTACATTAATCCGACCGCGACCAGTTCTGTCAGTTGGCGCAGTGTTCAGTGCTCAGACCTGGGATCAGAGCTCGCGTGGGAGGATTGGTAGCAGGGGGGGTATGAGACCAGCACGCGGAGATTTGCTCAGGTTGGCCGCGTTAGTTGGATTGGGGCTGAGTTCAGAGAATAACCCACCCTATCAGACATGCAAGTTGTCAATACCTTTATTGCTAAGGTTGAGGACATGGTGCCGGAAGGGAGCAGACCGCCCATTTTGGATGTCGCACTACAGTCTACAGCAGCCTGGTGGTGGAAAAATCACCGCAATACCTTGTCACGATGGAGTAGTGTGGCGGACGCGTTGCGGGCGTGGTTTAAAGAGGATGAAGGCCCTCGAAGCAGGCAGCGGTACTCTGGGACTTCCAATCCGCAGGACCACTTGCAGACCTGTGAGGAGCAGTGGCGAAGTATAGGATACTCGGAAGAGTTGTGGGTTCATCGGTTTGTCCACTCTTTGGACACCATCCCCCACGCATGGTACTTGGAGGAAGAACGAAAATGAGGGACTAGTTCTTGGATGGGAGTCGCGCGCAAATTTGCGCGATGCTTCTCTTTCGCGAGAGACACAGAGTTGGAATCTCAGGCATTGCATGCTATCAGGGCGGTACTGTTTTTCCACGATCCGTAGACCGACGGCTGCACGCTTCTCTCCCGTCCTGAGGCCGTGCGAGAGTTGGTTTGCCAACGGATTGACGGCGATCCGGAGGACGATGGTCTGGAGGACCTGAGGCACCTGTATTTCGAAGAGAAGGAAGGCAAGAGAAACGTTAATGAAGAGCCAACCACCAAGGGGGTCCATTTACGGCCGCTAAAGACAAAGAAGCTAAACATCGGTACGGAGGAGAAGCCTAAGTTGGCTACAGTGGGCGATTACTGGGACGAAGAGACGACCAAGGAGATTTTTAGCCTCCTCCAGGAATATGAGGACTTGTTCCCTTCATCGGTAGCAGATCTGAAGGGCATCAAAGGTGACCTTGGCGAAATGTGCATCGTGCTGAAACTGGGTGCCAGGCCTATGAAGGACTGACCCTACCGGTTGAACCCGCGAGTTAAAGAGAAGGTTCAGATGGAAATCGATAAGATGCTGGCTGCGGGTCTAATCTTTCCCATGGAAGAAGCAGAGTGGGTGAGCCCAATAGTCATTCAGAATACGAAGGACAAGGCGGAGATACGTGTTTGTGTCGATTATCGCAGTTTGAAAAATTCCTGCATTTATGATCCGTTTCCCACCCCTTTCAGCGATGAAGTGTTGGACCATGTTGCGGGAAACGAAGCCTACTCTTTCACTGATGGCTTTTCGGGCTACCATCAGGTGTGTATTGCAGAAGAAGACAAGGCAAAGACAACATTCACCACCGAATGGGGGTCGTTCGCATACCAGGTCATGCCGTTTGGCTTGAAGAACGCTCCGGCTGTGTTTTCCCGGATTGTCATCGCCGCCTTCCGGGAGTACATTCACAAGTTCCTGGAAGTCTACATGGACGACTAGATTGTCTACAGTTTATTAAAGAAACATGCTACCCTGTTGCGGGTCATGTTTGATCGGTGCCGCCAGTTGCATATTTCCTTGAACTTGAAGAAATGTATTTTTGCCGTTTCGTTCGGCACGTTGTTGGGACATGTGGTATGCAAGCAAGGGGTCTGCGTCGACCCTGCCAAGGGTGCGGTGATCGTACACATGGAAGCTCCCGAGACGATGAAACAGCTGCGGGAATTGCTCGGGCACATGGGATACTACAGGAGGTTTATCCGCAACTATGCCAAAATCACTGCTCCATTAGAACAACTTCTGCGGAAGTCCGCAGTATTTCAGTGGATGGAGGAGTGTCGGGTAGCCCTGGACACCCTGAAGTAAAAGCTGGCGTCGGTGCCTATTCTAGTTCATCCAGACTGGGATAAGCAGTTCCATGTGCATATCGACGCTTCCAGTATTGCACTCGGGGCTGTCTTGGCACAACCCGGTGATACAACAGTTGACCACCCGGTCTACTTCGCCAGCCGCAAACTGTCCAATGCGGAGAAGAATTACACCATGACCGAGAGGGAGCCGTTGGCGATGGTGTACTCTCTTCATAATTTCTGCCACTATCTTTTAGGGGGCAAGTTCAAGTTCTTCACGGACCACTCTGTCCTAAAGTACCTGGTCAATAAGCTTGTTCTAGAAGGACGGATTTGCCGTTGGCTTCTACTATTTCAAGAATTCACGTTCGAAATGATCGTCAAGCCTGGGAGGTTGAATGTCGGGCCCGATCACCTATCCAAGTTGGAGACGGGGGAGAATGATGGGTCCCTCGATGATCAGCTACCAGACGCTGACCTCTTCCGAGTCGAAGCTGTACCGGACTACTTGGCCGACATTGACGCCTATCTGACCACGGGACAATGCCCTCAGGATTACACCCCACTCCAGAAGCTGCATTTGGTCATCCATGGCGCCGAATACCAATTGATCGCGAGGCAGCTATACAAACTGGGCCTCGATGAGGTTTTGCGTAGATGCGTCCTTGACCACGAACAGGAAGTGTTCATGTGGGAATGTCACAGCGGTGTTGCGGGAGGGCATGTGGGTGCAAAACCCACTGCAAGAAAGGTGCTCCAAGCTGGCCTATGGTGGCCGACAGTACATACTGATTGTAAGGCCTACGTGAAGCGATGCGACGTCTGCCAGCGGACGGGAAGGCCCTCTCACCGAGACGAGCTTCTGTTACACCCAGTGCATGTGTTGCGGCCATTTGAGAAGTGGGTTGTTGATTTTGTGGGTCCCATAGCCCCGGTCGCCAGACACTCCAAGGCCCGGTACATCATTACCGCCATGGATTACCTCACCAGGTGGGCTGAGACAGCAGCGGTACGTGACTGCACGGTGGATATCGCCGCCCGGTTCATTTTTGAGCACATCATTTGCTGGTTAGGCTGCCCGCGAAGTTTAACCAGTGATCAGGGTACCCACTTCATTAATGACATGGTCAAGACACTACTGGACACCTTCATGGTTCAGCATCAAAAGAGTAGCCCGTATCACCCGCGGGCTAATGGTACGGTGGAAGCCTTCAATAAGATTCTTGAGAAAGGCTTGACTAAGATTTGCAATGCCTAGCATGATGATTGGGACGAGCGCCTATCGGCGGCATTATGGGACTATCGAACTACGGTGAAGCGCTTGACCAATCAAACTTCGTTCCAGCTTGTGTACGGCCGAGAGGCTGTGATCCCCGCCGAGTTTACTATACCAAGCCTGTTGATCGCCACTTTTTGGTCAATTTAGTGTGTCCTAAATTGCTACATTAATTTATCAATCCAAGATTCGTAAGCTGATGAAGTGTGGCGCACTATATGTGCAAGATAACCTATCCCTTACTTTTTGGTCGTTTTTGGATTTTTTATGAAATTCTGAAAAACAAGTATGGAGACAAATATTCAAGACAACAATGTCTTTCTAATGATTTTCCAAAATTCAAAAGAATTTTAAAAACACACAATGACAAAATTAATTCTTCAAAGAAAATGAAATTGCATCACTACTCTAATCAAACAAACAATGAACTACTGATCATGAAACTCATTATTCTTGCTGTTGTTCAAACACAAAAGAAACTATGCTTAAAGAAAATCAAAAGTTGCAACAAAGTAAATCTAAATCAAATTACATCAACTTATCTTCTGATCCCTCATCATTAGTCCAGCTATGATTTTCGGAGGTAACCATAAACAACTTGAGTAATCTGATATCTAACTTGCAGAAAGTAAAATAATATCAAACTACACATTCATAATTCAATCCCTCACCATTAGTCCAGCTATGGCTTTCGGAGGTAACTGAAAATGTCATGAGCAATTTAATATTCCTAACTTGAAGAAAATAAACTAATATCAAACTACACATTCATAATTCAATCCCTCGCCATTAGTCCGGCTATGGCTTTCGGAGGTAACTGAACATGTCATGAGCAATTTAATATATCTAAACTTAACTACTGAAGCAAATGAGCAAGACTGAAATAAACAAAGCAGTACTGAAATTAAATAGAAACTAAGAAAAGTAAATTAGCAGCAGAACAATATTAATTCCATGTCATTAGTCAAAAATTTATGCAAATGCCCGGGCTGCCTACTTGTAATCTGAAACAGGAACACTGATCAGTTAACAACAACATAAAACATGAAATATTGTGGACAGAAGTAAGATGTAAAGCATGAAAGATTATAAACAGAGATGAAGCATAAACACCATGAAAGATGTAATGTATAAACACATGAATGACTTATGGCACAATGAGCTTAAAGAAATAAAACAAGAACTATAAAATAATGCACAAAACCTCAACGTGTGCAAGGGCCCTCTACACCAGCCTTGGCAACAGCCTTCAAGTATGAATTACGCTTGGAAACAGAGTCTTCTTATATATTAAAATGCAGTCATAACAGAAAGGTGATATTACGGCACAGTGGCAACGTAATTACATTACAGAACTATCTGGAGGCTAATCTAATGTGCGTATGCAAACACGTTATTTATAATAAAGGTAACATAACTAATTCCCTAAAGTTTGTGCTGATAGAGAACACATAAACCATTACGTCCAAAGATCTAGGGTCATGGCCACGTTGATGAGTAAATCTATGAAGAGTGGATGTTGAATTCGGCTTATGGAGCCATGTACAGGTGTTGATTTGTCTCCCGCAATTTAGAAATGGCCATATAAATCTTCACGTGACGAGAAACAGAGTCCTGTCACCGTGGAACTCTACGGTTGACTTCCACTTGGCCACCTTTGACGGCAACCTCCTTAGGTGAATTTGCTCGAGCCAATAGAACACGATCCATGTCCACATCATTTCTGACTTGCCCATGTGGCTCGTTTTTCCTGAATACACCTGTAACATATACTTTCACAAAATGGCTGTGGAAAGTTGCAGCAGCTGCGGAAAGTGGCAAGATTCCGCAGCTAAATGAGAAAAAATCTAAATCAAACAGCAGACACAAAAATATAGTTAAAAACCATTTTAGATTCTCTTTTGCAATTAATATACAATGATATTGACAACTGGGAAGGTTCAGGTGAATGAAAAAGGTCTAGGAAGATGTATAAGATCAATGCAGATTTGAGACTCAACATACCCCCACTGTGAAGGTGTTTCATGTCCTCATGCAACCAAAATTTTGATAATCCTTCTTCAGTTCATATGCCTTGACACTTCAACCAGTACATCCAATCCTCTCCTCTTCTTCCTTGGTGCTGCTAACATCCTAGGCTTCTTCATTAAGCATCTGAATTTGATATTAACCAGTGCTCTGCTTAACTTCTGGCATTTCCTTTTCAATTTCTTGTTCTTCTTCTGCCATATTCCCAGATGTAGCATGGTATTATCATGAATTATTTTGTCCAATTTTCTTTGTTTCTTCAATGTCTCATTTTCATTTTTAATGTGTCTATTTAAAAGCTCTAGCTCAAAGACTTCCTGTTTCAGTGATTGGACTAGATCATTTTGTACTGTGTGAGGCTGAATGGACGAAGTACTGGGACCTATAGCTGCTTTTTCTAAATATTCTATATAATCATATACTTCTTGCTGCTTGGGGTCTATATCAGGTGTCATTTTTATTGGGTTGTCCCCAAAATGTCGTGAAGAAGAGTTGTCTTCAAAATCTGGCTGAGAAGGGCTCACATCAACATCTGGTTGAGAATGGGATGGACTATGTTCAATGTCTGACTGAGAATGAAATGAACCAGGTTCACTAACTGACTGAAAGTGAGATGGACTATGGTCAGCTGGGGATTGTTCAGATGTTTCTTCTCCCAAATCGATGAAATGGGGTCCTTTCATTTGCGTTTTCCTCAATTTCCCCTTAAGTCTGGAACTTCTTCTCACACGCTGTGGACCACTGTCTTTTTGCTTTTGTTTTCCTTTCTCTTTCTTCTTGGCTATAGATAACTGTTCTTGAAGATGAACCAATCTCTCAGATAACACTTGATGATCTTCTTCGGAAGAAGGGGTTTGATGCATAGCCTCAATACTTTTTCTCTCTTTTGATGTTATTGGCTTTTTACCCTGGGTTTCTTTCTTCTTCCTTTTTGACAGTCTCTCTTCCCTACTAGTTCTTTCAATTGTAGTAGTAGGAGTACTTTGAGTTTCATCATTTGTTCTTTTTCTTCTACTCCTTCTTGATGTGCTACCTTCAGGAATTTCTTGAGGTTCCTCAAAGAAATTTCTAATAAAAAATTGTTCCCATGTGTCCTTCTTCTCCTTTAACTCTTTTTCAATCAAAATTTTTACAAGACCGTGGTGATATAGATGTGGTTCTACATCCCCTAAATGTTTCTGAACAGTCACAGACATCTTCTTCAAACTATTTAATAGAATATATGGGAGATTGAGAGTTTGATTATCTCGAAAATTCATCAGCAATCTGGTACGGTACATATACATGGACCCAAAATGGCCTTCACAGGTGATGAATTTTTGAACAACTAGCAGCAAAGTAGCCCATTCCTCTTTCAAAGCATGAACAGGAATTCCTCTTTTAAAAATAGTTATGTCCATACCTTGGTTTCGTAAGATTATTCTCCAGGCTTCATCACTAATGATTTTGTTCTTAAACCATCGTTCACCCTCTTGAGGAAGTTCCATGGCAGTTGCTATAGATGCCTCATTCACCGTGAACTTAAGGTCTCCAATCTCTACCTCCAGGCCATTGAACAACCTTGCAAATGCTTTTGTCACTTCTTTATGGTAGCCTCTGAACTTTTGGATAAACCGCAGCCACTTTTCTTTCTTCAATATATCCCTGACTTCTGGATATCCTTCCATGAATTTAGGTCCTTCTGGTTCTACTCTTAGCAATTTACCCATCCTTCTTTCTGCTCTTCAAAAACTTGCCTGCGTGAGGAGGGTTCAATGGAAGTAGAACGGTTGAATGCACGGAAATGAGTACAATGACTGTAGGTAGATATCAGAGAGTGGTATACAGACTGTAGCGTAACAGAGAATGAAATGGAGTGAAGTGGAACAGAGAAGGGTTACGTGAGCATGACAGAAATGCGGCTGTGAGATTAGTAGAACAATAGGAAGAGTATAACACATTCGGCAGTGTTTGAAATTTGGTGGCTGAAAAATAAATGTAAGCACGTTTAAACAATGGCTATGGATTTTATGCGGCTGAAAGAAGCCGTAGTCAAATCAACTATGTCTCATTATCACAGGTGGAGTATCAGAGTTTGAGTGAAGATCAGAGGTTTAATTATGGGACCGTTTGAAAATGAATGTGGAAGGATCATATGGAGATCGTGAAAGGGTTATGGATTTTGTCAATATAATCATTGCACATAATGGAGCTTATGGTTCATAACTATATAAAAATGTGTTTTCAATGCTATTTGAAATAAATTTTACTCATACCTTGGAATCTTTGCCTTTTTCCTTGGTCTTCAATTAGTTGCTCCTCATTGATATCTTGAATGCTCCATGTCTTCATTTTTGGTCCTCATACCTGCATTTTATTTCATGATTATGGAAATAACATCTGGCTATACATTCTTTTGAAAACAGAGTGGTAGCTGCGGAATCTGCTTCTGGCTGCGGAAACTGGAGTCAGCTGCGGAAACAGAGGTCAGCTGCGGAAACTGACACAGCTATTATTTGGGTGAATGAAAATGAACAGATGACAAATGACTAGATGGAAATGGTCATGAAAAAGAATTTTATTGGTGAAAATGGAATGAAATAGATAAAATGAAGTGGAATGGAGTGAAATGAAGTGAAATGAAGTGGAATGGGTGGTCACAAAACTTGTGAAATGAAAGAGAGATTTTTTTTGGAAAATATAGAGTGTCAGGTGTTCCTGATTTTCACCCTATATTTTCTGTATAAGACTGCCAATCAGTGATTGGTTTTCAGGCTTATACAATTTTTTATTTTTTTTTTAACTGAAAAGAACAAAAGCTAGGCTGGTGGAGAAGAAGAATTCTTCTGTACCAGCCTGATTGCAGAACTTTCTTGAAACATTTTGACAAAATACTCTTTTGAGAGTGGCTTATGATAAACTTTCAATCTATGGCCATTCACAATAAGAGGAGTTTGAAACTCATCAATGGTCTTGATTCTTACCGCTCCATTGCTAAATATCTTGTCAATCTCATATGGCCCAAGCCAATGAGTCTGAAATTTTCCTTGAAAATCTTTAAACTTGGAATCAAATAACAATGCCCAATCTCCTTCTTGAAACTTCTTCTCTTTGATGTACTTGTCATGCCATTTAGCTCTTTGATATTGAACTAGATCAGTTCTTAGGATTGCCTCTTTTTTGATCTCATCTAGCTTATTTAATTGCTCCATTCTATGCTTTTGGGCTTCTGATAAATTCATCCCCAATTGAACTGCTATCTTGAAGGTCTTGACTTGGAACTCAATGGGGAGCAAGACTTCTTTCCCATAAACAAGTTCATAGGGAGAATGTCTTGTTGTATTTCTCCATGTAGTTCTGTAGGCCCACAAGGCTTCAGGAAGCCTTTCTGCCCAATCTCTTCTATGTAGATGAACAATTTTGGTGATGATACTTTCAAGAACTTTGTTTGTGGACTCCACTTGACCATTTTCTTGTGGATGGTAAGGAGTAGATCTTCTGTGCTTGATTTTGTATTCTTCCATCAACTTTTCCACCAAATTGGATGTGAATTGGCTCCCCTGATCTGTTACAATTTCTCTTGGAACACCAAAGCGAGTAAAATATCCTCATAAAGAAAATGAACAACTGAATTTTCAGTAGCAGATACTAATGCTTTAGCTTCTACCCATTTAGTAACATAATCAGTACAAACCAATATATACTTCTTTTGCTTAGATGGTGGATTAATAGGTCCGATGAAATCTAAAGCCCATTTTTCAAAGGGTTCAATGAGTACCTGTGTTTGCAATGGCATTTCATTTGAAAGGGTAGGTTTCCCTACTCTTTGGCAGCTGTCACACCTTTTGACATATTGTTTTGCATCTTTGAAGAGGAAAGGCCAATAATATCCTAAAGAGAGGATTTTATAGGCCGTCCTTTTGTCTGCAAAGTGTTCGCCGCATGGTTCATCATGACATGCCTTAAGAATATCAGGCATTTCATCTTCCCTAACACATCTTCTGATCACAAGATCTGGCCCTGTTTTAAACAATTCGTTAGAAATCCATGAATATTTTGAACTCTCCTGAATAATTTTTCGTTTTTCATTTGGAAATAAATGTGAAGGCAATTTCCTTGTAACCAAATAGTTAGCAATATCTGCATACCAAGGAGTCTTAATAGTTACTGCAAA
Organism: Pinus albicaulis; assembly: GCA_034641835.2. NCBI lineage: Eukaryota > Viridiplantae > Streptophyta > Pinopsida > Pinales > Pinaceae > Pinus > Pinus albicaulis. The sequence continues at coordinate 1,358,319,603 of CM076578.1, read as the reverse complement.
CAAGTATTCATCAGGAAACTTATCCTCTACAGGAGAATCTTCTTTAGTATTCTGAATCCTAGACAAGAAATCAGCTACTGTATTCTCTTTTCCTGGTCTATCCAACACAATAATATTGAATTCTTGCAAAAGTAAGAGCCATCTTGTCACTCTGCCATTAGTAACAGGTTTGTTCATTAAATATCTAATTGCAGAATGGTCGGTATGAATAAAAGTTTCATAGCCTGTTATGTAATGTCTAAACTTATTAATTGCATGAACAACAACTAAAAACTCTTTTTCAGTCACAGTATAGTTCAACTCTGTGGGAGTCAAATTTTTACTGGTATAATAAATGACATAAGGAACTAAATCTTTTTGACCCAACACAGCTCCTAGAGCTGTATCTGAAGCATCCGTAGAAATATGGAAAGGGAGTTTCCAATTTGGTCCTCTCAAGATAGGTGCTTCAGATATTCTTGTTTTCAAAGTTTCAAAAGCTGATTAACAATCATGATCCCATTTAAATTCACAGTCTTTTGTAAGCAATTTGAAGAGTGGAGATGCTATTTTAGTGAAGTTTTCTATAAATCTTCTATAGTAACCAATAAATCCTAGAAAACTTCTAACATCTCTTTGACAATTTGGAATAGGCAACTTGGAGATGACTTCAACTTTTGATCTATCAACTTTAATTCCATCTCCTGAAATATGATGTCCTAAAACAATCCCTTGAGTAAACATCATAAAGCATTTTTCATGGCTTAATGAAAGGTTTGTTTCTTTACATCTTATGAGAACTTTTTCCAAATTTTCTAATGCCTCTTCAAATGAATTACCATAAACTGTAAAATCATCCATATAAACCTCTACACAATCATGGATTAGATCAGAAAAAATTCCTAGTATTGCTCTTTGGAATGTTGCAGGTGCATTACATAACCCAAAAGGAAGCACTCGATAGGAAAAAGTTCCCCATGGACAAGTAAATGTGGTCTTATCTTGATCTTCAAGTGCTACCTGAATTTGATTATAGCCACTAAAACCATCCAAAAATGAAAAGTACTTTTTACCTGCTAATGTGTCTAATACCTGATTGATAAAAGGCAAAGGAAAGTGATCCTTCAAAGTTGCTTTGTTTAATTCCCTGTAATCAATGCATATCCTCCATTTACCATTCTTTTTAGGTACTATAACCAAAGGAGAAACCCATCGGCTATCTGAAATTGGATAAATGAAGTTTACATTGAGAAGTTTTTGGAGCTCTTCTTTCACTATCTCCCTAAGATTTGGATTCATCCTTCTTTGAGGTTGTCTGATTGGTCTACTGTTTTCCTCAATATAGATATGATGGATGTAAGTCTTAGGATCAATACCTTTCATGTCAGTATACTCCCATGCAAATGCAGTAGAATGTTTTTGCAAGATTTTGATTAGTTCTTTTTGTTGTGACTCTTCCAAATGTTTGTTGATATTCAATGTTTTTCCTGGAAAAATCTCAATGGTAGAACTACCAAACTCTTCCATAGAGTAAAGAGACATTTGTCTTGATGATAAATATTCTATGTTAGATTCCAACTGAAATTGTGTGGGGTCATATTTTGAAGATGTCTCAAAATTTTCTAATGTGTTCAGAATTTGACTATCCTCACTGATTTCAGAAATGGTAAAGACAGGTTGTATAGTGTCCTCATCATCAACCCATTCATTGTCTCCTACTTCTGTGATTGCTCTTGCCGGAGGATACAAATTGAATTTCTTTGTCGAATTACCATTAGAAATGTACATGTCCCCAGATCTACAACTAATAAAAGCATCAGCTGTGGCTAGCCAAGGTCTTCCATTAAGTGGGTGCCCTCCTAGATTATTCTTGGGAGTCAAAATCATAAAATCTACTGGATATTCCCAAGAATCTAAGGAGACTGAAATATCTTCTAATACACCATATGGTTTAATAATTGATCGATCTGCAAGTTGCAGTAAAGTAGGTGTAAAAAGAAGGTTAGGAAGTTTTAGCTGGTCCATAGTCTGTCTACTCATAATGTTGATAGCAGCCCCTAAGTCAATCAATGTGTTTGGAATTTCCATCCCATTTATATGTGTCTTGACAATTGGACTTCCTGGATCTACATACTTCTGCATGGTAATTTTTCCCATCATAATATCTGCAATTTTTCCTACCAGGTGGATTCTTCTTGTGTCTTTTAGTTTCCTTCCTGGTCTTTTGAAACTCAACTCCTTTATTGTTTTTGCTAGAATAGGAATCTCTCGAATTGCTTGTAGCAAGGGAATCTTGATACAAACATTCTTCAATTCATCTAGAAAATCATAGTTAGGCAACAAGATTTGTTTTTCCACCCCCTTGTCAATTTGTAGTCTTTCGGGAAAAGGAGGTGTAGATGAAGATGCAGGTTGCTCAACTATAGGAGTTGTGGGTGTTAACTTTTCTTTTTCTTTTTGAATATTTGAGTTTTGAAGAGATGCTTCCTCAGAACCCTTATTGGCTTCAAGAGAGTCCTCCTCAGAGGTATCCTGCTCTAGGTCATCTATAGAAGGTTTTTCTAAAACTCTACCAGATCTGAGTTGTACATCGTTGAGAGGAACAATCATATAGGTAGGAAATTGTTGTCCTTCTACCATGTAAGTATTCTGAGGATTTTTATTATTAGGATTTGGCAATGGCTGAGCTGGAAGTTGATTTGTCTTTTGTTGGTATGGGAGCATGAGTTGAAGATTTGGATTTTGTTGAGAAGGTTGTTGTTGTGGAAATGGCAATGAAAGTTGTGGATTTGGGTTTGGAAGTTGTGGAGCTTGTTGATTTTGAAAAGATGGGGGATATTGATAAAATTGAGCAAATCTCCCATAAGGATTTTGCATCCCTTGTACCCATGGCTGATATGGATTTTGATGTTGGGGCCAAGGTTGTTGCCAAGGATTCCAATTTGGTGGGATTTGAAGATTCATAGGGTTGTTAAACCCTTGAGTTTGTTGTCCCTGCCAAGGTCTTCTTGCAACAAAACAGAGAGATTCTACTGAATTTGGATCTTCTTGAAAAACAGCTTTGAGTCCAGGAATTGAAGGACAATCCTTGATCTCATGATTCTCTGAGCAAATCATACATGTTTCTACAACTTTTTCATCCAAGGGACATTCCCTTAAAGCATGTTTCTTCCTACATTTCGGACAAAAGATAGCTAAAGCATCTGTTTCTGCTTTCTGCTTGTTTTGGATTTTAAGGGTGTCTAGTTGTTCACTAAGGCTCCCTAAGATATCAGTTTTGAACTCATCAAGCATATTACCAATCTCTGCCCTACTTACTGATCCAGTTGTAGATTTTTTAGCCCTAATAAGAGAAGGATCCCTAGGCCCTTTTCCTATTTTAGATTTTCCTCTTGAGAGATGGACACATAGTTCTGTTATGTCACGAAGTGGAAGTTGAGAAATGTCTCCTTTCCCCATCATGTTTAAAATATCTATCCATTCATCTCTAATGGATTTTAATATGAGGGATTTCAAGTTTTCATCATCTAAGTTGCTCATATTTGCTCTTTTCAAGTTGTATTGAAATATTTCAAGTAATTCTTCCAAATTTTCATCTTCTTTTTGCATCATTTTGAATACCTCATCCTTGTGATTGGTGGGCATACAATAGTCCAAGTATCTATCCAAAAATGTTTTTTTCATATCATTCCAATTCCTAATAGATTGAGTGGCTAATCCCATGAACCATTTCAAAGCAGCTCCCTTCAATGTTGAAGGAAACAGTTTGAGTTTTTGAGAGTCTTCCATATAGTCATAAGTTCGGCACACAACTTCAAACTCAAACAGAAATGTTTCAGGATCCTCACTTCACAATCCATAAAAGTTAGGAAGGACAGATGGTGAGATATTTTTCATCATTGTATGAGTTTCCTCATCAACTATAGGGAATCCAAACAAGTTGTCTCCTTCCCTATTTCTTCCATTATTTCCTTCACCATTGTTGTCTCCATTGTTTCCTCCTCCTCTACCTCTACCTCTACCTCCAAATCCATATATTATTTCCTCTGCCATGATAGTTTCTTTAGAGTCCTTAAAGTCCTCTAGTTCTTCTATCAAGGGAGGATGAGAGGGAGTCTCTTCCTTTTCTAAATGAGATTTAGTAGGTGGTATAGGAGAATCCTCTAATTCAGTTGCTCCTTGAATTCCAAAAATCTTAAGGCTAGGGGTAGATGGTGGTGATTCTTGTCTATGCCTTGAAGAAGATGGAGTTGTGAAAATCAAACTCTTGGCTTTAGCTATAAACCTTCCCCTAGAATCTCTTGCTCTATGCATGTCATTTTTTTATTTTTTATTTTTAAGTAGGGATAATAATTCTCTTTCTGATCTTCCAGGTCACACTAGGTGCAAGAAGAGAGCATACTTAAGAAATTACTAAACCAATAATTCTCTTTTCTGATCCTCCAGATCACACAAGGTGCAAGAGGAGAGCATACTTCAAGAAATTATCAATTTTTCCCTTCTTTTATTTTGTTTTTTTGTTTTTTAAGAAATTGGCTACCTAGTTACACTTCCCCGACAACGGCGCCAAAATGTTTGGTCAATTTAGTGTGTCCTAAATTGCTACATTAATTTATCAATCCGGGATTCGTAAGCTGATGAAGTGTGGCGCACTATATGTGCAAGATAACCTATCTCTTACTTTTTGGTCGTTTTTGGATTTTTTATGAAATTTTGAAAAACAAGTATGGAGACAAATATTCAAGACAACAATGTCTTTCTAATGATTTTCCAAACTTCAAAAGAATTTTAAAAACACATAATGACAAAATTAATTCTTCAAATAAAATGAAATTGCATCACTACTCTAATCAAACAAACAATGAACTACTGATCATGAAACTCATTATTCTTGCTGCTGTTCAAACACAAAAGAAACTATGCTTAAAGAAAATCAAAAGTTGCAACAAAGTAAATCTAAATCAAATTACATCAACTTATCTTCTAATCCCTCATCATTAGTCCAGCTATGATTTTCGGAGGTAACCATAAACAACTTGAGTAACCTGATATCTAATTTGCAGAAAGTAAACTAATATCAAAATACACATTCATAATTCAATCCCTCGCCATTAGTCCAGCTATGGCTTTCAGAGGTAACTGAAAATGTCATGAGCAATTTAATATTCCTAACTTGCAGAAAGTAAACTAATATCAAACTACACATTCATAATTCAATCCCTCGCCATTAGTCCAGCGATGGCTTTCGGAGGTAATTGAAGATGTCATGAGCAATTTAATATATCTAAATCTAACTACTGAAGCAAATGAGCAAGACTGAAATAAACAAAGCAGTACTGAAATTAAACAGAAACTAAGAAAAGTAAATTAGCAGCAGAACAATATTAATTCCATGTCATTAGTCAAAAGATTATGCAAATGCCTGGGCTGCCTATTTGTAATCTGAAACAAGAACATTGATCAGTTAACAACAACATAAAACATGAAAGATTATGGACAGAAGTAAGATGTAAAGCATGAAAGATTATAAACAGAGATGAAGCATAAATACCATGAAAGATGCAATGTATAAACACATGAATGACTTATGGCACAATGAGCTTAAAGAAATAAAACAAGAACTATACAATAATGCACAAAACCTCAGCGTGTGCAGGGGCCCTCTACACCAGCCTTGGCAACAGCCTTCAAGTACGAATTACGCTTGGAAATAGAGTCTTCTTATATATTAAAATGCAGTCATAACAGAAAGGTGATATTATGGCACAGTGGCAACGTAATTACATTACAGAACTATCTGGAGGCTAATCTAATGTGCGTATGCAAACGTGTTATTTATAAAAAAGGTAACATAACTAATTCCCTAAAGTTTGTGCTGATAGAGAACACGTAAACCATTACGTCCAGAGATCTAGGATCATGGCCGCGTTGATGAGTAAATCTATGAAGAGTGGATGTTGAATTTGGCTTATGGAGCCATGTACAGGTGTTGATTTGTCTCCCGCAATTCAGAAACGGCCATATAAATCTTCACGTGACAAGAAACAGAGTCCTGTCACTGTGGAACTCTACGGTTGACTTCCACTTGGCCACCTTTGACCGCAGCCTCCTTAGGTGAATTTTCTCGAGCCAATAGGACACGATCCATGTCCACATCATTTCTGACTTGCCCATGTGGCTCGTTTTTCCTGAAGACACCTGTAACATATACTTTCACAAAATGGCTGCGGAAAGTTGCAGCAGCTGCGGAAAGTGGCAAGATTCCGCAGCTAAATGAGCAAAAATCTAAATCAAAAAGCAGACACAAAAATATAGTTAAAAACCATTTTAGTTGCTCTTTTGTAATTAATATACAATGATATTGACAACTGGGAAGGTTCAGGTGAATGAAAAAGGTCTAGGAAGATGTATAAGATCAATGCAGATTTGAGACTCAACAACCACGTCTCTGAAGTTTTCGGAAGAGGCCTCCCTCCAGGAGCGCCTCCATGAATTAAAGGAACTGGATGAGGCCCGCTTCCTGGCCGAATTCCACCAGAAGATTCAGAAGGACTGGCAGAAAGCATGGCACGACCACCACATTAAGAAAAAAACCTTCCAGGTTGGCGGCAAAGTTCTTTTATACGACAGCAGTTTCCAGAAGTTCCCAGGAAAGCTCCAGATGCACTGGTTGGGACCCTACTTTGTTATCGAGATTCGTGACTCTGGAGCCGTTAGGTTGGCACAACTGGACGGTACGGTTCTCCCTGGGTGGGTGAATGGTGCACGCCTAAAACCCTACCAGGAGTAAGTACCTTTCATTTCTCATCAATAACTCTCACACCCGAGAGCACCTGTAGCGTAGCATAGTTGAATAACTCTCCCGCAGCCGGGATGAGCGTAGGAGGTTTTTTCTGTTCGTATGTAGTGTGTCAATAACCACTTAATTGCGAGGGCCGCACCGCAACCGACTGTGGTCGGGGCGGCGCCTGTCCAGTGTGTCAGCCCTGTAGGATCCCTTCCCGTCTCCATGTCAGTCCAGCTCAGTCCCCACATGCACTTGTGTCAGTCCGTAGGATCGCCTAGATCTGCATCATTAATTACCATAATTGGCAGTAACCGCGCCGTCATCATTTTGCCATCACCCGCAGTCCCTCAGCCATCGCGTCTGCCCATTTTCCCATGCCACCGTCAGCAACTGTCACAACACTCATTGGCATGCGATTGATCGCACGATTATCGCAGAAAGAATGCCAGCAGGAATTAACTCGTTAAGGCGTCTCATCAACTCCGCTCGTGCCAGGGCTGCGGCCAGCCTCTCCGAGCAAGCTATCCACCTCCGCATCGCCATTCAGGAATTATACCGGGAGAATCATGAGCTTCGTGTGGTGTTAGCGACCCGTCCCATGCCGCCCGAGCCTGAGGTCGACTATTCAGCCCAGGTGGCCGCCAAGCAGGGCCAGGCAGCTCAGATGCAGGAAGCACTTCATTCCATGGCACGAGAGGCTCGTGACCTCTTGAAGGGCCTTCAGGAATGCTCCTTGGCACTCACCGTCAAGACCCAGCCGATTTCAGCCCAACTCCAGCAGGTTTCAAGGGAAATTCAAGAGGCTACGGACCCCGCAAGGTTGGATCAATTATACGCTCAGGCTGATGAACTTGAGGCACAGCTCCAACACACAGAGGCTTGCTCGGCGGAGGCCAAACGCGTCATTCGTGAGCTCCGGTCGCCCCTCCAATCTAGCGCCCGGACAATACAATAGCTCGCAGCGGCTGCCGAGACTCAGATCAACACAATGTTCGGAGCTGTCCCAACGCCCATCGGGGAGGCTACTATCACCAAGCTCGCTAAGGAAACAAACTCGCTCATCCAGGGGTGGCAGAAAGTTGTGTCATATTTTACCGAGCTTCGAGCTACAGCGTTCCGCAGGGTCCCGAAGTTGGGGCCCTTGTTTGAACAGCCGCCTGAAGATGCACAGCAAGGACAGGAACAAGCTGAAGGCGCACAGCAGGAACGAGCACAGGATGAAGGCACACAGGGCAAACAGGGCATGGGGTCAAGCAGGGAAATGGAGGTAGAAACCGTGATTTGTGATTGACTCGGGGACGAGTCAAGGGACTATGGTTGGGGCCTGTTGGGACCCTTGTTTTGAAAAACCTTGTTTTGAACGTTTTGAATTTGAAATAACGGCCAGATTTTTCGGTTGCGGAATGAGGGCACATGGCAGCTGCAACCAAGTCGCAATTACACCAAACAGCAGAGCTACCATTGTTGCGACGGAACGGTATAGCGGAGGGAAACTAGGTGCATAGGCCATATAAGGAAGATCTGACGAAAGAACGCCGACGGAGACACACGGATAATCGAGAGAAAGCGAGTAGGCGGGAAGGAGAAGGACGCCAGAAAGAACCTGGATCGGCGGTAGTGGATAAATAGCCGTCACCGGAAGAAGAAGAGAAAAGGAAGAGGAAGCGGCCCTAAAGGGTCATAGCATCTTCTGTGACGGAGCAGATTATGGATGGTCTCTATAGTTCACAAGGTTTCTGATGTAATCTTATGTTAGCAAGGCATATGTATGGATTTGGCAGGCCCATTGCAAAGCTATGTAAGCATGGATTTGGCCCAGCCCAATATAAATTATTACGTTTATTTGTATTAGTGTAATTCACATGCATGTGTGTTGGTTGAGATGCTTTAAATTTGAACATATATACGTATATGCTCTACGAATGCGCATTGCGTGTCATGAAAATGGTGTCTTTAATCCTAATCATTAATGAGAATAAGTTGCGGATCTGTTCCTTTCCACTGGTCTATTTCCCTTCTGCATGTGGTCACGGTACGCCTCGGGTGAGACTCTCTACTCTCCAGAGTAGGGTGATAATGCCAGCGTGATCCTAGACTACAGCGGATTCCTTTGTTGGCCACAACTCCTAAACCTGGGTCTTGCCCGCGAGACCTGATCACTTGCCAACAGGTGTTGTTCAGTAGCCTCAATAAAAATAAAATTCAGATAAAAAAGCTTTCAAACAGAAGGCCAAGGTAAATGAGGTTCCTCTACCTCAAAATTCTGCTCCAATTGTCAAAATTACTGCAGAAAATAAGGACTTCAGTTTCAAATATGAATTGAATAAAATCAAAATTCCAGACCCACTACTGGAATTATTGAAAAATTCAACATATAAAGAGTCTTTTAAGAGTCTGTTGCATCCTCCTCTCACTCCCGATTCAGTCAACCTTGAGGATGAACATTCCACTATTTATCTAGGTTGTCATGTCCAAGAACAAAATTATGATAACTCGCTGCCTTTCTACCTATCACTTAATATACATGACAAATTGTTGCATAATTTTCTATTATATTTTGGAGCTTCACACAATCTCATGCCAAGGAAAGTGATGGATGAATTGGGATTATAGATCACCAAGAAATACCATGACCTTTACACCTTTGACTCCAAAAAATTCAAGTTCCTAGGAGTGATTAAGGATTTTGTTGTTTCCCTTACCCAACTTCCTATGAAGAGCTTAGTGATGGACATTATGCTTGTCGAAATGCCTTCTAGATTTGGGATGTTACTTCCAGATCTTGGTCGAAGAAATTGGGAGGTACCCTTCAGATGGACATGTCATATGCTACCATCCCGGTATTTGGAGGGGAATTCAGAAGGTTGTATAGGGAAACTCAAATTTCCTACATCATTAGTAATCAACACAATCCATCAAACCATACCATATATGCTAAAGAAAAGGAATTGGGGTCATCAATTCTGCACCTTACTACTGATGATAATGATCTGATAATTAAACTACTTTTTTGTTGGTGCAAGGCATCCATTATCCATAAACTTATGTGTGCAAACTGTTTAATTTGTTTTTCGATTGGAACAAAATGCTTTTGGTGAATTTATGAGTCTTTTTGTGCGTAGGAAGCTTATTTATTTTACTGTTTAACATATTTAACTCTAATAAAACATAGCAATTAAATCAAATAATATAACACAGCATATGATAAGGCAGTTCACCCCTCCTAGGCTACATCTGTCAGGTCCAAGGCCCCCAAATGGGCATGTCCTTGCTCTTATTATGATCAAAATTAGTTATAGAGTGTGAAGAAAGCTTAAAAATGCAAAAATAGTTGTATAAATGAGTTCAAAACATTGAAAAAAATAAGGATAGGCTTTTTTTCACCTCTAAAGGTTAACCATAGCCCAATACAACTCCAACACTCCCTAAGCCCTAATGGCTCTCCAAGCTTCTCTGCTAAAAATGTACCTAAATATGATCTATGTTTCCTATGCAACCTACGCCATTGGCTCTAGAATGTTCAAATTACCCAAATTAGACTCTTGGTTCACCTCAAATGGATAACCATAGCTCAGCACAGCATCAACCCCAAAATGGTCCTTGTGGCTCAAAAAGCTTCTCTGAAGCTAAAAAAGCTGAATATCAGCTCCAATGGCTCTAACACTTGTCTCAATGGCTTCAAAATTCCGAGAAGACACAAAATCAAAAAAAAAATCGCTCCAAATGGACTCTCCTAGCAAAAGTTATATCCAACTGAATTTTTGCCTAGTTTTCCCTAGAAAAACTCCACCAATTTTGGTGGAACTATAGTTAGTTCCACTAATTTATGGAACATCACCATATTTGGGTGGACTCTGCCATTTCAACTGCAACATTAATTTGGAGTGCCATGTGGCCACATGGGCAGTTATGCCGATGGTGGAGTTTAACGGTTATTGTAACCGTGACATAAAAACCTCTGCAATCCCCGCCATTTTGCATGTGACCGCCCTTCTCATTGGGTTTATTAATCGTTTAATTCTGTGCGGGTTTGGTGACATTGGCCAAGGTTCTATGTACTGGTCGTATGGTGAGGGGGCTGGCTCCAAGGGACTGGCCCCCTTTGACTTTCCGCCCATACATAAATTAAACTTCAAATACTATTTCAGTCCATTATATATCAAGAACTGATGTCATGGCCCAATGGTAAATTGTACGCCCAGTGGGGGTGAAGTCCCGGGTTCAAACTCACGGAGTTGCAACATTCTTTAAGTCGCCATTCAACCCTTGTTTTAATTCTTGGGGCCACGTAGCAGCCTCTCGGCAGGCCACGTGGCGCCCTGTGATTGGTCTACTGCAGAATATTCCATGGAATATTCTGTGGAATATTCTGTAGAATATTCCCGAGATATTCCGTGGAATATTCCTTTTTTATTATTTTTTTATTAAAGTCAAACTGATTCAAATTGGGCTTTTTGCCTGAAATTGAGAAACTTCAAAGTTGAATATCTTCCTCATACAGTGTCAGCTTTGAGTGCCATTCATGGCATTGGAATAGTATCACCAAGGCCTATCCGGTCGCTCAGGTTCCAACCAATTTTGAGCAATTCTAATTTTGGGAAAATAATTTTTTGAGCATTTTTCCAATCAGACATGATCACCTCATCAGACCTCCCATATGGGAAGCTTTTGGACCCACAAAAGCTCTCTGAATACAGAAAATGAAGATGAGGAGACTGACTCTCCACTCTTCCAACTTTGAACCACTGAAATCTTCCTGACTTCATCAAATTGAGCTTCTCATAAAATGATAAATTTTCCCTTGAATACGTTGATCGACTGTGGCTAAAACTAATTGAGTCATGATGTAAATTCTTGAAATTTCCTAAACAAAAACTATAATTTGTAGAAAACAAATTGTTTCTATGTGATGTTCCTTTTTCAGAAATATCACAAGTCTGTGCCAAAGATGGATTGGGGGGGCATTTATTAGATATGTCACCTTCTAAATAAGGGTGAGATCCAGAGGCTTTCTGGCCCTTTGCAGACTCTATCTACAGATATGTGAAATTCTCTAGTAGGAATGACTAGCAATCTAAGCCTGGAAAACGCATTTCCCAGAAATGGAGGCAGCAGGATTTGATCCCTGGTCTGGGATCCTTTGAATATATCTGTCTAGAGCTGAAATCATAAAGTGGACTCAAAACAAATCCTTCTAGGAGCTTGAGACAAGCCTCCTTTACTTGTTATCTTCAGAAAAGGGCCCAATGAAGAGGGTTACAAAAACACTTTGCTCAATAAAGGAAATGACAGCGTTATGGCTAAGGAGCTATGCCATATGAAGATGAAATCAATTTGTATATATATGTGCAGCAGAAAATGTAGAATAACTCTTGAGAAATCTCTCACTTAAAGTAAACCAAAGAGTCTCAATGAGACAATGTACATAAGAATGATGAAGGCACTGCTCACATAGTTTACTCTCAACTAAGGCTACGCAGTCTATGGAGGTACTGTAGCAGTAAATAAATAAACATAAATGATACAACAATATAAGCTCAAATAAAGAAGGGGGAGCAAGGCTTCAACCCCTGAAAATACAATACAACAATCCTCTAAAAGGATTGGATGGAAACTAGACAAAATGACATTTTTACCAAAATGCCGGAGTAGTTGGGCAGCTACTGCAACCCAATATAAACTGGAAATGGAAGGAGCTTGTTGAATATGATGCCTTTTCTGAAATATGTCCTTTATTCAATATTCTAGATGAAAGTCTGATCCTTTCATAGAAGATCTCACCACCCCCCAAAATGTTGCAACCCTCACTGCAAATGCTCTCTATGAACTGTGCAGTCAAGGAAGAGGGATGCTCTTCTACTGATGGAAATGATTGGCCTGATGCTAAATATGATGGATTGAATATTAGAAACTTCATCACTGATCTCCCAAAGGAATGGAGACTCCCTCCTCTGAAATACAATGCCGGAAGTGATGTTGAGGAACCCTCCCCTGCAACACCTAGCTACACAACTCAACCACCAATGGAGACTGCACTAGAGCTGAATGGAATGCTTTGGCCTCAAGATAGAATATGTGGAATATGAAGAAAAAGCTCCTCCAAGAGATACTCTATGGAAGAGATGGGATTCCTACCCGGGAACACCCAGTGCTAGTAGCACTACACCTCAGCTAAACAGCCAGAGAATGCTCTTGTCTAAGAAGACAAGCAAAAGGATAATCAAAAGTATGAATGAGAATGGCTGCTTCATTCTTCTTTTAAAAAAGTGAAAGGTGCTTTTCCATGGGCCCCACACCATAGGGTTTCCTCTCTAGAATGATCTCCTCCTCATGCAAACTACGCTGGCCCACCAAGGGAATCTTATATTCTCTATCTGCGCAGTCACTTGGCTTCTTCTAGAATTATCCACCTGCAAATTGTCTCTTTTCACACATGGGGTGTGAAATCAAGTTCTTTATTGATCCCTTTTCACATTATAAGGGTTCCTTATTCATATTTTTATTATCGATGGGTTTTCCTACCCATTTATTCTCTTCCTAAAGCAAAAACAAAAGTTTTTAATGTTCCATAAAATTTGGAACATTACAGTCCTCCCCTCCCAAATGTTTCTTGCCCTCAAGCAACTTGTAAGGATAGAACTGTAGGATGTCCTCCTCCTCCAACTGTAGCATCTACTTATGATGAACTCCTCATGAAGAATGAAATGTTGTATCAACATAGAGTCCCCATACTGCTTCCCTCAAGTAATGTAAACTAGCCAATGTGGCTATCATCATGAACATGGAATGTACTCAAGAAGGAAATAAGGTGTTGTCTAGAGGTATCCTTGAGGCATGGTGTCAAAATGAATTTGGAAGAACATTCCCCTTATGTGAATCCTCAATCCCCAAGCAATCATCCACAAGAATCTAGTCACCTCCGAATAAGGCAACTGCTGAACATCTTCTTCCACCTTGAGCTCCAACAAAGAAGGTGGGCTAAAAATCTGAAAGTGGTAGGCATCATAGCCTACCCCATGCTATTCACCTCTCCACTCATGAAAATTTTAGAGTGAAGGCTGCTCTTGGGCTACAGAAACGTTGCCCTCAAATGGCAAGATGAAGTTTGGATCTCCAAAGATCTTCCCTCCTCCATGGTGAATCAATCTGGCCCAATGTCTCTTCTTTGTGATGGGAAGGAGATCAACACCATCATATGAATCCCCATAACTCCCATGGCTCACCTCAATAAGGAATGAGTACTGAAATATGGTGGCCACATCATCTCTCATGCTCCCCTTAGAGCATACCTTGTAAGAAGTATGGGGATCTTCTCCCCCAAAGGATACATTCAACCCATGTGCATCTCTCCCAATCATGCTCCTGACAATAATGTGATCAATAATATCATAAGGAGCCATAATGAAAGTCATGCTAGCTGCCATATGTAGTGAGTGAGTGGGGCAATGATCCCTCATATGCAACCAGCGCAGTTTGAGCATAAACTGCAATAGAGAATGATAAAGGATGTGGTTCCTCAACCACCGGTTTGCTGCTACATTATCCTTATGCATTTGGAGAAAATGAGTGATGTATGATGCATGGTGAGCATGTCCTCCAAAATACAAATCTCCCCCAAGTCCATCAAGGGGATGACCATCAACTATGCTCTTGGCCCCAAGTAGACCCGAGAGCCTTCAACAAAGAATGCTCCTCCTCAAAGAAAAATCCTGCATATACATGGTTAAGGAATCAACATGTAAATCATATAAATGAAAAATATCCTTACCATTTTTTCTGATCATGCAAAGGGAGCAACTCAAAGATTAATCTCTCCTCTTCCTCCCAAGGAAAAGAAGTGATTGTGCCCATTCCTCCAAGGAGTGGTGTGTATATACTGCTCCCATGCCATCTGTACAAGTGGGAAGGCTGTTGTCCCTCCCTTGCTTCCCCTGCCACAGCGCAGATACTGAAAGGAGAGTGGGTAAGAATGATAGTGAGGGGATGCTACCCTCTGTTTTGGTTTTACCCAAAACCCCCAGCACTGCAACAAGCTGTCCAAAGGCCTCCACACTGCTGAAATCAGTGATTGATGCCTCACTGGTTGAAGCATCTATCCTCCTCATATGAACCAGTGGCCTCCTTGGTGTGATGTCTCCACTCAATGAGACATTCTCATTTGAAGATGAGTGTATACATGGATGACAAATCCTATCCATGCTTCCACTGCGCAGCTCAATCACCTTCCTAGGTGTAATGACCTTGAAAAATGGATAGAGATGGGCCCTCCTCATCACATGGTGCTGGGTCTCTCCTCTATCTTCTTCCTTAATCTTCATGGCTTTACACCTCATATTCCATGGCACATGTGAATCATGAAGTGTGCCTTGATCTCCATGCATGAGATCATGGGGACCTTCTTGCAAAGACACAAGAATCCATCTATTTGGAGCAAAAGCTCCTTCTTCCTCTGCATGAGGTACTAGATGATCTCTAGATTTGGCAGCACTGTTGCCCTATGTTTCTGCAATAAATTTGGGCAACATCCCAATAATTTGATCCACCTTTGAAAAAGAGATCTTTCTAGTTTTTTTCTCAAAGGTGTGGGATGATATTTTGGCCTCCAACAAGGCTTGATGCAAGTTTTTAGCTCCTCCAATGGTTTGTTGAGGTGGTACTGTGTTTCTACGTAAGGGTTTTGTTTGATTCCCTTGGTTTAACTCCATCTCATGAGTTCCAAGAATATTCTGATCAAATCCTTTCACTAATGACTTAGTGAAATTCACATAAGATGAGGCTTTAACATTCTCAAAAGGAATGGACTCAAGTTTCCACCATGCATGAGCCTTACCTCTAAAATGCAGTGCTGCAACCTTGCTGATTTCTTCTTCTCAAATGTGGTGCTATTTTTGGAAGGTTTTTGGCTCCTCCACCCAATCTTGGGCTGAATATGAAGGTGAACCTTCGAAAGTAGATAGATGAAATCTATCTTGTTGCTTCTTCCCCTTCACCTTGCTCTTGAAAAATTCATAAAAAGTGGGCATATTTCTAAATCCATGAGTGTGAGACTCATACTCATTGAAGAAATCACTAAGGGTTTCCTCCTTAGTCACCTTTCCTCCTTCTTCCATCTCCCTCACAGGAATGTTGTGCCTTTGACTGCATTGTTCATCATGGTGTGTGGCTGCATGCTTACCCTCACCATGTGAAAATCTAGGGCTTCCTTTAGTTTCGAACCCTCTTTGAGATTCTCCATCAATCTCCCTCCTAACCTTTCTGAAATCTTCATGTGTGCCTTGCATAGATTTGGGAAGAAGACTTGTGAGTATTTTATTCTCCTTTCTTCCAAGAGATGGAGTCTCTCTCTTGCTCAACTCCTTATTTCCTTCTAGATGAGAATAGGAAGTGCAGGGTCTTCCTTTCCTTTCTTCTCTTCCTCCTTGGGGAGGTGCTTCTTCTTTTCAAAAATGGATGATATCAATCTCATCCTCTTCATCATCTGTTCTCTTTTTTGGGCTATGAAAGCCACAGGCTGAGCCAAGAAAGATGCTCTGATACCACTGTGATGTTCCTTTTTCAGAAATATCACAAGTTTGTGCCAGAGATGGACTGCGGGGGCATTTACCGGATATGTCACCTTCTAAATAAGGGTGATATCCGAAGGCTTTCTGGCCCTTTGCAGACTCTATCTACAGATATGTGAAATTCCCTAGTAGGAATGACTAGCAATCCAAGCCTGGAAAACGCATTTCCCAGAAATGGAGGCAGCGGGATTTGATCCCTGGTCTGGGATCCTTTGAATATATCTTTCTGGAGCTGAAATCCTAAAGTGGACTAAAAACAAATCCTTCTAGGAGCTTGAGACAAGCCTCCTTTACCTGTTATCTTCGGAAAAGGGCCCAATGAAGAGTGCTGCAACAACACTTTTCTCAATAAAGGAAATTATAGCGTTATGGCTAAGGAGCTATGCCATATGAAGATGAAATCAATCTGTATATATATGTGCAGCAGAAAATGTAGACAGAATCTTGAGAAATCTCTCACTTAAAGTAAGCCAAAGAGTCTCAATGAGACAATGTACATAAGAATGATGAAATCACTGCTCACATAGTTTATTCTCAACTAAGACTGCGCAGTCTATGGAGGTACTGTAGCAGTAAATACATAAAAATAAATGATACAAAAATATAAGCTCAAATAAATAAGGGGGAGCAAGGCTTCAACCCCTAAAAATACAATACAACAATCCTCTAAAAGGATTGGATGGAAACTAGACAAAATGGAATTTTTACGAAAATGCCGGAGTAGCTTGGCAGCTACTGCAACCCAATAGAAACTGGAAATGGAAGGATCTTGCTGAATATGATGCCTTTGCTGAAATATCTCCTTTATTAAATATTCTATATGAAAGGCTGATCCTTTCATAGAAGATCTCACCACCCCCCAAAATGCTACAACCCTCACTGCAAATGCTCTCTATGAACTACACAGTCAAGGAAGAGGGATGCTCTTATACTGATGGAAATGATTGGCCTGATGCCAAATATGATGGATTTAAGATCAAAAAATCCCTCACTGATCTCCCAAAGGAATGGAGACTCCCTCCTCTGAAATACAATGCCGGAAGTGATGTTGAGGAACCCTCCCCTGCAACACCCAGCTACACAACTCAACCACCAATGGAGACTACCCTGGAGCTGAATGGAATGCTTTGGCCTCAAGCCAGAATATGGGTCATATGAAGAACAAGCTCTTCCAAGAGCTACTCTATGGAAGAGATTGGATTCCCGCCCGGGAACACCCAGTTCTAGCAGCACTGCACCTCAGCTAAACATCCAGAGAATTCTCTTGTCTAAGAAGACAAGCAACAGGATAATCAAAAGCATGAATGAGAATGGCTGCTTCATTCTTCTTTGAAACAAGTAAAAGGTGCTTTTCCATGGGCCCCACACCTTAGGGTTTCCTCTCTAGAATTATCTCCTCCTCATGCAAAATACACTGGCCCACCAAGGGAATCTTATCTTCTCTATCTACGTAGTCACATGGCTTCTTCTAGAATCATCCACCTACAAATTGTCACTTTTCACACATGGGGTGTGAAATCTAGTTCTTTATTGATCCCTTTTCACATTATAAGGGTTCCTTATTCAAATTTTTATTATCAGTGGGTTTTCCTACCCATTTATTCTCCTCCTAAAGAAAAAACAAAAGTTTTTAATGTTCCATAAAATTTGGAACATTACATTCTACAATGATCAAACTTCAAAGAAAACTTAAAACAAGATTCACCTTGCCAATTGTTCACATGGTGAATTTTTTCTGAATGAGCCATGCACTTGTGTCAAATCCTGACCAAGTCTTCTCGCCATAAAAACCTTCCATTCCGAAACCAACATTGACCCTTGCTAAACTGTGTGCCCTCTTTGCTTGCATGCATTTCCATCTCATGGACTCTTGTAGTGCTTTGCACTGACACTTTGTCCTCTGCACCGATCGACACCAAAGGTACCTTGTGCAACATAATGTCATCTTCTTTCAAAGATGAACTGTTATCAAACTCAGGCATATCATTAGCAATATCATGAAAAGGTAAATGTACAAAATCTTGTCGTTTCAACATCAACAAAGTCATATTTTGACTTGCATTAACTAGCTTTTTCAATTGACTTGCATGAACTAAAGAAGATTCTAGCTTCTTCTTCTGTGCTCTCACAATGTACTATTTTCCATCCTTGAACAAGTGATACTTATTCTCATGGTGATATAAGATTTCCTTTCTGTCATATAAATATGGACTACCCAACACAACACCTGTTATGTTAAGCAGTACTACATCAAGTTCAACCCAATCAACATATTGAGCTATTATGACGAAGTGCAAGATGCACTTTATTGAGACTTGTAAGTCTGCATCCTTGCATATCCACCCAAGTGGATAAGGCTTTGGATGTGGAATTGTCTCAAGTTTCAGCTCTTTGACCAAGTCTTCTGAAATGAGATTAGCTTGATACCCACTATCAAAAAGTGTGTCTCTCTTTGTGTGTTTTGAGATTATCCTCACATGAAATAGCTCTATCCTCCCCTTTTCATCTTGAGTTTCTTTATGACAGTTTAATGAGCTAGAACTGGGATTTGATTCTTGTACAACCCCTTCCCCCTTTATGTTCTTTAAAACCACGGCGATACTTTTTGTCTCATCACCTGATTCTGACCCTAAGTCCTGTTCAATAGTTGCTATAGTTTTCCCCTTTTCTTTGGTCTTGTCTTTGTTTTTATATTTATGTGGTTTCAAATTTGGATGAAGCTTCCAATAGTGGTATTCATCATGGCTTTTTTCTAAAAAGTTCTTGCAAAAGAACTTCCCTTTTTCCTTTCTGGAATTTGCAACCCTTTTTCTTCCTTTTCTTTTAAAATCACCATCCTCATTCAGTGCATCAAAAGTATTTTTCCCTCTAGCCTCTAAATGCGTAGCTTGTACACGAAATTTGTCTAGAATAGTAGGATTAAACATAAGAATAGTGTGTTGAAGATAACTGTGCAAACCACCTATGTACATTAACAAATTATCTTGGCTTTGTAAATCTGTTGTCTGATCCAATTATCTAATTTCTCTGCATTAACATCACCATTAAACATTGGCAATTCAAATTTGACATCAAGCTTTAACAAAGGATTTTTACTAGCTGTTTTTGACTTATGTGACTGATTTTCTGAAGTTGAAGAGGATGATGTTGAGGAAGAGGATGATGATGGAGATGAAGGATCACCATTTCCTCCATTCCCTTTCTTTTATTTATCATTGTCCTTCTTTCCTCCTAAAGAATCTCCTCCTTCTTTTTGGTTTTTAGACCCTTCTCTAGCAATTCTATCATTTCTTTCTTGATAGAGGATCCTTACCATTTCAGTCATATCCAAGAAAGCTTTCTGAAAAACCCTTTCTTCTTCTTTGGGATCCATTTCTTCATGAGCTTCACCGTCTCTTGATGACATTCTTGTAGCTACGTCTAGGGCTGTTGGAGGTGGTTCTCTGACCCTTCTTGGTTGTGGATTAATTTGTGCACTAACCAAGTTTCCTTCACCTCTCTTGCATTTTAACCTAGAAAGCATCAAAACTTGCAAACAAAAGACTTAATCTTTGCACACAAAAAATTCTGAGTAAAAACTCTAGCTCAAAACGATAAGCTCAACCTATCCTTTCATACCAATGTGATATGAAATGTGAGAACTTCTTATTTCTAATATAGAGATGGACTGTAGGGGCATTTACAGGATATGTCACCTTTAAAGAAAGGATGAGATCCTGAAGATTTTTGGCCCTTTACAGACTCTGCCTAAAGAAATAATAGAAGTAATCACTAATGATCTGATAATGAAACTACTTGTTTGTTGGTGAAAGGTATCCATTATCCATAAACTTATGTGTGCAAACTGTTTAATGTGTTTTGCAATTGGAACAAAATGCTTTTGGTGAATTTATGAGTCTCTTTGTCTATAGGAAGCTTATTTATTTTTACTGTTTAACATATTTAATATGATAAAACACAGCAAGTAAATCGTAGAATATAACGCAGCATATGATAAGGCAATTCACCCCTCCTAGGCTACATCTGTCGGGTCCAAGGCCCCCAAATGGGCATGTCCTTGCTCTTATTATGGTAAAAATTAGTTATACAGCGTGAAGAAAACCTAAACAGGCAAAAATAGTTGTATAAATGAGTTCAGAACACTGAAAACAATAAAGATAGGCTTTTTTTTCACCTCCAAAGGTTAACCATAGCCCAATATAGCTCCAACACTCCCTAGGCCCTGGTGGCTCTCCAAGATTCTCTACTGAAAAAGTACCTAAAGATGATCTTTGTTTCCTCTACAACCTACACCATTGGCTCTGGAATGCTCAAATTACCCAAAGTAGACTCTTGGTCCACCTCAAATGGATAACCACAGCTCAGCACAGCATCAACCCCAAAATGGCCCTAGTGGCTCAAAAAGCTTCTCCGAAGCTAAATAGGAAGAAGATCAGCTCCAATGGCTTTGAAACCTATATCAAGGCTTGAAAATTCTCAGAAGACCCAAAATAAAATAAAAAATTGCTTCAAATGGACTCTCCTAGCAAAATTTATGTCCAACTAAAGTTTTGTCTAGTTTGCCCTAGAAAAACTCCACCAATTTTGGTGGAAATGTAGTTAATTCCACTAATTTAGGGAACAATGAAATATTTGGGTGGCCTCCGCCGTTTCAACCGCAACATTAATTGTGAGCGCCATGTGGCCACATGGGCAGTTATGCCAACGGTGGAGTTTAACGTTTATTGTAACCATGACATAAAAACCTCAGCAATCCCTGCCGGTTTGCATGTGACTACCCTTCTCAACGGGTTTATTAACTGTTTAATTCCACGTGGGTTTGGTGACATCAACCAAGATTCTATGGACCGGTCGTATGGTGAGGGGGCTGGCCCCTAGGGACTGGCCCCCTTTGACTTTCCGCCATACATAAATTAAACTTCAAATACTATTTCAGTCTATTATATATCATGAACTAATGTTGTAGCCCAATGGTAAGTCATAGGCCCAGTAGGGGGTGAAGTCCCGGGTTCAAACCCGCGGAGTTACAACATTTTTTAACTTGCCATTCAACCCTTGTTTGACTTCTTGGGGCCATATGGCGGCATCCGGGAAGGCCACATGGCACCCTATGATTGGTCCATTGTAAAATATTAGATGGAATATTCTGTGGAATATTTTGTAGAATATTCTCGAAATATTCCATGGAATATTCCTTTTTTAATATTTTTTTATTAAAGTCAAACTGATTTAACTTGGGCTTTTTGCCTGAAATTGAGAAACTTCAAAGTTTAATATCTTCCTCATACAATGTCGGATTTGAGTTCCGTTCATGGTGTTGGGATCATATCACCGAGGCCTATATGGTCGCTCAGGTTCCAACCAATTTTGAGCAATTCCAATTTTGAACAAATAAATTTTTGAGAATTTTTCCAATAGGACATGATCACCTGATCACTAGAGAAGAAAATCAAATTGTTGATTCACTAGCTATTGTTGCTAGTAATTTCAAATTTCCTCTAGATGTCAAGGAAACCTATGATGTTCAAATAAAAAACAGACCTTCAATTCCTGATAACTTCAAACACTGGAAAGTGTTTGAGGATGACAGGGAAATTCAGAAAATTTTAGAGTGCGTTGAAGATTTTGTAGACATACAAATTGATGATGATCAGGAGATCGTTGAAAACCAAAATAGCAGCCCTTTTAAGAAAAACATGGTCGGGAAGAACATTATAGATATGAAAAGTAAGTATATCCCTAAGGGTTTAGTTCCTTAGAAAGATTGCTTGATAATAATGATGTTTTTCTCAAGCCTGAAAGCAAGGTTGATGGAGAGAGTACAATATAATGTAACATTGGTACAGAATATAAGCCAAAATTAGTCAAAGTGTCCAAATTCCTTTCTCTTGAAACCAGGAAAAAATATATCAAAACGCTGAAA
This sequence comes from Pinus albicaulis, assembly GCA_034641835.2. Taxonomy (NCBI): domain Eukaryota; kingdom Viridiplantae; phylum Streptophyta; class Pinopsida; order Pinales; family Pinaceae; genus Pinus; species Pinus albicaulis. Next base: position 1,358,297,351 of record CM076578.1, on the reverse strand, counting down.
GAATTTGTTGATATTTTTGCATGGTCTTATAGTGAGCTAAAAAATTATGATATGAGCATAATGGAGCGCAAGATTACTTTGAAAATAGATGCAAAGCTTGTGGTACAAAAAATCATACATATCAGTCCCATATTTCACCCAATCATTGAGAAAGAAATGAGAAAATTATGGGAAGCAAAGATAATTCTACCTTTGATATTTTCTAACTAGGTAGCTTTTATAGTCCAGGTCCAGAAAAAGAATGGAGAGATACGGATTTGTGTCAATTTTCGCAACTTGAACCGGTGTTCATTGAAAGATAACTATCAACTACCCAAGATGGATTATATCTTGCAGAAGGTTGTAGGATCCAAAATATTGTCAATGATTGATGGCTTTTCAGGCTATAATCAAATTTCAGTTGATAGGCAAGACAGAGAAAATACAACATTTACCACACCCTGGGGCACATTCATGTACAAAAAAATGCCATTTGGTTGATGAATGGAGGCGCAACCTTTCAGCAGGAAATGTATATTTCCTTTGTAGGAGAAAAGGAAATTTGTGGTTATCTATCTAGATGACATCACAATATATTCAAAATCTGCTGAAGACCACTTGAAACATTTGAAACAATTTTTTGACAAGTGCAAAAAGTTTGGTTTGTCCTTAAACCCAAAAAATTCATCTTTTGTTTTAAAAGAAGGTAAGTTATTGGGGCATATTGTAACAAAAAGTGGCATCTGTATTGATCCAAGAAGAGTAGAGGCTATTCAGAATATTGGTTTGCCAAGAAATAAAAAGGAATTGCAGTCATTTTTAGGGAAAATCAATTTCCTGAGGCATTTTGTTCCTAAATTTGAAGAGTTGATCAAAGATATAAATGTATTGCTAAAAAAAGATGCAGAATTTAAGTGGTGAGATGAAGCAAAGAAGTATTTTTCAGCAATTAAGTCCTCCTTGACTGTAGCACCAGTTTTGATTAGTCCTGATTTTGAAAAGAATTTTCTGATTTTTTTCATATGCTTCAGAAGAAACCATTGCAGCTGTCTTATTACAAAATAACAAGGAAGGTTTAGAGCAGCCAGTTTCATTTTTCAGTCGTGCTTTAAGGGATGCTGAATTACAATACAACTTGACTGAAAAACAAGCATATGCACTAGTTAAGCTTTGAAGTCTTCTTGAGTTTATGTGTTGCATTAAAAAATAGTTGTTTTTATGCCCGATATTACTGTTAAAGATGTGTTGTTGCAGCTAGATACAGATAGCAGAAGAGGATGATGGATGACCAAAATTTTGGAATTTGATGTCAAAATCAAATCAGCTAAATTGATAAAAGGTCAGGGCTTGGCTCACTTGATGGCTAAATCTAACTGCAAATCTTTAAATCTGAATGTAGAGGAAGGTGAAGGAGAAGATGGAGAAGGTATTGCTAATTATCCTGAAATATTTAATTAAGATTGGTACAAGGATATAGTTTACTTTTTGTTAAATTTCAACTGTCCACCTGAAATGGAGAAGTCTAAAAGGAGAGCTTTTAAATTGAGATATGTGAATTATTTCATTTTGGAAGACCATCTTTACTAGAAGGATCATGTTGGTGTATTATTAAGATGTGTAGATGAAGTAGAATCCCAAGAGATTATAATAGAGATACATGCAGGAGTGTGTGGAGGGAACTTGTATTGGAGAGTCACTGCAAACAAAATCTTAAGAGATGGCTATTATTGGCCAACTCTTTTCTCTGATGTCTTTGCCAAAGTCAGGAGTTATGTCTAATGTCAAAAATTTGTTGGTAAACAGAAATTGCTACCATTACCTCTCATTCCTATTTCAACAGATGTTCCTTTCCAACAGTGGGGGCTAGAATTCATTAGTGAAATTCATCCACCTTCATTAGGACATCATAGATGGATTCTCACAACTACAACCTATTTCACTAAATCGATTGAAGTTGTACCAACTAGAAATGCTACTGATATAGTAATTATCAAATTTCTGTTGGAAAATATTATGTCAAGGTTTCGTTTTCCACAAAAATTAGTAACTGATAGTGCAATGGCCTTTAAGTTTGCTAAAATGTACAACTTTTGTCATCAATATGGGATTGAATTGACTCATTCCATGCCTTATTACTCTCAAGGTAATGGATTGGCTGAGTCATCCAATAAAATTTGGCAAGGATCATTAAGAAAATGTAGCCTGAAAATAAGAGAAAATGGGACACTCAGTTGATACATGCTCTTTGGGTAGATAGAGTAAGTGGTAAAAACAAATCAGAATGACTCCATTTCAGCTTGTATACGGTATTGATACTGTAATTCCTTTGCAATTATATCATCTTGTGATGAATTTTCTACAAGATGAAGTTGATAATGAAATTCCAGTCCAAAGGAGAATGCTACAGTTGATAGAGGTGTTAGCACCTGATTTGGACCCCAGTCTGAAAAGGGAAAAATAGTGTAACAACTAAACCACGCTCAGCCTTGTAGCTAGCCCTACAAGGACAGGAGAGGGCTCTCTCCATGAAAGGATATTCAATAAAGTGAAACAATGATCTGATATTAGGCTAGGTATAAAAATGGGAAATAATTTTAATAAATGAAATGAATTTTCAGGGATTTGTGGGACAACATGGGACAGTATGAAACTGAGGAATTAAATCAGGATATAGGGTATTTCATGGGGCAAGGTAGGCAAGAAATTTTAGCAATTAAGGTTAAATAAGGATGGGATGGAATGACTGGTGAGGAGCTAAAAAGGGCATAAAAAATGAATCCTTTTCAAACAGAAGAAAAACACAGAATATGAATTATTTCCCAAGGCAGAGCATATAAAATGGATTCTACCTTTCTATCTTGAAAGCATTCAAAATGAAATGTTTGTGGATGAGAGGTGAAACATAAAAATTTACATATGAACACAAAGAGAGGAAAAATGCTAAAACTCATACCACATGGATCCCACAAATCAGAGCTGCATCTCTTATTAATTCCCTGTCAAACTATACAATGGAGCGCAGAGCGTTTCCTTCCACACTATTCCCCTACTTCTGATTTACAGACTGCTTTACAAATGATTTAGAATTACAATAAATAGGCTGAAATGTGGGAACATAGATCCACAGAAAAAGGGAGTTGTTCTGATAGCTCAAGAACTGAAATCTGAATATGGAAGAGAAAACAAACAATCTTCCCCTAAAAATAAGGGACAACATTACATTTGACTACTGGGAGATTTGTCGTTATACTTGGATGACAGAAAATAGGCAATCCGAAAACAGATTTTCTATTTTGCTGTTGCTGTAGCAATCTCTGTTTTATTTATAGCTCTCGGCCTTTTGACTTTTGCTTTCCATTATTCATTTGAAGTAAACTGACATTTTAATAAAATGTTGTCGAAATAAAATAGAATGAAATTATATACCTTTGTGAAGCGAAAAAATAATTTTTTGAATGGGAAAAGGGAAAGGAGGCGGGACCCGCATTATAATCGCAATCGGAAACGGATGGAGGAAGGGAGATACAATATAAAAATAAAACATTTGCAATATATTTTTGCAATGGTATCATTGCAATCGGGATCGAGATCGGCCATTGGGAGCGGGGGTATTACATAAGACAATTCTGTCGATGCGATTGTGAGAAGCGATAGGGAAAACCTTTGTAATAATGAAATAAAACAAAATTGAATTTAACAAAGGAAATATCCCTTTATATTATAAATGGGTGGAAGATGTATGGTGGGCCTGAGGGTCAATAGAAATCGGGAGGTAAAAGGAAGTGGGAGCGAAGCATATGAAGAAATGTTGATGCCGATTGGGGGAGGACCTTTCTATAAATAAAATAAAACATAATTCAATTTAACAAAGTGAAGGCCTTTTATTATGAATGGTGGAGGATAATGTGGTGGGATCGGGATATATGAATAATCGTAATCAGAATCAGGATCGAGAGCTCGAGGCAGAATATAACATATAACGATCTCTTCCGATGTGATGGGAGAAATACTTTGTATAAAATGAATAAAACAAATTTGATTATACAAAGGGAAAGGCCTTATAATGGATGGGTAGAAGATTATATGGTGGGCCCGACAAATTGGAATCAGATGGGAATGGAGCGGAGGCAAAGGGTTAATTAACAACACCGATTGGGATGGTCCGATTGGCTGTGGGCCATCGGATCGAATGATGGGATCGACGGCGGAGGAGTGGTTGGGGGGTGTCAATCAGGAGGAGGCATTTGGAAGCATCGATCAAGTGTGGGCCATCCGATCGGATGGGCAGATCGACGGCCAATACAACATCAGGCGAAGTCAATCGGGGACATGGCATTGGAGATATACAATCGGGGAAATTGCATCGGAGGTTTGGGGAAAGGGCCAATCGGGGCGCAGAATTGAAATGTTGCGATTGCAATGGAAGGGAAAGGGACTTAAGGTGGCAGGGTTTTATAATATAAAAAATTGTTATAAAGTTTTATTATAAAGTTTCATATTATGGTGGGGAAGTGGTTAGAACGGCGGGGGTTTATATGTATAAACTTTATTATAAGGTTTAATAGGTATGGTGGGGAAGTGTTTAAGTTTAAATTGCATTTATGTTTAAACGATTTTATAATGCGATTTTGTAATCAGAAGGGGGAAAAAAAGGGATTTTATAAAGAAAATATTAAACTTTAAACATAAATTTTAAGGGGAAAATGGGAAAAAGGGGAACGGTTTAGGATATAGAAGACTTTTTACTTCACTTAGGCATAAATTTCAATCGAGAAGTAAATTTTGAGAGTGTATTATACCATTGGAAAGATCTTTCCAGGCTCTTTCTGTTGAATCTACTTAGAACATGATTTGATGCTGAACATGTTGCGGAAAACTTCTCTTAAGACAGGGTGATGACTTTTTGGATATAACCGCTTCTGAATTGTGACTTATTACATATGCTGATGTAAAATTACATAATGAAAGATAATAAATGTAAAATATCATGTTTTCACCTCAAAACATGGTTTTGAGGTGAAATTTACATTAAGCTGAATAAAATATTTCTTTGATCTTCCAGGTGCTATGACTTTGATTTTATTGAATTCCTCATGACCTTACTGATATTTATTGACACTTGACTCATTAGTTTGACCATGGTGAGATCCTACAACCTAATGAGACCCATCCTATGACCTAATGACATGATTTTGAGAGTGAAAGTGACTCATGACTAAAGACCATGGAGAGGCGAATCAGCAAGTTTCACATGAGGGAAAACTGATGAAGAGTCACTACCATCAATGAATCCATGACCTAGCGGAATGGTGAAATTTATTGGTATGGGAATCCTAATATGCAAATGAAAAAGAGAAATTTTGATCACTGATGGCAGTATGAATAAACTGACACTAACATTGGCTCCAATGGGGATGGTAGCTCCTTGGAGGTGCCAAGAACACCGTAGACCAAGTAGCCTTATCCATTGGGCATGGAGTCAAAAACACTAAAACTGACACAATGAAGACTGACTCTGACTCAAGCCTAAGACTGAAAACTAAAATAAAACCAAACCATACACATATCATTTAAGTTTTATAGTCTTCACCTCAGGCCCCAAACTTCAATGATTGTGTACTTGAACTCTGATCAAAATAACATGATATATACAATGATGATGACATAGATTCTGATCCATTGTCTTCAACAATGGTAGTGCTTCAATAGCCTACCATTCACTGCTCCTTCAGGGCAATCTTGGCCATCCATTTCTGAAAGCAAGAAGGCATTTTGTCCCCTGTATGCTGAAATATTGTATGGTCCTTTCCATAGGTTGTCAAACTTACCGTGCTTCCCTTTGTCCTCATTCCTTGCATCCCATCTCAACACTACATCATCCAGCTGAAACGTTTCTACTTTGGTCTTTGGATCATAGATATTTTTTATCTTCTCCTGCAACTGAACAACATTCTGTGACACTTCCTCTCTTGTTTGCTGAAGGTGGATCATCTGATTGATCCTTCGCTGATTGTCATCATCTTCACTGCCAACTTCTTGCAATAATCTCATAACTGGGACTGTAAGAGATGTAGGAAAGACAACATCAGTGCCATAAACCAATTCAAAAGGTGACATACCTATTGATTTCTTACTGCTAACTTTGTCTGTCCACAGTGCGTTGATGAGCTTGCGGTGCCAATTTCTTTTGTTTGCCTCCAGCATTTTCTTAATTATATTTATCAGCGATTTGTTCGATGATTCTGCCAAGCCATTTCCTTTTGGATAATACGTTGTTGAATGGCCCAGCATGATATTATACTTATCGCAGAAATTGACCATCTTCTTAGATCTAAACACTGTTGCATTGTCTGTTATAATTTTATGAGGGCAGCCAAAACGAGATAAAATATTCAATTCTAGGAATTGAATAATTACCGTGTCTGTAGCTTGCCTAGCTGGGATGGCCTTGATCCATTTAGTAAAGTAATATGTACCTGTTGGGATCCATATATGTTGTGCTGAAGACGCCAGATGGATTTCTCCTATGAAATCAAGTCCCCATTGCTGAAAGGGGGTGTTTACTGAAACTGGTTTAAAAGGAAGTGGAAGTAATTTTTTCTTCCCTTGGAAAATTTGGCATTCATGAAAATTCATCATTGTTTTATATAAATCAGAAAATAATGTGGGCCAATAATACCCTGCTCTCAATACCTTGTTAGCTATAGTCTTCCAAAACAAGTGGACGCCACAATCACCTTTGTGGAAATCATGCATTACCTTCTGGGCCTTCTTCTTAAACCAAAAATTTGAGCAGAACATCTCCTGGATCCTTCCAATATAGAGCATTTTTTAAAATACAATATTTAGCAGATTTAAGTTTCAAATATCTACCTTTACTCTTGGACATTCCTGTAGGAGGTGACAGATGCTGAAGGACATAAACAATATCTGAATACCATGGGGACTGCAGAAAAATATCTGAAATTGGAACAAGCAAACCTTCATCTTCATCCTCTGACATTGTTGTTATGAGGTTTATATCCAGGGCACACAGATTTGATTAGGCCATCAATTTCGCCAAGCCTTGGCCCTTGATCAATTTTGTGGGCTTAATCTCCAAGTCATACTCCAACATAGCTGATATCCATTTACCTCTTTGACCTTCTGGATCAGTTTGCATCAAGACATCCTTCATTACTGTGTTAGGGACATATGCTATAGTATGTGAATGCAGAATATAGACCCTAAAATCCTTAAATGCCTTTATAAGAGCCAATGCTTGCTTTTCAATAATATTATACCTTAAAGCAACATCTCTAATAGTTCTACTGAAAAAAGGCAATTGGATTTTCTACCTGATCTCTCTTTTGCATTAAAACAGTAGCCATAGTATGCTCCTATGCAAATGAAAATATGATAAAATCTTGAGTATAGTCGGGACTAATCAAAACTGGGGCATTGGACAAAGCAAAATTTACCAGATTGAATGACTTGATAGCTTCCTCACTCCACTCGATAGTGCTATCCTTCTTCAACATGTTAGTCATTTCTCTTAGATGTTCAGCCAGATTGGGTATAAATCGGAGCAAGAAGTTCATCTTACCATTGAAGGCCTAAATCTCCTTTTTGTTTCGTGGAAGGTCTATGTGCTGAATTGCCTCCACTCTAGATGGATCAATGCGGATACCATATTTAGAGATGATATGCCCCAACAATTTGCCTTCATCCATGGCAAAGAGACTCTTCTTTGGATTAAGAGAAATCCCAAACTTTCTACATTGCTGAAAAACAACTCTCAAATGATGCAAATGCTCATCATCTGAGCCAGAAAATACTATCAAATCATCCAAATTAACAACAAGGAAAACATCTTTTTCATTGGAAAAATAAATTTCCATTGCTTGCTGGAAAGTAGCTCCAGCGTTCTTCAGTCCGAATGGCATCTTAGCATACTGGAAGGTTCCCCAGGGTGTTGTGAAGGAAATTTTGTCTTGGTCTTTATCATGCACCAAGAGTTGGTTGTAGCCTGAGTAGCCATCAAGTAGTGACATCCTGGATGCTCCAACTACTCTCTGCAAAATATGGTCCATTTTCAGAAGTGGATAATTATCCTTTAAGGATGCCTTATTCAAATTCTGAAAATCTATGCACAATCTTATCTCTCCTGTCTTCTTATGCGCTAGAACCAAATTTGAAATCCAGTCAGAAAATCTAATGGGAACTATGATACCTGCTTTGTACAACCTGTTTACCTCTTTTTCAATGGATGGCAATAGCTTCGGATTGATTCTTCTCAACTTCTATCTAAATGGCTTTTGATCCGGCTTGATGGGAATAGTATGCTAGATTATTTTCTTATCATACACTTTCAAATCTGAATAATCCCATGTAAACACATCAGGAAATTCAAAAAGAAATTTAACATACTTCTCCTTTACCTCAGGGGACAATGCCTTTGAAAACTTCACAAACTTGGGCTGGTCAGGTGTTCCAAGATTCACATCTTCAACTCCCTTTTCAATAGGCACCAAGCTTGGTTTCTTTGCAACATCATCCTGATCAGAAAGCTCCTCTAGAGGTATGAGACCTCTAGTAATTACATTATCCTTCAGCTTCAATATTTCCATCTGGTTTTCTTCCATCTCCTGATCATCAACCTCATACTCACCTTCTAATGGAGTGTCCTTGAATTTTCCATCACCCTGCAAAAATGCATTAATCTCATTATCATCCCAAAACACAATACCTTAAATTTTCCGGAACATCAGGCCTGTGTTTGACATAAATCTCAAACTTATTGCTAGAGTTCATCGAAATCTTCAAGTTGCTTGTTTTAGTGGCAAGAGAATCCGTAGTAAGATTATGCATCATGGGTACTGCTGTCAAAGTGTACTCATGGAAATTCTTCAAGATATCCAGGACTGCATTTCTGTATGCCCTCAATCTCGGATGCTTTGCTTGGTACTCTCCTTTCACCTGTTTGATTATTAACTCGGAGTCGCCATACACAAAAATCCTCTCTGCATTCAGCTTCTTCAAAATTTTGAGACCTGCAATCAGAGCTTCATATTCCGCTTCATTGTTAGAGCAGTCAAAAGCCAACTTATAAGCACATACTCTAACATTTTTGGGAACCTTTTCAGGCTAGAAAATAGGGCTCCTAATCCATATTCCAATACCAGCTCCATCCTTACCAACAACTCCATCAAAATCCATGCTCCACAGGCCTTCTTCTTCTTCTTGTAGATGGTGGAATTTTGTTTCTTTCTCTTATTTACCTTGGCTGATTTCTGGCTGTTCACTATCTTTTTGCTACTGGTAGGCAGGAGAATCAGAAGTGCTTGTTGCTTTCTCTTTTTCCTGTTTGAGGACTTCTCTAAAATTCTCTGAAATCTGAGGTATTTCATCTTCTTGTACCAACTGAACATTCTCATCATTTAAACCACCATCTGAATATAATACAAAAGATTCTAGTTCTGTATGGACTGCATTAATGGGACGATTTACTGGCTTCTCTTTGCTAGTAATCATATATTTAATTTTATTTTCCCCATATAGCTTTCTCAACTGGCCAAACACAGGGATAGTGGCATAAGAGAAGTCAAGTTGCATGTTTCCCTTAAGTTTAGCACCCCAAGACCTAGATAAAAGAATCCCAAACCTTGGTGGGACATCAAAAACTACTACATCCATCAAGACATTCTTGGCTGGGATTTGATCTAAAGACACTACCAAATCTTTAATAAGACCAATAAAATGGACCCTACCTGAGTCAAAAGAATATAAATCATGATATTTTCGAGTAATATCCAGTCCTAAATTTTCCATGATGGCCTTGGGCATCAAATTATGTGAGGCTCCAGAGTCTAACATAGCATTATGCAAGATGAACTCGTGTAATCTAAGACTCAGGTAAAAGGGAGGGACTTCAATTTCTTCAGATTGCTATTCAGTTTCTTGGCCAAAGATGAGTTCAGGGTATTCATCTTCTACGTTAACCATATCAGAAACAAAGTCTATTTGTAAAATTCTAGACACCTGGTTTTTATACGCACTATTATTCACCAACTCAGTGAGGGGCATAGAGACTTTCAGTTTAGAAATTTCATTCTCTAAATTAAAGGAAGGAGATTTTTCTACCTCTTTAACTGGAGGATCTTTCTTCTCTGCTTGCTCCTTTGCTGCATTCTACTAGTTCTTCTCATTTATTGTGTTAATCGCTGAAGATGTTTTGCTGGAGGAAGGGTTAGCTGGCTCTTTTCCTTTCTTCTGAGCATCGTTCTTAATTTGGATTTCCTTTCTCTTTTGAATGGGAATGATCGTAACGTCTCTGTTCCTCAGAGAATATTTCTTTTTTTGGGCTGACAAAGCATTCATGTACCCTCTTTGGTAGTCATCAGATTCTTCTTCTAATACTGTGTCATTGGCCAAGATGAAATCTTCGTCTTTTTGAGTGTCTGGAGTCGCCATGTATTCTTCTTCTTCTGGGCACCATCAGCAGTGAAAAAGTGATTGGCCTCAATTAGAGGATCATCATCCTCATCTGTGTCTGTTCCTTACATGTAATTCTATTGTAGCGGAGTTTTGATTTGCTGCTGTGGTGGCGCTTGGTCCTGCGTTCTTTTTTCTCTCTGCTTAATTTTGAACTATGGTTGTTGCCTTCTGAAGTTTGGATTTCTTATCTGAGGTTCAGGTCTATCTGTAATGGTTAATCGATCAACCATCTTCTCCACTGTCCAAATCAGACTATCCATTTTTCTGTCTGAAGGAGAGGCTTCCTCTTTCACCGTGACTCTCTTTTCAGCTCTGGTTCGTGCTCTTTTGGCTAGCAGATTAGCTTCTACACTTACCGCTATCTTCTGCATGTCTTCCAATGTAGTGGGATCTCTCTCCCACAGCTGATATGCCATATCGGCATCAAAATTGTCTGGAAATTTTAGCAATGCTAGTCCCACAGGAGGTTTCAGGTTAGTTGGAATAGCACTATATACAGCATTGAATCTTAAACAATAGTCCTGTACAGTTTCACCAACATTTCTCTTAATATTTTCATACTCAGATAGAATTTGGAGTGGGTTCTTTTTTACCTCCCACTGGTCTAAAAATTGTATGTGTAACTCTTGTAAAGTGCGAATAGAGCCTGTTGGTAAAGCTCTGAACCACTTTCTAACTTCACCTCCGAAGTTTTGAACAAATAACCTGGTAGTTACTTTCTCTTCTTATACCTCATGTAGATCAAAAAATTCATTCATTTTATCAACGTGCTACTGGGCTGTGATGCTCTGGGTGGCATCAAAGATAGGAATTTTACTCTGATAATCAGCAGGCATGTCATTGAGGACCTGGGGTAAAACCAGGGGTGCATACCAGGCAGCCATGGCTCTAGGTGGATTTACAATAGTGTTTGTAGTACTAGGATTTAAGGGAGGTGTTGATGGAGGAGATGATAACTGAGAATTGAATGATGGGAATGATGATGAATTAGGAGGAGGGAATTTTGTTCCTGATGATTCTAAAGGCTCAGGAATATTAGTTACAGTGATAGATGATCGAGGAGAATTCAAAATATAATCATCAAAGGAGGAATTTTCTCTTTGAACTTCAATATCTACAAGGAATTCTCGATCTAAAACGGTGTCATCAAGTGCAGTTTCAGAATTATTTCTAAACAAAGAGAGCTCAAAATTCTCATCAAAGGAAAGATCTTCTACAAAAAACCACTCACTGGGCCAAGTAAGGGATCTAAATATGGGTCTGGGACTTATTGATCCTTCTTGTCTTCTAACAATTCTTGGGATAAGATTAGGATTCTCAAACACAGGGGGAGGATTTGGATCTGGATTAGCCCTTTTGTATCTTCTTGAAGCCAGTGTGTGTAAATTTCTACTGTACAAAATTTCAGCCTAACATACTCTGAAACTCATCTTCCAGAATTCGGGAATTTACACGGGAAAAATATTTGCTAGGGTGATCTAACTTTATACCCTGATAGTAGGAATATATTATGACTGTGGAATAAGTGGATGTAGTTATATTCTTTTCCAACTATGCTTTAATAATGTTTGACTTCTCAAACAAATTTTAAAGGTTAATGTGATATAAGGGAGCACATTAAACACTTAAGCGAACTTTACTCTGGTCATAATATCAGATTATAACAATGGCTTGATCCTTTTTTAAAAACACCAACCTTCAAACTTTATACCATGAAACACTATTATGCTACCAGCGCGACATACATTTGATTCAATAGGGGCCCATGCATCCATATTTCACCTTTTTATGAATAAAATAATCATATAATAAGATAAAACCGCTGGGTTGTACCTTGATTTATTGCCCGCGCTCCTAGGCACGTGATTTCCATCAGATAAAAGGCTCTTCAGATCATACTACCATTGTGGATATATCATTTTTTCCACGGAAGAGGTTTAACAGCTGAAATTTGCGCGATATGGGCGGTATTAGGGAGATAACGTGCCTTGATCTCACTGGATCGCATTTTTTTGAAGTAGTTTTGCTCTGGGGCAAAAGCGGCGTGATAAAGGTGGTTTTGGTTTCCAAAACCTGCTGGTGGTAAATCATCTGATCTTTGACTCAGGTTGCTGACTCACTACTGGGTCCCACTGATATTAATCCACCGGCAATGAATAAAACTATTCACTTTAATAATAGAGAAAGAACCGTTGCGTTTAATATAACTAAGGTTTTTAACCTTAGACAGAGTTCTCGATACTCTTTCTAACACACGGTCTGAATATGATTTCATTTAAAAACAGAATGTGCTCACAAATAGTTAGATCGACTTCCCCAGTATGGTCGCCAGAGATGTTAGCACCTGATCTGGACCCTAGGCTGAAAAGGGAAAAACAGGGTAACAACTAAACCACGCTCAGCCTTGTAGCTAGCCCTACAAGGATAGGAGAGGGCTCTCTCCGTGAAAGGATATTCAATAAAGTGCAACAATGATCTAATATTAGGCTAGGTATATAAATGGGAAAGAATTCTAATAAATGAAATGAATTTTCAGGGATGTGTGGGACAAAATGGGACAGTATGAAACTGAGGAATTAAATCAGGATACAGGGTATTTCTTGGGGCAAGGTAGGCAAGAAATTTTAGCAATTAAGGTTAAATAAGGATGGGATGGAAAGACTGGTGAGGAGCTGAAAATGGCATAAAAAATAAATCCTTTTCAAACAGAAGAAAAAAACAGAATATGAATGATTTCCCAAGGCAGAGCATATAAAATGGATTCTACCTTTCTATCTTGAAAGCATTCAAAAATAAATGTTTATGGATGAGAGGTGAAACATAAAAATTTACATATGAACACAAAGAGAGGACAAATGCTAAAACTCATACCACATGGATCCCACAAATCAGAGCTGCATCTCTTATTAATTCCCTGTCAAACCATACAATGGAGCGCAAAGCGTTTCCTTCCACACTATTCCCCTACTACTGATTTACAGACTGCTTTACAAATGATTTAGAATTACAATAAATAGGCTGAAATTTGGGAACATAGATCCACAGAAAAAGCGAGCTATTCTAACAGCTCAAGAATTGAAATCTGAATATGGAAGAGAAAACAAACAATCTTCCCCTGAAAATAAGGGACATCATTACATTTGACTAATGGGAGATTTTCCGTTATACTTGGATGAAAGAAAATAGGCAATCCAAAAGTAGATTTCCTATTTTGTTGTTGCTGTAGCAATCTCTGTTTTATTTATAGCTCTCAGCCCTTTGAATTTTTCTTTCCATTATTCGTTTAAAGAAAACTGACATTTTAATAAAAATATGTTGAAATAAAATAGAATTAAATTATATACCTTTGTGAAGGGAAAAATTAATTTTTTGAATGGGAAAAGGGAAAGGAGGCGGGACCCGCATTATAATTGCAATCGAAAACAGATGGAGGAAGGGAGATACAATATAAAATCAAACATTTGCAATAAATTTTTTCAATGGTATCATCGTAATCGGGATCGGGATCAGGCATTGGGAGCGGGGGTATTACATAAGACAATTATGCTGATGCGATTGGGAGAAGCGATAGGGAAAACCTTCATGATAACGAAATAAAACAAAATTGAGTTTAACAAAGGAAATAGCCCTTTATATTATAGATGGGCGGAAGATGTATGGTGGGCCCGAGGGTCAATCAGAATCAGGAGGTAAAAGGAAGCGGGAGCGAAGCATATGAAGAAACGCCGATGCCGATTGGGGGATGACCTTTGTATAAATAAAATAAAACAGAATTTGATTTAACAAAGGGAAGGCCTTTTATTATGAATGGTGGAGGATAATATGGTGGGACCGTGATATATGAATAATCGAAATCGCAATCGGGATCGGGAGCTCGGGGCGGAATATAAGATATAACGATTTCTTCCGATGCGATGGGATAAATACTTTGTATAAAATGAAGAAAACCAAATTTTGATTTACACAAAGGGAAAGGCTTTATAATGGATGGGCGGAAGATTATATGGTGGGCCCGACCAATCGGAATCAGATGGGAATGGAGAGAAGGCAAAGGGTTAATTAACAATGCTGATTGGGATGGTCCGATTCGCTGTGGGCCATCGGATCGAATGATGGGATCGATGGCAGAGGAGTGGTCGGGGGGTGTCAATCTGGAGGAGGCATTTGGAAGCGTCGATCAAGTGTGGGCCGTTCGATCGGATGGGCAGATCAATGGCCAATACAACATCGGGCGGAGTCAATCGGGGACATGGCATCGGAGATATATAATCGGGGCAATCACATTGGAGGTTTGGGGAAAGGGCCAATCGGGGTGCACAATTGAAATGTTGTGATTGTGATGGAAGAGAAAGGGACTTAAGGTGGTGGGGTTTTATAATATAAAACTTTGTTATAAAGTTTTATTATAAATTTTCACAGTATGGTGGGGAAGTGGTTAGAACGGCGGGGGTTCTTATGTATAAACTTTATTATAAGGTTTAATAGGTATGGTGGGGAAGTGGTTAAGTTTAAATCACATTTATGTTTAAACGATTTTATAATGTGATTTTGTAATCGTAAGGGGGAAAAAAAGGGATTTTATAAAGAAAATATTAAACTTTAAATGTAAATTTTAAGGGAAAATGTGAAAAAGGTGAAGGGTTTAGGATATAGAGGACTTTTTACTTCACTTAGGCATAAATTTCAATCCAGAAGTCCGTTTTGAGAGTGTAGTATACCATTGGAAAGGTATTTTCGGGTTCTTTCTGCTGAATCTACTTAGAACATGATTTGACGCTAAACATGCTATGGAAAACTTCTCTGAAGGCGGGGTGATGACTTTATGGAGATAACAGCTTCTGAATTGTGACTTATTACATATGTTGATGTAAAATTACATAATGAAAGATAGTAAAGGAAAAATATCATGTTTTCACCTCAAAACATGGTTTTTAGGTGAAAATTACATTAAGCTGAATAAAATATTTCCTTGATCTTCCAAGTGATGTGACTTTGAGTTTATTGACTTCCTCATGACCTTGCTGATATTTATTGACACTTGACTCATTAGTTTGACCATGGTGAGATCCCAGAACCTAATTAGACCCATCCTATGACCTAATGACATGATTTTGAGAGTGAAAGTGACTCATGACTAAAGACCATGGAGAGGAAAATCAGCAAGTTTCACATGAGCGAAAACTGATGAAGAATCACTACCATCAATGAATCCATGACCTAACGGAATGGTGAAATTTATTGGTATGAGACTCCTAATATGAAAATGCAAAAAATAAATTTTGATTGCTGATGACAGTATGACTAAAATGACACTAACAAAAGGCACACCAAATCAGAGAATCATTGCTGGAAAAAGTTCAGAAGTATCATGCTAAAGTCAAATATTGTTTTTGATAAAAGAGAAAATCAACAGTTTTTTTAGGAGAATGATTTGGTGTTGCGTTGGGATGTTAGGAGAGAAGACCATGGAAAGCATGGTAAGTTTGACAATTTTTGGTTTGGTCCATTTAGAATTGCTGAAGTTTTAGAGAACAATACTTTCCTGCTCAAACATCTAGATGATGATTAGTTGACTGGAGGCCCAGTCAATGGTCATTTTCTTAAGAAGTTATTTATTTAGTAAGTCATTTGAGTCATTCCATTGTAAATATCCATGTGATGTGTCAATAAACTCCATGCCCAATGGTTCATATGTCTATATATATGGTCATTCTTGAGTCCAGTCTGTCAATGGTCAATCCTAATCTTTATTTTCAAGAAGCCTTCTGAGTTTCAAGAGTTTTTGAGGCACTGAGTCTACAACCCTTTAAGTCTCACACTGAGGACTTCATCCCCAATAGAAGCCACTGTTAGCACCGAAAATGTCAATGGTATAATCTCCATTGTGTCACTTTTTTCAATCTTTTTTATTGTGTCCTAGTACATGTTCAAAGTTTCAGTCATTTCCAATAAAGGCTAAAAAGAGTCCCAAAATCAAGGTACTTTTAAGTGAATAGGCGTCATTAGTGTTTTAGAGTCATAAAATAAGTTTTAATCACTATTTTAACTTATGATAGCACTGAAGGCTAGTCATCATTTGGATAATAAAGTTACAGTCACCTTGTTTGGAATAATAACTACCTTTGTTGTGATTTCATTGTCAAACAAGTAATGCAATAAAGGGCAGCTATTTCTCATAAATGAAAGTCATATATTCCACACAGTGAAAAGCACAGCTATTTCATTGAGATTTTGGTTATCTCAAGAAAGAGGCTATAGGTAAACAAAGACCACTCCTCTAGCAAGAAGTTTCAGTTTTCAAAGCAGGAAAATTAAAGCTTCATGGACAGTATTGCAACCAGAGTTCAACAGTTGTGTTTGTGAGCAGTTTAGCTGTTGGAAAAATGGGGAAAGGAGGAAATATAAATAGGTTAGAGCTGGCTAATACAATATTTTGGCCTATGACCGCACACAAAGTGGAGAAGGAGAAAGGAAGGGAAATCCTAATTGTCAAAGAGCTTCAAAGGAATCAATATGCCTTTTAGTTCAGTAGAAAGGGTAAAGTGTTGTTGATAAGGTGTAATGGTGACCAAAATTCATTTATGCCCTCATTCATCTCATTTATCCTCTTTACCTTCATCTACCCTCTTTTTCCCTTCATTTTTTCGATTTCTAACGTCCCGTGCCACATTTATTTATTCACAGCTCCGTTGATGCGATATAAAGGGACCCACCTTCCCACATGAGCCTTTATCGTAAACAATCCGCTCCTTTCCATTAAAAACCTTTATCGGCACTCAATTACCTTTTCGCACCTCCAACCTCTCCACACATCGCACTTCTCTCCCCGTAAGATTTAACATTTACCTCCTCGCACTTCGCACTTCGCAAGGCATAACATTTAACCCATGATGTGTGCATCATAAAACTTGCAACATGCGATCTGTGGGGGGTCCCACCTTCACTGCCACATCACTTCCGCTCTCATCGCACATCGCACTTTGCCAGTTTCAACATTTAGCTCCTACATTTCATAATAAAACTTTTAATTCACGATCTGTGATCGGTCCCACTTCTTTGCCACGTCATCACCCCATCGCAAAATTGAATTTTTTTCCCGTTTGTGTCTTATCCTGATTTACGATTGTGATATATTTCTAAAAGGTTTTCTCCCCCCACTTATCATTCATTCAACTCCATGTATCCCCTATCAATTAAACCTTTTTCAAAGGATTTCTGTGTAATTTCTCATAAAATTAACCTTTACCATTTTATCCAAAAAGTTTTGGTTTTTCTGCCATTACAAAGGGTTTTCCACCAAAAAAGGAAAGGAACAACAGAACAACGACAGAGTTTCTCTGAAACAGTTTTCTACCACTACTCTTAGCACCAACACATTTCTACCAGGCTCCAGGTAGCATTCAAGCAACAACCACACAGCAATTTCACAGTTTTTTACACTTTTTGGGGAGTTGGTTGCACCATAACAGAAGAGGAGTCTTCCCATAAACTGACACATCATACAAACCACTTCAAATTGTTAGCCTTGATGTTGTTATTTTCATTATGTCATAGCACTTTGTATTAAAGTTTTAGGATAAGCCTCATCTCTTGCATGAGATTGTAGTAAATTTTGGGAACAGGTTTACTCCTTTTGTGGAGACGACAGTTTATTATTTTTGTATATATGTGAAAAATTGCTATGTAAAAAGGGTTGGTTGGTGGTTTTAAAAATTTTGAATCATATTATCTATAATAGTTTTTTTGAAAGAAATTGAATGATACTACTAAGGACTTATTACCAATTTGTTGTGTGTATTGTCTACTTTACTTGTGTTTTCATATCTCCTTTCTTTTAGTTACAGTTTGTAAACCATTATGCTATTCTTTGTTCCTATCAGTCTCTTAAGCATGTTATGTGTTTTATCATTTTTTGTTAGTCTCACACAGTGAGCAAAACCTGGTAAAATAAATGTTATAATAGTGGAAGAGCATCACTCATGATAATTATTCTTCATGATATTTCAGTAAGAATCTTGTTAGACTAGGAGTAGCTTTCTCTTAGTGGAATATTTTGAAACTGCTACTTTTGTGAATTTCTACCAAACACAGTAGATTTCTGTTTTACAAACGTATTGTTTCCGCTCTCATCTTACAGTTTCCTCTCCTCATAAGCTACAAAATTTCTCTCTGCTACCACATCAAGTTACAATACCCTCATTAGTAGAACTATGGATTTGACTGAAATCTCTTTTCAGTGAATCAGAGTTTATACCACCTACCAATCTTATAAAACAAATCATTAAATTTCTTTATATTTTAATATGTGTCTGGTCAAGAATTTGCTGTAGTCCAAGTGCTAATTCCAGCGCCAACACATAGTATGCACAACATTGAGAAAAACAATTCCCAACACAGGCAAGGCATCTAAAACCTCAGATCCATTCACTTTACCTTTTGTGTTGCCTTTCTCGTGATTGTTTTTCCACCATCCATTTACCTCAATGGACCCAACCAATCCAATTGGTTGTCATATTCTTACCTTCAGCTGCCCTTATACATGCATCGAGCTTCATCAAATTCTTTCATTACTTGTTGGGTACCATATAGCTCTCCCCGAGCTCCATCAACTTTCCTCTTTCCCAAGCGAATTCCCAAGACTCAAAACATAAAAGTCAATAACAAGAAAAATAAGAAGAAAACCATTAAATCCAATGATCTAAATATGGGAAAACTAGCTTTTTTGTGCTAGCTCCCTCATGAGTTAAATAAAAATGTGTTTAGGATCATCTCATGCTAGGCAATTGTGAAGGGACTTATGTGTCAAGCTTTAAGTGTCTTTGATGAGAAATTTATGAGTTAATTAGCCTTTAAAAACTCAAGTATAGAAAATAAAATGCAGATAAATATCACACAACAAACACATAACATAATAGCTGATAACAGATTTCACCCCTCCTAGGTTACATCTCCATGGACCGACTTCAACTAGCTAGGCCCTCTTGGGTTTAATGGTAAAATGTATGATTAGATGCACCTATAGTGCTCCAATGGATTTGCAACCTTCTCCATTGGATTCATAAGACACAAAAACCTAAAAATATACTCTTCAATCTCTGAAAATGGTCTTCAGGTGATCTGGGCATGACCTCCTCTCATGGTGGCCCTAGGATTATTTAATATTAAAAGTGGAAAAAACACTTTTATAAGTTCTCCAACGCCTATGAAACCTATTCCATTGGATTCATAGCATAAAAATAATCTAAGAATGACTCTTCTTGAGCCAAAATTGGTTGAAAATGGCTCTAGATATGATGTTGATCAGCGGTTGTCATTGATGTCAACCCAAGTAGCACCAGGGGCTAAACCAATAATTCATGGGAGTTTTGACCTACCAAATTACCATATTCTTGTTCAAGAATTATTTTTATGGTTTCTAATTTTCGAGATGTTTCCGTTGATATATGGCACACCACATAATTCTTCACGGTTTGAGACATATTCATGTTTGAAGTTTATACCCCCAGTTAGTGGGTAAAAACCCCATAGGCTTGTGGCATGGGTCATTTAAAAGTCATAATTAATATTTTTTAAGCTCTTAAAATCCCTCCCATGTTCACTTGTTGAAGCCCCTCTCAACCTAAGCATTTATATAAATTGTGATCCTCATTTCCTCCTTATGCAAGGGATTTTTCCATCTGAAATAGGTCATCATGGAAGTTTCGCTCTAACTTTTGTTCTACGAAGGTTCAAAAGCTGAAATTATTATGAGGTGAATCTGAAATCCCAAGGAAGCTTCTGTGAACATTTTAGATGAAGGTGCGTAACATTTTTGGAGATATGATCTGTGGAAGTCAGTGTTTTTGCAGGCTGCTGAAATTCATCTCAAAGAAGTGACTTTGGGAAAATCATCATAACTCTCTCTCTGAGTATCGGATTGGAATTCACTAAAAAGTGGAAGATATTTCACAGTCTATAGTTTTCTCTCTATCAATTTCAGAGCTAGATGAAGAAACAGTGACACGTGGCACACCGTACGAGTTCGCTCTTCTAAAACAGTCCATAATTAGGGAACTGTGAGTGATTGGGTATAACTCTCCCTTGAAGAATCTAAATTGGGTCAGACCTGTAGCATTGAAAAGATGACTCAGAGGAATACTACAATACCGAAAATCAGATATTGGGGATCTGAAATAACAGAGATACACCAGATTCAATATCGAACTCCTAGAAGGAAAAGAAAAATCTAGATCATGTGTTGTCAAGGGCTGCAAAGGACCAGAATTTCTAGGGAAGCAAAGCAACGCAAAGTGCAACAGAGGGTAGCATGACAAGAGCAGCAACCAAGGTACATAACAACAGCAAGAAGTTCATCACATGAAGTCTTCAAGTGGGCAACACTACATACAATCATTGTAAAGGTATCATTGTACTAAGTCATTGTAAATACATTATTGTACAAATTGTACTAGTGTATATCTGCCAAGAGTTGAAGAGGTAGTGTCGGGTGGTCTAGGATCATCATTAGGTGGTTGTGTCATAGTTGGGGTTATGGTCTAGTGTATTTTCTTCTTTTACATCATTCTATATCATTGTAAAGTGGACCATTTTCCCTGGTACGAGAGTCCATTCTTCTTTTATTCTTCTACAGGGTGGTAGGGTGGTGCTAGGGTGAGTTGTAGCTCATTGGGTGTTGGGGCATATGTTCAGTTGACTACTGAAGAATCTCAGGCGTTGGAGCATCCATCCAGTGGGAGCTGGAGAAGAATTCTTCTCTAGATTCTAGGGAGTTGGAGCTTTATTTTCAATTGGAGTTGAATATTAAAGAATTATTAGAAAAGCAATAGGTGGTTTTTGTCCCGGAGTGGGTTTCCATCTTAAAAACTGTGTGCATTTGTGTTCCTATTGTTTTCTGATATCATTGTACAAACACTGATAATAATTGAAGATTAACTAATGCTCTAATTGAAATAAATACTGATTCACCCCCCCCCCCCACCTCTTAGTATTTCCAACATATGCTTCATTTAATTTTCCTAGGAAATCTCCTCCAAATCTGGGCAAGACTCTAGTTAAGGCCACCAAATTTGGAGAACCCATCAGTTTTGGAGGTGCCTCTAAAAATTTTCCAAACTAATCTTGGAGTTAGTTTTAGTTTAATTAATTTCAAACTGGATTATGTGTGGCTAATGGCGCACTAAGCATATTTTAATGCAATCTACATTATAATCTGTTTAATTAAATGTGGTTCCACTCCATGTAACAAGGAGCACCACTTGGCACATTGGTAAGGTGGCAGAGTTTTTGGGGGGAGATCAACATGTCTAAACCTAACCTAGACCCTTCTCGTGCATACAATTTTACCACCCTAATTAATTTAAAACCAACCTTTGAATACATATCAAACATTTCGATGGAAATGTATGGTTTAAACCTTGGATATTAATTCAAACCTGAAATTTGGAGATATAATAAATATTCCAACTTTGGTTATAATATAACCCTTCAAACTATTTGAATTCAGAGTTTGAACTTTGGGCTAGTTAAAAATGTGCTACCATAATAATATATTAATCCAACCTTAGTACTTTGGATATTTATATATAATGCGCCCAATAAAAACATGCCACATCACCCAAAGTACGAACCACTACAAACGTGACACATCACCCAGATTCAAAACTAGTCACAGAAGGAAAAGTGTCACAGTGTCATTGGTTCGAAGGGCCCTTCACCATGGTTGACCTCTGTTGACTCCTTTGACCTTTTTTTTTTTAAATTCGCTTGTTCTAAATGACGATTAACGGCATATAACTTCTTCATATGAAGTCGGTTTTTTAGGAAACAAAGTGCATTGTATTCCTAGAAACGAGACAGATCCGGTCATTTTCATTTTATGTGATTTTGAGAAATCTAAATTTTGGCAAATTTTTTCCCCTAAATGAGATTCCGATCAACCAATAACAATAAAACACTATAAAAAAGTGGTATAGCCATACAATAGACATAAACAAAGCCGCAAATCAAGCATAACAACCCACAAGAGACCAAAAGCACAAGACATGCAAAAAACACCATTACTCAATCCCTATGGTTCCAAATACTTCCAATGGAAAGTTTAGCTCGAGTGTTCTTCAAGATTACATGTTAATCTCTTTTTCCATACAATCTGCTGCATCATACTGCCATAAAAACATAACTTTTAGTGCATAAATTAACATAACAATATAAAATTTACCTTACCTTGTTGTGCAAAACACGCTGCCTTGTAACTGAACATACATGTCAGCCACATGTTCCAAATATCAAAACATATCTATTAATTTGGAACCAATCTTTACCAAGTCTAACAGCCATTTCATAATCAACAATCATTTCGCATTCATTAGTCATACTTTATAATGCTACAACTATCACCTACTTGCACTCAAGTATATAGAAACTATCTCAACACATGTGTGTTAGTACAATCATCTTAAAATAAGAACATTACTGCATGCAATCTTGTAGAAACATGCTCATATCATGCAATTAATCAAACATTCAGACAACTTGCAAACATACCATGTTAAATAAATTAAATAGATGACATAATCAAACACCCCAATAAACGACATAATCAAAATTATACCTTGAGGTATCACATGGGAGGCTATCTTGTCTACACAAGTAATCTAGATTATCACAATATAACTTCTCAACACATCAACTCAAACATGAATAAGATCATGATATCAATAATAGTAATTAGCTAATAATTTCACATCATAAAATCATAATTGTCATTCATGCATAACAATTACATCTGCACATTCATTCTAGATTAGTACAACACAATAACACAAATATGTTGACTCATACCTGAATGTCATAACCCTAACCATTTGCATAGGCCAACCTAATTTAACATGATACAGATAACATCAATATATTAATGCTATAACCCTAATAATTTAGTTAACTAACATATAGCAATAATAAGTTGACATATAACATGATCATTAACAACATATAGCATAATCATCAAGCTAGCTACAAGTTAACATATAACATGCTCATAAAAAATAGATAACCTAGTCATCAAGTTAGTACCATGCTTGACTAACCAACGCATGTGCATATGATCACACTAATTAAAAAACATCTATCATGTGTGTAAGAATAAAATCAATAGAATGAAAGGCATACACATTACCGTAATGCATATGACTACAGTGATCAACTGGCATTTATCATACATGTAACCAAAATAACAATGGAATGACAAAGATAAAGTAACCCTAATACTTACAAAAACCATGAATCACATACTTTCATGCCAAGAGTAAAAATTGTATGATGATCTTCTTTTACCCCAAAGTCGATTATTGTAATGTCACTTTAATGATCTACATCTTCTGCTCTATCTTAGCCAACACATTAGGATCATAACATACCAATATTATCATGATGACCTAATTTCATACAATGGCCTTATGAAAAACAACCTCAATCAAGCCAATGCAAACTTGACCATATGCACCCACTTGACATGTATAACCAATCATGAACAACCAATGCATGTTCAACATATGATATCACAAAAGAAATCATACATAGATAACGTCGAAGCATGACCAATATTAACCCTAGCATAAGCAAGCAATGCATGCACAATATGTAAAAATATGTAAGAAAGTTTGTACAAACAATACACAAGCATGAGAAACACATAACGAGTCATACACTCATGACAACATGTTGACAACAACACCATCAACCCTTCCATGGCGACACTACTGCAACCATGACCAACACAACATGGATGCAACAAGAACATGTATACCACAAACATACTAAACACATATAAAACCAATATAAATGCATGATCAACACATCACCCATCCACTCCGAGAGTTGAACCATGCTTTGATACCACTGTATAACACCCCCTTCCCACATCTACCCAATTAGGCGTGCAACCAGGGTAAAAATGCGACGAGAGGCTACTATAAAGGGATTCAACCTCCTATGTGACCTTAAGGAACTGTAACCGATGGAAAACAAAACATATATACCTTGTAAAACAACCACAACACCCCCAGGAGGTAACCCAACCATTCAGGCCTCTTACCCCTAGGTCACATTGACATTTTGACCCCCTTTGAACCATAGCCACGGGCATAACACTACATTTAAGTGGCTAGGAGGCTATAGCCATAAGCATAACATTGGATGCTAGCGGCTAGGGCCTCAAATGTTGAGTTATGTGCTTGCAACTCAAGGATTTGAGCCATCTTTTCAGGCCCAAAGCCTAGGACACTACTCAGAACTTCATGAAAACTTAAGGGATGATAAATACCAATAGGAAAATGATACGGAAGCAATCAGATAAAAAATAACTCATCTGGACCCCTCCTAGCCATGACAAGCATTTTTTCAAACATGTCACAAACATTGAATCTGTAGGTGTAAACAACACATTTTAGCCTAGCGGTCTCATAATTATCTGAGAATCGCTAAGAAGAATTGATCCCATGCATCACTAGCTGCAATACAATCTATTTTACCATAAATACATTGTGCATTCATTTACAAGTAAAAACAAGGATAGAACCATACATCATTACTGATAAAATACATGCTTATAACCAACATAATAACACAAGGAATATAATGGATACCATAACAATAAAATCCACAGAATAACCAGTACATTTTCATACCAAATACCAAAGGAATGAGCTCTTTATTACTGAATGTAAAATCCAACCGGAAGTGGACTTCCATGTTCCACCTGACCATAGATTGGCTGAGCCAAACCTCTCTTTAGCCAATCACCCCCGTGCCATTTTCAATGCATGAATGTGGGACTCATAACCAACCAAAACTAACCAAACAAGAATGAACACTATTGGGGTTCTTTGCCTACACAATGAGGAATTTGAGTGCCTCCTAGTATCTAAGGCTTTAACACAATCCACAACCCAAATTAGGGATCACTAGACCTTAAACCAATATATACTCTCCATAATTTACCGTACATCCCATCTTGGTACTACTAGGTTCAATGAAGAGAAATCCACCTCTTGGATTTACCTTGTATCCTGTCATTCAGGCACAAGGATTCCTAGGCCCACTGAGGCACACAATTTGGATTTACTGCAACCCTCAGTCTGGCTTAGGGGTTACTGGGCCAGTGGCTTTACCGTGATCCACAGTTCAGTTCACATACCACTAGGTCATGTGTTTTTCATTTCAAAGATCTAGTCCACTAAGCTTCGAATCCATCCAACAATCCATCTCAATCGAAGTATGAGAAACCCATCTCATAAAAACTATATGGAAACAACAAGGCTAGGCTGAAAACACTATCACACCTGGAAAAACCCATGCCAATATAGAAAGGAACCACATGGAATAGCATGCATGCCAGATCTAGCAAGGAAATAAGATAT
The DNA here is from genome assembly GCA_034641835.2 of Pinus albicaulis. Taxonomy (NCBI): domain Eukaryota; kingdom Viridiplantae; phylum Streptophyta; class Pinopsida; order Pinales; family Pinaceae; genus Pinus; species Pinus albicaulis. Next base: position 1,358,271,480 of record CM076578.1, on the reverse strand, counting down.
GCAAATCAATGCTTGCAAAGAATCCTACTATAGTTGGTTGATCCTGCTCTTCCTTTCTTTCTTTTCCTTTCTTGCTCCAATGCCAAAGTGCTCTAAGAAAAATCTAAATGTCCAAGAGTGAGAGAGAGAGAGAGAGAGAATACTGAGAGAGCTCCAAAAATGGACTAACAAAAGGTACCAACTAATTCTCAAAAGTCTTTTTATAGATGAGCCCTCTATTTTCTTCATTTTCCATTATTTTCCCTTCATTTTTCTCCTCACATGCAACCTGTGACCTTTCATCTCCCTTTTCTCCTAATATCCATTACTTTTCATAAATCAATGTGCCAAAAATGTCATTTTTCCTTTGTTAATTTCCTTTGGCAATAATAAACGAAATGAACACCCACTAGGATGGTTCTCCCAAAATTCAGGTTGGAATAAGTGTCCAACTGTGGTTATTATTTTTAACTTTTATTACATGGAAATTTCACGAGGGCTATTGCATTCTCAATTAGGTCTTCATATTTAACTAAAACAAAGTCCTTCTCTAGCCATAGAGGATTAGGGTTGGAATCATTTATGAGAAGAATAGATTGATTAGTTGTGGTTCTAGCATTACACACTCCTAACAAGATGATATTACATTCATTTCTCATATTGTGAATATTTTGTTTTAGTGTATTATAAGGAAAACTTTAATCTAGATTGTTTTCCTTATAAAATGTAGAGTTGATAGGATATAAAATAAAATATTGCAATGTAAATCCTCTCGTGTTAATCTCATAGATTTAGATCCAAATGTACTCATTGATAGTGTCTAACTTATCAAGTCTAGTGTGAGGAGAAACCATAATTTGTCTAGTGTGAGGAGAAACGATATTTTTCCTCGAGGGTGTGCCAAAAGATTTCTTGTCTTGTCCCATGCTAACAACAAGATGAATACATCTATGTGAGAGACCACCTACTCATAATAATAATGGATGATGATAATATTCTATAAAAGCATGCACTTGTGCTTAATGAACCAACCCTAATGTTGGATGGATGAACTATCCACCCAAATGTGAAATGCAAGAGCATGAATGCCCCACAAGTGAGCCCCACCATCAACTCTTCCACATTAGATTTGAACAAATAACCACCTTAAATTAAACCACAATTAAGGGTTGATAATTATGTGATCTTGTATATTTTCTTTAAATGTTTAAAGCGTTTTACATTTAAAGTATTTAACCTAAAATGGTGTTGTATCTTTGCTTTACATGTTCAGTCTATTGCTTTTCCATTTTTTATCAGCGTGCATGAGAAACGATGGATTGAAATAAATACAACATTTTGGATTTACTTTTTGAAAGTTTTGGATTTGAATTTTTTAAAGTTGATAAAATTTCAAATTGCAACTGCCATAACGTGCACGACATCATGAAGACAACTAATTAGAAGCCGGACCTCTATATCTTCACGGTTGGACAAATAAACCTCCACCATAACTCAATAATTGTGTCTCCTGGTTGGTTATATGAGCAGGTCGAATCTATACACCATTTTGATTTCTTTCTCAACATCGTTTATTGCTATTTCCCACATCATAAAGTTCTACGATTCGTTATATTTAAGTTCCCATTATCGACTTTTGCGATTATATTTTCCCTCGCGAGTTACTACAGAGTTTCGAATTATTATAATCATGTGAGTCTACAATACTCGTACTTTTTCATCGGCGTTTTAACGTCAAATTTGTCCTGGAAGTCTATAAAGTTCAGTAAAGTTCTTTGTTTTTTCCCGTCGAATTCGTACAGGTAAAGAGTTATGTGAATGCATGTGTAAGAAGATGCGTGTTCGAAATTGAAGTATCCTTTCAGATTTGAGATCACAGTTACCGTTAACAACGAAAGATTCAGAAAGTGGGGAATTTCATATGCATCCTGCAATATTTTGATTAATTCAAAATCTGTTTTACTCCTAGGGATTTGTGTCTCTGCGATAAAGCATTGCAGAACCATTATTTTATAGGTAGTTTTCTGTTTGTCCGAATGTGAACACTGAAATCCTTAGATTTTGATTTCAATTCTGAAAATCATTTTTATACCCACGTGTCGACAGTATAGCCCACTGATCTCCGAAGTAGTATCAGAATGAAAAAAAAAAGAGCCTGTTGCAGCTCAGCTTTATTAACTTTTTGCTGTGGCCACAGTAAGAAAATCAAATAAAAAGAGCTTCTTGCAGCTTAGCTTTGTTCACATAACTAAAGTACCGTGATTAGCATCGAGATGCTCAATAGAGCGTTTAGGAATTAATAATTCAAGGTGTGCTTTATATGTTCTGCTACTTATGCTTTGCAGAATAACTTCCCAGGTACATTAAATTATGTAGCAAGGAAAACCCTAATTACACTTCCATGGTGGTGTCTAAAACTAGCACAATATTGCTTCATCTGTAACTACAGATGAATGTGGGAGTCCAATAATCAACACTATTGTCATTATAAGCCACACTCAAGGTGCTAGAAACAGGTACCAGGCACAGCCCTCTACTTCTCAAATCTTGTTTGGGTTCGTCTGTGTCCTCGGCTTCAGATGATACGCTCCAATCCATCTGATCCTGTACTGCCTGTGAGAAAGATAAAGAAATATTAACTTTGTTATAATCTTGAAAGCAGAAATCAAATGCCATTAATTATAATGAAATTAGTTTAATGGATTAGCTAACCTGAAGATTTACTCCCTGGGTCGTGTTGACAGCTCCCTTGTTCATATATGGCATGCTCAGCTTCTACAGTTCAGAGTCCCATTGACAGTGTAAGTGCATAAAGATCGCAAACAGGTGATATAAGGCATACAAATTATTCTAACCTACTTTCAAGTTTTTTATAATGGCTTTTAATTAACGAATTTAAATTTAATGGAGTGCAAAAGTAAATTTCATGATTTTGGGTTTGATTTTGTCCAGGAAGGCTAAGTGCTCTACAGCTACGACTTCATTTGTGTTAAAGAAATGAAAAAGTAGCCAGTGCCTTATTTTCTTTCTTATAATCAAAATAAAAGTCAACTTCATAATATATATTCAGTAAATAATATTTTTAACTAATTAAATATTGCAGAATATTGGTTTCTAGGTCAAGTAATCTTTGAAATTTTGATGTTAAATAAATATAAACATTTCAGATATGTACGTTTTGAAACTGTTTTTATTTAATCTATATTATTTTCCATGGCCACCCATAACATAAAATAACCCTTGAAAATTGATAATGGGGATATGTGTTAATATTTGTTTGGTTTTAAGGGCTCACAAAATAAGAGATAATACCTGCACTTGTTCGTGTAGAGATTTAATATATACGATGGCTTCCCACAAGACAGATGCAGTGTCAGTCTGCAACCAATATATTCCATCTAATTAATCACAATGATCTTAAAGCCACAGTACTTAAGTTAGAAGTAATGGCAAGATCTTTGCAGAGATCGAAGGGAAATTATCAAAAGTTATACCTTTCCAAAGGGCGAAACTAGTTGTTGTAGCGCTGTAATTCTGTCCCCTAGTTTTTCTTTCCTTACCTGTAAATCAGCAAAAAAAATTAGCTCCCTTGTTCCATATAGGCCAAGATGAGTTTCCTGAACACATGATTCTTTAGGGTTTGTCTAGGGTTTACCTTGAAAGTGGGAAGGGTAGAATTAGTATTTTCTAGACGAGGCCTTTTGAAGATCGAATCCGATGAACTGCTATCAGGGCTGCTTCTTTTTGCGTCATTTGTTGCATCTCGAGCTTCATCGCAACGGGGCTTCATGCAGAAAGACCGGTTGATAGAACTCATAAGAAGACTTGAAGAAATATGCCAATAGAACATATATACCCTAGGTTTTTGAGAAACAATGAAGCTCAAATTTTTTCAATGATACATACCATATTAAGAGATTGGATCGTGTTATTCAGTTGCTTCCCTTCCTGCAGGAATTGTGGCGAGCAGTATTGTAGCGATGAGGCACGATCTGTAGAATTTGTGGACTGCTGTATCTTTTCTGGTGTGGAGGCCATCGAGTTCCACAGTTGGATGTTTCTGCTGTTAGTCAAGAGCCTCGAGGCTGGTTGCTTCAAGGGAGAAGAGGGCAGAAGTCGAGAGAGTGCAGCAGGATTTAACGGCCTAGAACTGTAAGTATTGCTAGATGGCCACAGCCCATGAGACTGTTGATGATCCTGATCTCCTCTCATAGAAGTTGCAGCATTGTGAAAGCCATGAGCAGTGGCGCCTTTTAGAAATGGTTGATTCAGAGGGAAATCCAGAATACGTAAAAGTTCTTCGTTACTGCAAGGATCCGATCTAAATCCTTGGGATACTAGTGTACGAGGAGCATCTAATCCGGGGTTGTCATAGGACATGTTAAATTCCTGCTTTACTCTGCCAATGTCAAAGTGGGGTATGGGTAGGTCTAGTCTGGAATTGAAACTATTGATGGGGACATGACCAGCGGTTAAGCCATCTGGTTGTAACGATGGGGAACTTCCTAAATCTATCAAGGAACTGCTACAGTTGTGTAAAGGGCCATATGAGTTTTCTTTTGCTGCAGTAGAGAAGCAGCTGGTGTCTTCTCCTTGGAAAGCTGTGAAGTTCCTCAACTCCCAACTTGCTGAAGCGTCCTCGGCTAGATCCTTGAGTTTTTGGGGGGATCCGTTTTGCCTCGAGTATAACACTTCTTGGAAGCTTTCCACTGTGCTCTGCATGGATTCTCCACCACGGCTCCTGCAGAAACCAGTATTCCAGAGTTAAACATGGAAGGCAATTACTGTAACAGCAACCGGGTTACTTGTATAGATTATAGACTTTCGTATAGACATAATTTTTTCATAGTATTTTAAGATTTTGTTAAACCAACAACCAAAAAAACTGCAAAATCAAATTTTAAGTTTTCATGTACTGATAACATAAGCAATTTTTTTTTTCAAAATATAAAATAAAAAGATAAAACAAGCGACATTCTTAAGAAAATGACGAAATGGGTCTACGGAATACATGATCACCATTGTTGACAATTGTTGACCGCATCTAAAAACTCATATAAGATTGAGAAAATATGGATAAAAGTATGTATAAAATCTTTTTCTGAAAATCACATTAAAGTAGATTGTGTCCAGTGTGGTTTATCATGAACCACACTGGCTGGTTCTAAAAAAATCGACACAATGAACTTGAATGTAATTTTCACTTCAAAATTTTATACATAATTTATACATCACAGCAGCAGCCAAATTCTTAATATGGATAAAAGTATTTTGTAACTCACAACATGGATTGACTCCAAACATGGTTCTCAGGAAGTGCAGTTGCAAAGGCACCCATTTGTGCAGTCGGGTCCAACAGACTGGCAGAATCTCCAAGCTCCGGGCGACCCAAATTCGTGAAGGCCATGTTGAGATCGGATGAGACAGTGGGGATCGAACCGGCGACGTCGTTAACATCGCAGGCCGAATTTGGCGTCATATCACAGACATCTGCAGAAGGCCAGTCGGACAGATTCCCCATTTCAGACAAAGCACTAGAAGAACTGCAAGGCAACGTGGCCTGCATCTCGGTTGTTTGAAGAAGAATGCTACTCCACACAGAATTAGCCGAAGGACCTACCCTCGATTCAGCGCTCCACAAGTAATTTCCGCTTGAAACACCAGCCATGATCTCCAGAAATTGTGCACTAATTTAGCATTTATATTCAGTTACTGCAAGCTCAATTATAACACAGTAACGTTGACATCAACGCCGTGCTAGAAACAGTAGTCGTATTCGCATCAAATCCAAGAGAACAGTCGAGGCGAGTATGATGGCGGGGATGAATCTAGCTGGTGCTTGATCTCTTTTTATCTGAAACATTCCCTTGGAGGGTTTCCAACTAGATTGATCTTCCTTCCCTCCCAAGGGTTAATGAGCAATTTTTCATCATGAACTGCTTCTACTAATAGATGATGCAACTGTCATCAATGGATTCCTAATTCCACGCAGGAAAACACTTAAATAGGAGAATTGAAAGGCAAGCAAACAATTCCACGCACTGTTTCGTATCTACAGTGAAAAGGCACAATCTGACCTAATTTTCTGAATACATCCAGCAGTAGAGATCCATGTGCGACTACGGAGGGTCTCTAGAATTCTTCTGGTATTTGATCCAGGAGGCGGCGGTATTAGGTTTAGGGCTTCGTGTGAATGACGTCATGCTTATTCGGGCAGGAGGAATGTTTAGTGGAAGAATGAGTTGGATGTGGATGGAATGTATGGTTGGGGTGGGGGCAGGGCATAATATATATGAAGAACAGGAGTAACAGTTGCAGTTGGCAGTAGCAGGTCAGCTGGACCGTGAAGACGGTAAGAGACCAAAGGGGCCACGGCGCCGGCCCGGCCCGCTGAAGGACCCCGGTCGGCCACCGGACCCGCAGACGTCAACAGCACCGGCACGCGCGCGTGCGTGTTCACAGTCATGGATTTTCATAGGCTTCATTGGCCTTTTGTTTTTCAATCCCAAAGTCAAAGACCTGACATGGAATATATTGCTAGAAAATCATTTGACTTATTACATACGTTTCAAACTCTTGGGGTCAACCTACATGTCAATGGCGAAATGGACATAACTAATTATTCGGCCGTCATGAAGTTGACCACCAACCATGGCAAGTGAGTCCTAATACACTCGGATTCTCATCCTCAGCATGTGTCAAGCAGAATAGGGACTTTCAGACTATATGTTTAATTGATTGGTACATTGAAAGGGAAGCCATTGTTTACAATAAAATTACTCCCATTATTCCTTTTCTCAACCTCTTCCTAACCTTTGAATTTTTTAATTTCAATAGGAGTTTATAGCCCTGCAACTTGTCAACTGCCACTTATTATCTTAATATTCTTCAAAGTCAACTTGGTAAATCAACAATGCCTTAATATTCTTCTCAGTCATCTCCGTGATTCAAGAGCGTCCCCATCGGCACACTTGGGGAGATTTTACTTGCATTTCTCTTCCGTAATCGCACCAACTTCTTTCCTGTTGGATAAATAAGGCATAATGCACAGTGTACAGTGTCGATCATATTAATATGATCAGTACAAAGAAATTAAGTAAAAAATTGATAAACTTAATTTTTTTTTTCACTTCTTTTTGCCATAATTTTAAGCCTTTTTCTCATAATGTGCAGTATTAGTAAAATAAAGAATAATATAGATTAGAATTTTTGGAATCTTATGTAATATGATTGAAGAGCTTGATTAATTTTGAAATTTTGAATTTTAACAATTTCTTTGAATTTAAAGGTTAGAATTCACTCTTATTTTTTTTTAAGGTTTGCATTTTTCTTATCTTAAGCTCAGATTCTTCCTCTTAAAGATGAGTGAAATGTTCACCCTAAAAATCTAGCTTTTCAATCATAATACACAGAATTCCATAAATTCTAATCTACATTATATATCTAAATGTGAAAACATTCATACCTCAAAATCATAAATAATTTAAAAATCAAAATATTAAATTTGTTAATTCATTTTTATAATTATAAATAAGAAATTTTTATGTCCATAATATATTTATATGTTTATGAATTCAATAACAAAAAAACTATCTAATTAGATTAATCCTCAAAATTAAAAAAAAAATAACATTGAAACTTTATAAAAAGTCATCCATCACAATATTACTCCAATCCAAATATAAAACTCTAAAAAACTTCAGTGTATTAATACTAATATGATCACACCCAATTCACATTTCAATTCAACAATTAATTTATTGATATAAATATCTTAATTATTTATTTAAAACTTATATATAAATATGGTTTTACAAAATAGTTATTGTCTTTTAATTTAATTATATTTATAGTTACCTTCAAAAATTTTAATTTTCAAATATTTATATTAAATCATATTATATATAAATATGTGTTCCCGCAGTAACTGATTTTGAAATGTTGATAACAACTAGTTGGCTTATTTTTTCTTGTATCCATTGAATCAAAACGCTGCGAGTTTATAAAGGAGTATTAATTGACTTTGAACAATTAGTTGAATATGCAGTGGGTAAAGTTATTGATTTATATTCTAGTTTTGAATTATCATTATTCAAATGTAATGCTGTTTATTATAAGAATATTGGTTGAATTATTATGTTGATGGTATATTTGGATTTGAATTATCATATTTATGGTATTTTTTTATTTAAATAGAAGGTTGTTTATTATAATAATATTGGTTGAATTTAGATTTGAATTTGATTTAAATATATATATATATAAAATTTGTAATATTGTGTAGAAAAACTTAAATAGGTTGAATGTAATGATTAAAAGTTAGAATATTTTTTAATATTGAGTAATTTTAATTTTTTTTAGAATGGTTTATTTTGGAAGACATGGTGACATCTTGAGGTTGCGTTCTAATATGTTGTTGTACCTAAAGAGATTATATTAATGGTATCATGATTCCACCTCCTGTATCTTTTTTGTACATTTTTTTCTAAACACTCCTTCACGATGAAGATTCTCTTGATTCCTATGACTAGGGTTTATCCCTTGTCATTGTTGTGCATCCTCCTCAATAGTCTATCATACTCTTGTAGTCACATTAATCAATGATGCTCTATACACAAGTGACCTCCTCTATGCCTATAACCTCCTATAGTTTTCCTCTCTGCAACTCATCACAACGCATTTTGTTAATGGAGCTTTCAAAAGGGTTTCCTTTGAGAATTCCATGCTTCATCATGCTCTCCATCTATTTTGTTGTGTGAATCCCCTTCTTTTCCATCCCCATTGGCTCTGATGCTTATGAGGAAGTTGGTTTTCTAACATCCAATAGCTTTGATTTCATTTGTTTTGGTTTTTGTCCATGTCTAGCATATCTCATTTCCTTGAACACAAAATATTGTATTTAAACAATCAAAAAATATTTTTTCATCCACCCTTGTGCTAAGGTTTCTTTTCTTGTTGAGTTTGAGAGCCTTGAAGATAGGGATCTGATCTAAGTAGGAATGTGGTTTTGCAGAAATTAAAATTAGCGCTTGAAGCCTTAGTCTCACTCTTTCAATTTTCTGACAAAGGTTATGACCACAAATCCTATTTTAGTGAGGCTTCCAAATCTGTTGCTACATATTTGGTGGTTTACCCTTCTGTTCAAGCCATTAGGTCCACTCTAGGAAAGTTCCATTTTGTCTCCCATGAAAGGCAGAGGTGTAGTATTGCATCATATGAAAGAATTGATGTGAAAATGGATTTCAACATAGAGTTCCTCACTAAAATTATTTTGAAAGGTAAAGTCTTTTCTTGAACTTAGAAATTAGACTATGAGAACATGTCTTTGAGTTGTAGGGATTTTTAAAAATAGGACATATTGCAACTCAATGTCCAAATGGGCTTAGCAAAAGTAGAAAGAAACAATGAAAATCAACTTGGCGGTTTCAGTCTTTGGAGCATCACTAGATAATATCGTGGGAAATATCTCCATCAATAACTCATCTAACTCATATGACTACAATTTCTCCTAAAAAAAAACAAGAACAGTTTCTCAAATCCTCTCTCATATTACTCAAGGCAAGAAACTCATGGTAAGTGAGGCCCTTAGCCAATGGCAAGTTGAGTAGATCAAGATGATGAGCCGATAACTAGAACAAGAAGAACCCTTAGTTCAAGATATTCCTAGCATGGAAGAACTTAGCAGTCAGTTCACCTACCTCAAAATAAGTTGGAAAGTAGTACACAAGAAGAATCCAAACTAATGGTGACAAGAAGATAGTTATGAAAACTAGTTTAATAATGTATTTTTTTTTCTATTGTTATGTAACCAATAATGTTGTAATGTAGTTTATTTGATCAAATAAGTGAATTACATTATTTTTGGAAGTATTGACAATCCTAATTTATTACATCATTTTTTGAGATATTGACAGTGTTTTATTTATATCCATCTACTCAAATTTTAACAAGTTAGTAATTCTAAATATAGTTCAAATACATGTTCGAATTGTAGATTTAATAAAAATTTAACTTAATAAAAATTTACAAATTTACCACTTACTGTTAAAACAAAATTAAAAATTAATGTGTAAAGGAAATGAGCATTAAATCCATGTATACACATTATCAATTTGAAAAGGAGATTAGATATAAGTATACGTATTTTTAAAATTGTTTCAGAATTGTACTTAGATGCCTTTTTAAAAATATATTATTCTTATATTTTTTTACTTTGACTTTGACCATTTTATTGTATTTGAAAAGATAAAGGTCATCATAAAAAAATCAAGGTCTTCATTTTTATGATGGATTTGAACAAATTTATAGTATACTTTTATTTGAATAATATATTTTTATTTGATTTATATATGTCATGATATTTATTTATTAAATTAAAATACTTTTATTATATTAATCTTATTTTCAACATAGTTTCCTTCTGTAATTATTTTGTGTTAGTTGTAATTTTATAAAGGTATTACTATATCTCGATGAGTGTTAGTTATTCTTTTTCTAAGAGTGCAAGCTTCTGTGATCCATAACATATTAGATTATAAATCTTCCAGGAAATCACATGAGAATTTTAGGAGAATTGGTCCTAAAATTCTCATGTAATTTCCTGGAAAATTTATGATCTAATATTCTTTTTCTATAAATCAGGCATCTTTTGTTACCATATATAAACACTTTCATATGTTTTTAATACAGTGAATCTAATAGATCTTTGACATTTATAACACTTCTTTTTAATTGATAATTTTCCCTATTGTTATATAAAACATTTTTATATATTTAATCCACGTCTATATCACAATATTAACACAAAATATTATATATGAGTAGAGTGATTGTATTATCCACTTTTTTATGTATTTAATCCACGTCTATATCACAATATTAACCCAAAAGATTATATATGAGTAGAGTGGTTGTATTATCCATCATTGAGAAGGTTTTGAAATTATATTTAGTTTTCTTTTCTTATTTTTTCCAATAATTCTTATGGTCATAATCTTATTTTTTATCAACTTTATCTTTAAGAAACAATTAAATATATTGAAAAATTACATTTTTTTTAAATTAAAAATATTACAACTAAATACCTCATAATCTAAATCCTTAAAATTGTGTTATATAAAACCATTATTAATTGATAAATTTTATAACAAAAAAAACTTTAATTTTATAATATAATTTTTTATAGTTGTTTTTATCTGTAAATTTATTTAAAATTATGGTAAGAACTATCTTTTTTGGTATATTAAGACTTTTATTTTTTTGTAAATTTCGTAGTGTCTTTCTATTTTCATATTTTTTATAGAGCAAGATGCTATACATATTGTATCAGTTGCGGTAACCTCAACTTGCCCGAAGGAAACCAGGTATGTTGGCCATCACAGAGAGTTAAAAGATAACGAAAGCTTGTATTGTCTTTTCCTTCTAATTACTGTTTTTATCACTTTACTATGTCCATAACGTTTACAGCTAAAATAGAAACTATAACTATTATCCGCCAAAAACATGAGAAGAAACTATAATCTAAACAAAAATCCCATCAGAAGAGTCCACAGGGGTTGGGTCCTTCGCCGTGGTGCCCAACAGTTCCACTCGTTGCATACTTTGAAGCTGTCGCTCTATCTTTCCAATTCTAGCATTTACCTGGCTCTGAACCTTCACCATCTCATGAATGTCTTGTTTTATTTGTTGAAGTTCAAAAAGCATATATGAATTATCTTCCTTTGCTAGAACACATTTAATTTTCCAATACGTCTTAACGGATTGCTGGAAGAGAGAGACATGACCTCTTGTGCTTCCTAGGTCTGATAAGAAGTCCATTTTAGCCATCTGTTCCTTCAGGTCTTCATCTTCACTGCCAGTTTTTCTCTCCCAACCATGTATTGTATTTCGTATATGAACCAAATTCCCATATTCATACACATCAGCTATATTCTCCAGGATTTTCTCGTTTGTCTTCCTTCCCCTTTTACTTGGTCCAATACGATGATTGATTTGTTGTCTATTGCATTTTCCTCTACCATTTTGGCCTTTGACCATGATGGACCAATAAGAATTTGCACCCAAAAACCTGGATAGGAGCCCTGTGTATAGAGACGGATCAATATTAAGAACCGAATAAACTCTATTGAATACCTCTGGAATCCTTAGAATCCCCAAAATCGTTACAAACAGGGTTTTACCACAGTCAATATTGTTACCAAATAAGAACTCAATGAATCCTTTCCACAGTTGATTTTTCCAGAAAAGAGACTGATGCGAAGGATAATTCCACCATTGAAAAATGTTTGACGACCATTGATAAATCGTACCCCAAATACAACCCTTATCTTGACTGAAAATTATAAAATTCCATTCATTAATCCCCAATAATTCTCCAAGAGACAGATTTTGAGAGCAGACAAAGGACTGTATGCAATTGAGCTTACCCATTTACCCGAAATCAAACAAAGACTGACGTAGTACTAATATCCATGTTCACGAAAATGATTTGACAAGAAATGATAGAAAGTTACCCAAATGCAACTCTTACCCCACATATAATTTATGAAAACCAAGGTTTGACAGTCGAAACCAAGTTGCATGCAGTGAATCCTATCATTCCTATTGAACCTCAACCAAAGATTACCGAAGTTAGGAACTAGAACCGGGTTTTTTATGAGGCCCCAAAGAAAATACCAAGACATACTACCAAACAACATATTACTATATTTACAAAAATTTTGATGATTGAAATACGGAGGACTACAGAAACAAGGCTCAATCTTCTGACTGAAAAGCTCATCTATTCTATAGCATCCAAAGAAACGAATCGACATGAATTGGGGTCAATTTGAATCACAAAAAAACTACAAATTAAACAGAGACACAGGGATGACCTTCTTTTTTGTTTTGCAGAATGGGGAAAGGAAAGTCGAATTGGAATATGAAGGTCAATAGAACCATTACATACCAAATAAGATTCCTCTGATGCTGCCAACTATCTTTCTCCTGCAGATTCTCCAACGCAGACTAAGCATGGTTACGCTGCTCTGTAAAAATATTATTTCGAAACAAGAAACTTGGCTTATGAAAACTACCTTACCACTGCCAGCGCACTTTCCAAGTTACGCCTGACATCCATTGATAATGATGGACGACTTTTTGCATGCGCATTGATGAGCGGTGATGTGAAGGACCTCCACCACTCTGCCTTAACTTTAGAATTGAAAGCTTTGCAGAATTTATCCACCACGTGTTGTCCTACTCCCAACCATTCCTTCTTGGCACCCCGATCGAGGTTGAGATCTATCTTTTTCAAAAATAATTTGTAATGAGTGAAGTTCTACATTCCAGGCTTGATGATACTGATTTACATCTAGCTGGTGATCAACATTCTTACAAGCCCAATTCGCCAAATAATCAACTGCCTCGTTACCTTCATGTCACACATGTTTGGGAATAACATATCCTATTTGGCGGAGAAGTTGGCCAATTTCTTCAATTAGTCTGGCTGTTCTCCAAATTTTTCTAATTTTGTCCCATTGAGTTCCTTGCTGAAGTTTTTTTAAGATCCCTATTGTCATTGCGGAGTCCCCTTCTACTATAATTCTTTGGTAATCTTCCCGGACCACTATTACAAGACCCTGTTTGACCGCCATTAATTCAACTTCATTATTTGTGGCAAATCCAATTGGAAATGAATATATTCTACAAACAGTTCCATGAGAAGTTCTGAATACGCCACCTATCCCTACCTATCTAGGGTTTCCTTTAGAGGCACCATCAAAGTTTAATTTTAAGAAACCCACCAGAGGTGGTTGGAAAATTATTGATATTATCTGCTGACTAGGCTTAAAATTCCATAAGGATAAAGCTAACATGTGTGGCTTTAAATTTAGTTTTGCTAAAATTCTAGCCTCCCTAGCATCCCCTGCCCAGTCATCATCCAACCAATGTTCGACCAATATGGATTCCCGAATATTTTCCACAATTACCTTCCATGTGTGGACTACATGCCTCTCTTTTCCTCTAAAAATTTTGTGGTTTCGTTCTTTCCATAACCCCCAAATTATGAATCCTATAGATAATATCCAAGCACGATTAACAACTTCAATTTTATATCCTCCTTTTCACCAGTTGCAAATAGTTGCATTGATGCTGGTGTTATCCCTATCTGTTTGTTCACACATCATTTCATTGAGCTGCCAGATATCATTAGCAAATCTACATTTATTAAATAAATTTTCAATAGTTTCCTCCTTCAGTTTGCACATCATACAATATGAGGGACCCTGAATTCCTCTATGTTGTAGATGATCCCATGTTAAAGTCTTCTTATGACTTAATAGCCACCTAAAGTACTCTACTTTAGACCGGAATTTCACACTCCAGATTTTATTCCAGATTGGGACTGCAATATCCTAATTATTATTTGACTTGAGATAGTAGGCCTCTTCTATTGTAAACATACCTTTCGATCTGTAACCCCACCTTAGAATATCTTCCCCATTTGTAGCTACCAATGTTCTAGTTTTCAATTATTTGTCCAAATTATTCCATTGGGCCGTTTCTGGTGCATTTATCCATTGCTCTTTTCTTTTCCAAACTCTCCATTGGCCTTCCTCCTCACTATTCCAATATTTTTGTATTGATATTTGGTTTGGAAGGTTTTTAAACAGAAAAATTCCGCCTAAATCTAGACGGCTTAAAATTTTCTCTCGCTGCTGCCACGAATCTTCCCAAAAAATTGTTGTTCTTCCTCGTCGAACTTCCCATAAACTGTGTTTTCTGATTAATTCCCTATTATTAGCTGCTAAATTCCATATATTTGATCCTTTGGGCGTGATATCAATACATTTCATGGTAATTTTTATTCTATCCAGATTTCAGAGGGATTAAATCTCTCAAGATGAAAATCTCGTTTTTAGTGAAAATTTTAAGGAAATTTTCACCTCAAAATATTTCCATTCTCTTGGTCCTTGATAAATTTATAATTAAGATGAATCTATATTACCTTTGAATAACACACTAACAAAATATTTTAACTATAGTGTTGGAAACTAGCTCATGGCCTTTATGTCAATTTTAAAACTTTTTACTGCAATATCAAATATCTAAATACATTCACAACATTATCTTAACTAAATATGAAAGTAAGAATAAACTAAAAGCATAATAACCATGAAAATCATCAAAACAAATAAGCACACGTGAATACACAAGTATTTCTAGTGGAAACCCTTTCTGAATAAAACCACCTCGTTGTTGTTGCATTGCTCAATTCTTCTATTAATCTGTTGAACATGATTTTAGATGCATTAGCTTACAACCATAAACTCGAAGAATTGGATTCCTTCACAGTATGTTGGCACTTATATGTTAGGAAATTTGTTTCTCTCATGGATCTAGGAACTACCATTCATTGAAGTCCACCATGATCAATGATCCTTTCCCAATTGCCATCAGACTATCCAACTCCATTTAGATGGAGAATTTTTTTCCTTATACTAAATTCACTGAATCATTGTCTACTTTCAAGCCTCCATGCATTCACTTCTTCCATGCGAACCACATTTCATATATTTTCAAACTGGGTTCTCAATCTGCTCAACATGAGAAACCTAACAACACCATCGTTCTGCACATAAAATCTAAATCAAATTCTAACCTTGAGGAGGGAAATTCTTATCTTCTTCTCACACCAATCAATTATGTTTAACACATCATAAATTTTCAATTCACCACCACCTGCAACACATAAACTCTGAATTTTCTTCTCAATTCTATTTCTGATTTTTGCATACAATACTCTGATAAAACACTACAAAAATATGTGAGCGGCTTCTACAATATATACTGACTCTAAATCCCCTCACAATGGAATAATCTCACACTCAATGGAACAAACCAAATAGACTCAAATCCTTCCTTTATTTTTCATTTTTCTGTGATGATTAACTTAGTAAATGCTACAAGTTATGCAACACTCAAAAATTCTTTTCACACACCTGAATTTTCTCGGATCTAGCTCCTTGACTTTATCAAGCCACTCTCTCCAATAAATGATGGATATTTTCAATTTTAACCAACTTTTAGAAGTTTCCTTAACTTTTTTTATCATATAATGAAACTTTTTGATCAATAAAATCACCATAATACCAAAATTAGTTGATATTTGCGAAGAATCTAGATAATTCTAGCTCTAAGTCTTAGTCCCATGCACAGTACCAATTGATCTCAACTGGACTCATACGTAGGATTTCCTCCCAATGACTAAAGCCCTTCGTTTTCACCCGTAAGCCTACAACCCTGCAACTGTGGCAGGGGATTGAAGAAACTCAGGAAAATCCACCCAGAATTTTTCCAAACTTCTTCGAGAGCTTGATCATCATTAGAAAGACCTCAAGAATCCCTTATCACCTCTACAACATTTCACCAAGCCATTACCACGTCACCAACATCGTCAAAATTCAAATTAGGTTGACTTGGATACCAACCAACAAATATATTAACACATGGGTCATCAACCTACTCGAAGACAACTCTCCCACCAGTATGCAACTACAGAACATGTTAGATATCCTCCATTACATTTAAACAAACTCAATAATCCCATGACACTTGTAGACCTTCGCCATGCCTTATGTATCATATCATCAACATGAGGACCTAATTCAAGACATTATGACCTAAGCTTCCAAACTCAACTCTAGCTCATGTAGCAGCATCCAACACCTGTATGCATCAACATGATCAAGGAGGTCATCACATATTCAACACAACTCTACTAAACATGCAACACCTCTGCACTACTGACAATAGTGGAAAAGCCTCTAAACCAATGGAACACACCACCATCCAACTCCATGTAACAATCATGATCATAAAAACGTGATCATGAGGATCATGACATCCTCTTCTCACACTCTATATGCAACACTTGAAAATCACAACTTCGTCCTCACATCTCCATGATAGTGTACATTCCAAAACGTATGCAACACATCATCCATGTACATTCCATCTGCAACCAAACATACATGTGCTTACTGTATCTCCTACAACCCAAGATACCATGTTGACATCAATTCCAACCAACAACACACTTGTAACACATCAATTCCAATAATCCCCCCCTTTGGAATTGATAGCAACCCCAGCTGATCCAACCATCTGAACTATCTTCTAAAAATTGATCTCTGTCCTTACATTCTCCCCCTTTGACATCATTGGAAAAGGGATAAACATGTCAAGGAAAAATGTTATATGTTCATCTCCTTCCAATGGGCTCCATCAACAATAGAAAAAATATCCAATCAATGTCATATGCAGGTGATGAATAATGGAATGCAGGATTGAAACATGAGAATAACAAAAATACTGCTCCACATAAAAGAAAAATATGTGCAATAAAATCCCCTTGGATACAATTTATGCCCAATCAACAACACACTAGAGAAGTAATATACATCTCCTATCAACAACAATAAACTCTCTCACTCCCAAGGCAACATGATAATAAGTAACAACAATAATAACTGAAACACATGCTCTCTCTCTTGAAGCAGAAACAACATAATCCATGTTATAATAATAGCAATAGATCAAATCACCAACATATAACAAAAGAAACATAATGTGACCAAATAGGAGCAACAACTCTGATCAACTCTATAGAAGAAACAACATATATCCAGCCAACTTTGAAGCAACAATAGTAAATAAATCCTCACTACAATGTACTATCCAGTAGAAGAAAACTCATACATTAGTAGCAACAATAACTATATGGAAGCAACATATCTCACTCCTATCTCAATAATCAATTATAACATCCTTTGAGGAAAACATATCCTCTCTCTCTCTCTCTCTCTCTCTCAATCAATAATCAATTATAACATCCTTTGAGGAAGAGGAAAACATATCCTCTCTCTCTCTCTCTCTCTCTCTCTCTCTCTCTCTCTCTCTCTCTCTCTCAATAATCAATTATAACATCCTTTGAGGAAAACATATCTTCTTCCTCTCTCTCTCTCTCTCTCTCTCTCTCTCTCTTTCTATAATCAATTATAACATCCTTTGAGGAAAACATATCCTCTCTCTCTCTCTCTCTCTCTCTCTCTCAATAATCAATTATAACATCCTCTCTCTCTCTCTCTCTCTCTCTCTCTATAATCAATTATAACATCCTTTGAGGAAAACATATCCTCTCTCTCTCTCTCTCTCTCTCTCTCTCTCTCTCTCTCTCTCTCAATAATCAATTATAACATCCTCTCTCTCTCTCTCATCCTTTGAGGAAAACATATCCTCTCTCTCTCTCTCTCACTCTCTCAATAATCAATTATAACATCCTTTGAGGAAAACATTCTCTCTCTCTCTCTCTCTCTCTCTCTCTCTCTCTCAATAATCAATTATAACATCGTTTGAGGAAAACATATCCTCTCTCTCTCTCTCTCTCATCCTTTGAGGAAAACATATCCTCTCTCTCTCTCTCTCTCTCTCTCTCTCTCTCTCTCTCTCAATAATCAATTATAACATCGTTTGAGGAAAACATATCCTCTCTCTCTCTCTCTCTCTCATCCTTTGAGGAAAACATATCCTCTCTCTCTCTCTCTCTCTCTCTCAATAATCAATTATAACATCGTTTGAGGAAAACATATCCTCTCTCTCTCTCTCTCTCTCTCTCTCTCTCATCCTTTGAGGAAAACATATCCTCTCTCTCTCTCTCTCACTCTCTCAATAATCAATTATAACATCCTTTGAGGAAAACATTCTCTCTCTCTCTCTCTCTCTCTCTCTCTCAGAAAAAATATATACCACATAAGAGAAATGTGCCAGCCTCTCCAAAATAGTAGCCATAAATCAATATATTAGTGGTAGTAATCAACAACACATTACAATACATAGTGGCCCAATAATAATGTATATCAACAACATCATGAATCAAAAACATTGTACACCAATCAACACAATATATCAACCATGTATGGCCATATATAGAAACAAAAATAAAAATCATATTATTCTCCATAGGACAATCACATGCATAATATCATCAAACCAAGATGCATAACACATGCCAAATCATAATATCATCTAACTCATATAGGAAATATATAATCCATGGAGAACCAAATTACAAGCTCCTTCAGCAATCTCATGTTAGATAAGCACATAGCATGGAGCATATAGTAAACTCCTCTAAGGAACAATGATGGCATCAAAACCATCGAAATATTGGAAGCATATATAATACTCCCCTGAAAATGTGCCATCACATTTTTTCAACCTTCTTCCTGATCACAATATCCTTAGAAAATACAACATTAGTAGCACAAATCTGATATCATAAAATACCATAAAAAATGATATGCAACAGTAAACCTAGCTACAATCATCAACATAAATTCTCATCAAGCAAATATATTCAAATACACTTCTCTTGCTACGATAACACCTTCAATAATATACCATGAAAAATCATGATGCACCATAGCTCCCCCTGAGGCCATGCATGACTCAATTTCTTCTTGCATGTCCCTACAGGTCCTTGTTCCAAACTTTGAGTGGTTTCTCTCTTCCATGCAAATGTTTAGTTGCCCTCATACATGGCCTATTGTGCATATTATTCATTCCTTGATTAGGTGGCCTCAAGTGTCTTGGATTCTTGCAATCCTTGGTCATATGACCAAGATTATCACACACATAGCATCTAATTTTCCATAAAAATGGATGAAAGTCTCATATCTCTTGTTCTCTATTGTACTCCTCTTTGCATGCAACCTACATTCAATAGCCTTATGGCAAAAATCATTGCATGAGTAACAACAACCATAAAATTGATCAGTATACATGATTTTTGTTGAACTATTTTATGTGGGTTGTCTTCCTAGCTTGTTTTATTCAAGGGATCTTCTATACCACAACTTCTCTTGTTGCATGGATCTATAATTTACTGCAATATGTACTAGCTTTTGGCAGTTGAAGCATCTCACATCTCCCAAAGGTGAGAATGATCTTCTAGGTGATTTTCTTGGCATCAACTTTGGTTTTTCTTCCTTGATTTCCTTCTTTAGCTACTTGTTCTATTGATGGCTCTCCTTATTTCTCCTTTTGATATTGTTTTCATCGGTTATACTTATTAAGTTGCAATTAAACCGGTTTCTCCTTTGAGCATGATGAAACTTGGTTTGATAGATGAAGAAGTGGTTGTCTTCTCTAAATCACTCCTTAATGAAAGCACTTATTCTTCCAATATCTCACATTCCTCCTCGTTTTCCCTATATTATTTTCTCATTTCTTCCTCAATATTCTTTACCTCCTCAAGATGAATTTTCAATCCATTAATCTCTTCTCTTAGACCATTTTCCTTATCACCAGAAATATGCACCATTTTTTTTTTTAATCTTTACATGCATTGGTTAATCTATATAATTTAATAAATAATTATTTGATTACAAGCATTGTTGATTTATAATTATCCTTAAAAATATAAACATAATTTTATTCTTTGCTATGTAAATCAGCAAAACCATTGGAATCATAATTGAAAAATGCTTTCAGCATATTACCTCATGACACAACTATTTTGGATGAGATTTCAAAAAAAAATTCTTCATTTGCAATGGAATTAATATTTTCCTTCTTCAAACCATTTGTGTTTTGAAACATCATCTTCTTTATTTTAGCCATGATCCATGATCTATTCTCCAAGTGGTCAAGCTTCAGTGAAGAGCACTGACTCTGATACTAATTTTTGGAAACTAGGTCGCTCCTGAGAGGAAGGGGTGAATCAATAGTGATGACCTTTATGTCAATTTTAAATATTTTTACATCAATATCAAATAGAAAAACACATTCGCATCATTAGCTTAACCTAATATCAAATCAATAATAAAATCAAATCATAATAACCATGGAAATAATTAACACAAATAAGCATACATGAAGACACAAGTACTGTTGGTGGAAACCCTTTCGGGAGAAAACCACCTTGCTATTGTTCCAATGCTTAATTATTCTATTAATTTTTTGAACAAGATTTTACACAGATTAGCTTACAACCATAAGCTAGAATAATTGGATTCCTTCAAAGCATGTTGGAAATTAATAGTTAGGAAATCAGTTTCTCTCACGGATCTACGAACTACCATTCGTTGAAGGCCACATGATCAACGATCCTCATCCAAATACCATTAGACTATCCAACACCTATTGTATGGAGAAATGTTTTGCTTATAATGAATCCATTGAATCATTATCTACACTGAAGCCTCCATGCCTTCACTTCCTCCATGCAAACCATGTTTCATATATTTTCAAATTGGGTTCTCAATCTTCTCAACATGAGAAACCCAACAACACCATCATTCTGCACATAAAATCTGAATCAAAATATTATACCCATAGGATGGAAATTCATCTCTTCTTCTCACACCAATCTATTCTCTCTAACACATCATAATTTTCCAATTATCTACCACCTGCAACACATAAAATTTGAATTTTCTTCTCAATTCTATCTTTGATTTCTACATACAATACTGTGATAAAACACTACAAAAGTATGTGAGTAGTTGTTGAAATATTTACTCACTCTCAATGCCCTCACAATGGAATACTCTCACACTCTCAATGGAACTAACCAAATAGACTCAAAGGCTTCCTCTATTTATTGTTTTTCTATGATGAATAACTTAGTAAATGCTATAGATTATGGAGCACTCAAAAATTCTTTTCACACATTTGAATTTTCTGAATATAGATCCTTGACTGGATCAAGCCACTCTCTCCAATAAATGACGGATATTTTCAATTTTGACCAACTTATAAAATTTCCCTTAACTTTTCCAGCCATATACTGAAATTTTCTTATCAAGAACATCACCACAATACCAAAATTAGTTGAGATGTGCGAGGAATCTAGAGAAATTATAGCTCCAAGTCTTAGTTGCATGCAAAACAATAGTTTATCACTACTGGCCTCATGCACATGCATGTATCCTAGTGACTATATCCCTCTAGGAACCCACAAGCTTTCATCCCTGCAACTATGGCAAGGGATGGAAGAAACTCAGTTAAATCAACCTAGAATTTGTCCAAACTTCTTCCATATATTTATCATCATTAGAAAGACCTCAGGATTCCCTTGTCACCTCTACAACACTTCAACAAGAAACTACCACATCACCAACACCATCACAATTGAAGCTAGGTTGACTTGGATACCAACCAACAAATATATTAACACCTGGGTCATCAATCTACTCCACAACAACTCTACCATTAGTATGCAGCTCCAAAATGTGAAAGACATTCTCTAATACCTGTACAACCAAGTCAAGCACAATATGACACTTGTAAACCCTATCCAATCCATATGTATCATATCATCAAGATGAGGACTCAATTTAGTACATGGATACCTAATCTACCAAACTCCTCAACTCTATCTCCTATAGCAACAACCAACACATGTATGCAACAACATGATCAATCAACACGATCAAGGAGATCATCACATCTCTAACACAACTCTACTAAACACGCAACACCTCTACACAACTAACCATATTGGAAAAACCTCTAAGCCATTGAAACGCATCACCATCCAACTCCATGTAACAATCATGATCATGAGGACCATGACATCCTTTTCTCACAATCTATATGTATCACCTGCAAATCACAAATCCATCATCAAATCTCCATGCTAGTGGATATGCCAAAACCAATGCAACACATCATCCATATACACTCCATCCACAACCAAAAATACATGTGCTAAGCATATCTCTTGCAACCCATGCTACCAGGTTGGCATCAGTGCCAACCAACAACACACTCAATGCCAACATATAAATTTTTTTTTTTCACTTGTTTTTATAATATATAGATAGTTAAACATTAGTTATTAACATTTTTGAAAATATTACATGTCCACTTCATATTTTACATGGAAGAAATTGCGAATTTCCCTCACTTTTAAAACTTAGAATTTTTTTTTTTTTAAGATGTCATATATCACTTCATATTAAAAATAGACTAAATTTCATATATTTATCAATATATATATATATATATATATATATATATATATATATATATATCATAAAATGAATTACATGTTATGTAATGTCATAATATTATTTTTATATGCATTTGTCAACTCCATATTAAGTAGTAAATTCATTACATATCTCCCTCATACTATTTTTTTTCATTTTTTTACTTTCAATTAATTTAGATCTCTATAAAATTGATATAAAAATAAAGGTGATTATTTATTTATGATTTACATTGATTATGTTTATTATTACAAATTTTTTTATTTGTTATATAATATTAATTTTTTATTTTTAAATATAACATTATGTAACATCATGTGCCTTAGAGGTAAGGAAATAATTTAATGGCCTAAGACCCAGAGGCTTAAGGAAATAGGTTAACGGTCCAAGACCCAAAGGCATCTTGCAGGAGTGAAAAATTTCCCCTTACGAACCACCAACAAGTTATTCCAAGTGTCGTGGTTTTCCTTGAATAATGGTGATGAGTTAGCCTGCATTATTGGATAACAACCATAGATGATTGTCCTCACTATTGGTTTTACAACTGAATTATGATAGGTTTTCACACCCTGTAAAAAAAACATGTCTCTTATACTGGTTGTAAAGTTCCTCTCAACTCAAAAAAAAAAATTTATAAGTGATAATATAAATACCACTCACTCAAATTTGCTATAAACTCTATATATGATATATTAAAATTATCATTATCGTATTAAATAAATTATCATTATCATATTAAATATTTTGGAGCATATTTGAAGAGAGTAACGTATGAAAAATACCTTCATATAAAGTAAGTCCGAATCCATGAATTTTAAAAATCATTTTTAACTAAGATAAGAATTCAAATACCTTCGTGTAAAGTAAGATTGAATCCATGAATTTTAAAAATCATTTTTAAATAAGATAAGAATTCAGAATGGCTTATATAAAATCCTAATGGATATTTTACTTTATTAAAGGTTTAAAACCATGAACAAAAGTTTAAATAAAAAATAAAATCTTATGTCAAAAACACTATTAAAGGTTTAAAACCATATTTTAAAAGAAAAGTTTTAAAATCTCTTGATCCTTTGATTAAAGTAGTTTAAAACCATTAATTAAGGGAATGCGAGCTCACAAGTATCCCCATTTTTTAGGTTTTTATGGGACTTCAATATTTATAAGTAATTTTTTCATTTTTTAATGAAAGGTGGTGAATCTTATGTATTTAGATTTTTTATTGAATTTTTATTTTGGATTTTATATTATATTATTGTTTTTTTGGGGGGGGGGGGGGCGCGTTTAGAGGAATTAATAAATGAGTTAGTTTTATATTTACATGAAGGAAAGTTTTATTTTTACTACTATTACTATAACTTCTAAATGTTTAGATATTTCTATTTTGTAGATAAGTTAATTAAAGATATTTGAATTTAAAATCTCATAATTTATATAATATTTTATAATATAGTCATCTCCATTTGAGCTTTTTTTTTAAGACTTTCCATAATACAAAATTATATGATGAAATTCAAATATTAATTTATCACTTTAAAATAATAATAATAAATAAATTCAAGGGATAGCTTAGTTGGTCAAGTACTTGTTAAAGTACATTTCTAATTGGGAGGTCATGGGGTCAAATCTCATTGACGCCTTTCGAGTTAGGCCCAACAATAAATCCCTAGAGTGAATTTGCTATAATAATAATAACTAATATAATTTTCCATTAAAAAATAATCCATATACATGTGTTTTTATTTTTTTATCTTTTAAAGTATATTTTATGTACATGTGTTTTTATTTTTTATTTTTTCTAAATTGTATGGTAAACACTAAATTATATGCTAGAGAAAAAATGCCCCTAATTAAATTTTATAAATATTTATAAAAATAAAATTTTAATTAAATACAAAACTAGAAATTAAAAATATTAATTTAAAAAATAAAAAAATTGTATATATAAATTCACAAAACATATGTGTTTAAATTCTCATAATTAAATTTCAAAAAAATATAATACATTTATGAATTTCTCCTTTGTATATAAATTTTCATTTTTCTTAAGTTCTAAAATCTTACGATATTTTCCGTGATGGGGTGAACAAACAAAGGGATGAGGTCACCCTAAGGGATGAGGTCACTGAGTAGGGTGATCACCACCCCACCACCTCCATTGGCTATTAATATGGCGTGATGTGGCATATATTTATTATGCAGACTCGTGTGTTGATTAAATTCATTTCAATGCAAGGAACATTTAATTTACTTGATTCAATGATGGAGGAAAGGTAGATGAAAAAGGGTCTAAACCCCACATGGTGGCAAGAAATTTATTTCAGCGAAATTGCAAATAGAATTAACTTCAATTTTATACATGTTTGGTTTGTTTCTTTGGAGAGTGGGGTGAGTCCAGGAGATGATGCTCATTCTGGCAGTGAGTGTATGGTTAATCGAAGCCCATGCACTAAATCCATAAATATCAATGTGATGCTAAGAATTCTTAGTTGTAGCGCAACTGGGATCCCAACAAAAGGGTTATTCAACTTTAACAATAGCAATATGATCCCGAAATTAATGTGTTGGTGGCATTCTCCTGCATGATTAAGTGTTATTCAAGTTCAATCCTAGGTCATAGGCCTAGAACAAGGTATGGTTAATTGTTTTCCCATCTTGGCTTTACCTATAAGCTGCTACTAGAATTAGATTTAGAAATTTGTTTATATGGGATCTTGTTGGAAAAATTGGAGCTTTATATCCCTATGTCTTGTTTTGGAGGTTGGTGTTTCAATTTTGTATTTGAGATCTTATAGGTGAGGATTGAAAGGGAATTGTCATCCCACTACCTCTCTAGGGAACCCTTACTTATTTGGTTGTTTTCTAGTACCTTGTCAACATAGTTTTGAATTTTTGCATTCTGGTCAATGTTCTAGTTGATGTTCTAGTTATTTCCTACTTTTGGTTTCATCCTTGGCTCTTGGATTTTTTTAGTTCAGGTCGAGGTCCTGGGTTTCTAGCCTAGGATGGATGTGACGAGTCACCTTTTTGTTCGGCCACCCTCCTCATTCATGTTGTTTTCTTGAGGACTCTATATCTTTCTGATGTAGGGTTGCGAGCTCCAAGCTAACTAGATTTTGGGTTTTTGTCTTTGGTATTTATTGTATCTGATCAAGTGGGGGTTTATTCGAGAGTGGATCAGGGGTCTAGATGTCTATGTGAGTTTGGCACCTTTGGTAGGTTTGTATCCTTTCTGTCTCTAGGTCCTATTTGTTTCTGGTCTAGATCAGAATGCCACATCAACATGGTAGAGCTAGGAGGGGATGGTTGATAAAAAATAGCATGGAAGACTTCGATTGGAGGATCCAAGAAAAGGAAATATTGTTGACCCTATCCCAACCCATGCTTCTTATACTAAAGAGCACGTCCCTACTTAGGATGTCTTTGGCAGTCAACCTAGACACATCACTCTTCTTTTGGGTCAACTTAGTACAGATTGAAAAAATGATATGAATGAGATTATTTCCTTCATGAACAATCTCCAGAGAAATTAGTGGCATATGCAAGACATATTTGTAATCCTATAGAGGTCAGTGGCTCCTACAAGAGAAATTAGATATATTTGAAGGAAGATTGTCCCACATGGAGAAACAATGTGAATTGTGACTTCAAGCCTCTGCGATCATCGGACTCTAGACCAGAGTATCGTGCTACTATAAATTCATCATACTCATAATGGTTTCTAGTTGTATGCCAATCTTCAAGGTGTTTTAGTTTTATGTTCCCTTTAGTTTATGGTTAGCCTTGTTTATCTCGCAGTTTGTAATCTATTTTAGTAATTAACAACTAGCTAATAAATCTGGTAAGAGTGAGACTGGTAGGATTTTGGAAAATTGTAAACACTAATGTAATATTTTGGCATAAATGAAACTATTAGATTAAAAAAAATTGTATTTACTTTACTGAAATCTTTAAATTTACACAGTTTTAAAATATTTATATAATTTTAAAACAGTTTAGCCATATAAATTAATCATTGGTAAATGTTGATAGGGATCAATCCATAATAAGAATGAAAACACTTACTTCATTATACATGTCATGCTACTAAAATTTAAGAAATCATAAAAACTAACTAAATTATAACGTTGTCTTAAATTATTGCTATTATTAACTAGCAATTGCACCAAATGTCGCAAAGGAAATGTCATAAGTTCATAGGATATGGAGAAAGAGCATATATGAAAACAAATTTGATATGTTACAATTTGAGTGAGAGAATTCTTAATATTATTGTATAAGGTCTTCAAATTCGATGTTAAACAACAGAGATTTGCTGCAATGTTCAGGTCATAATTTCACATAGAGACATTATGTACGAGTAGTGTAGCTAAATTAAGTAAGTGTCATACTTATTATGAGCAAAGTGCATGAGATAAAAAAACCTATATAATCACCATTTGCTACACATATTGGAAAAAATATTCTTAGACTAGAGTTAAACAATTACATGGGATATTTCTTACAACTATAGTTAATGACCTTTTAAATTCATCCCGAAAATCCCCTTTTGAACAAAAATTGTGCAAGTCATTTGGATGAACACTAATGGCATAAAAAATGAACAATATTATTTTATTTGAGACAATATATAATCAAAATAATCATATTATTTCACTAGGAATCTATATCAACAATCTATCTTCCCTAAGTCTAAAGAAACAAAATATATTTTCATACATCAAATTTATGTTGGCTCTGCTATGCCTATCTTTACATCAATGCCCACTATAATTGAATGCACAATTTGATGCATGTAGGATGTACATTAAGTTGGTATTTTATTCTAGTAAGCATCAATTTTGATGATTGTGATGCAGGAGGTGGTGGTGCTTTTGAAACTATTGTAGTTTCCCCTTCTAGTGGTGGTGATTTTGCAGCCATGGTAGTTTCTTCTTCTTGTGGTGGTGCTTCTGCAGTTGTGGTAGGTTCTCCTTCTAGTGGTCGTGGTGCTTTTGCCAATGTTGTTTCTGCCCCTGCAGTTGAAGAGAAAAATGTCAGTATTTTTTTCTAAACTATATAAATATAATTTTCCTTGATACTTGGGCTTGGCACTTCTTTGACTACTTTGAACTTTACATTTACTCTTTCTTACAAAATTTGGGTAGTGCTACTAGTATTTGATTAGGTTAATGTGTTTTTGACACCATTTTTTTGTTTAACAGGAGGAAAACAAAGAGGAGAATGATGATGACATGTGATTCAACTTATTTAATTAAGAAACAATCTATATTGGAAAGATCAATTTTATAGTTGTAGTAGAAATGAGTATTTTTCCTCTTTTTTCACATTCACGATGTGAAGAGGCAGATGATATCAAGTGAAATCTACTACATTTAATACGTTATTTTTTTGGATTGAGGCACTATTTTATTACAAAATTAATATCTTAATGATTAGTCTTTTAATATGATATGATCCTTGAAGGTTCAAACTCATCATTAAATTTAATGGAATTTTTTTACTTCACTCTTCTTTGCTATTAACAATTTATATGGATTTCTTATAAAATGATTTATCATATCCATCCTATACACATTTATTTAGTACTATGTTGATAATTTTTATCAAAAATTTAACTATATTGATTGTTAGATAGTGTTGGTTCATCGTGATGAAATTTTTAAAGCGATTAAATTTTGTGATATGGTTTACAATTTTTTTCAAGTGGAGTGTATAACAGTGTGTATGGGAGAATTTCCCATGTAAATTTGATGGAATTATAGGTCTAATATGTGCTTTTATTTGTTTTCTGGTACAATAATATTTACAAAACATATGTTTCATATCAATGTTATTGGACTTGAAATCGACAAAATATCAGTGAGGAAAAATAACAAAGTGTTTGAATTGGATCAAGAAGAAATCAAGAGACTTGCAAGTGAAAAAAACAAACGTATACACATATATTTCCAACAACATTAGTGGATGACCTTACTTCATTCTCCAGTAACTTTGTTTGCTACTTCTAGTGAACATGTAGAGAAGAAAGGCTAAAGAATATTAAAGATCAAAGGAACAAAAAAAAGGGTTACACTATTGGAAAGGCATAGAAATTACAAATAAAGGGTAACATACCAAAGGCTAACATTCTGGAAGGTCCCAAACTTTGGGGTGCAAGTGGAAAAGGATGAAGAGGAAGACTTGGTTTCTAGTTTTAATATAACTCTTATGGGAGTTGTTATGGCCATAAGGGTTTTGAAATTTGTTATAGGAATGATTTTTTTAATGATGTTGAGGAATTTATTTATGTGGTATTATACAAGTCTCATTTATTTCTATGTTTTTTTTCTCCGTTGATTCATATAGTAAGTGAAATTTTAACTCTTAAAATGTGGTTTTCTTTTCCTTTAAAAGAATATTCATTTAATGATTCACATCTAGAGAAATGTTGTTGTGAATCTAACATTGTATCTATTACTAAGAAATAGTAAGGTAAATTACAATAACACCTAGGAGCCACTGGTACATGCATCTTTAGTAATAACTAGGGCATTATTAGTTGTAATTACAATAGGATTGAGTATCCCATAGTAGGTACCCTGATAGAAGAGAATCTATGAAACAACAATAAGTTTGAATCATTGTTTCAAATTCCATAGCGGAACTTCACTTGGAGAACCTATGCTTCTATGAGCCCATGGAGCATGATCTCATGTTGTTTCCTTACTCTTTTCTCTTGTTTCTCTCTCCATGATGCCTTCTTTATATTTTTAATTCATAGTGTTTTCTATGACAAGCTTCTAATGTCTAATATTTTATTAACTAATACAAAATTATTACCCTCAAATTGCACAATACTTTGGTATTTTTTGAGACAAATATTGTTGATTTTTCTTTCAAGGAAGTAAATCTACAGCTTTAGTTGTGAATTCTATAAATTCCCAAGTTAGAACTGTGATGGCATATTCCATAAGGCATTTACTATAAGTAAACAAAAATTCAAATCTTGTGAATATATTTGCAACCTAAATAAACATTATCATGATATTAATTCAATTGACTCACTCCCTAGCATAGGGATGTGACACATATAGTTTCATGTTATATACCCAACACAATATTCACAGTCCCATTTGTTGTTTAAATTGTTTCGAGCACAAATCTTACATGGGACAGATGATTTTCTGTGGATAACTGACACGACATAAACCAATAGTATTGAAGAACGTAATAGAGGACACCATGTTGAGAGTAGGATTTCTCAAGGTATATGCCAAGACATGCTTGATCCAAGTGCAGATCCATGAAATGATTGTAGTGGCATGAAAATGGGCACAAGGGTCATGTCATGAAAAACTTTCTATCATCTCAATTGTGTCCAAAGGAAGAGCTATGCTAAGAAAGGACACTTGTTTATTTTTTCTTTCATTTCTTTGAAGTAATAATTTTGATTGATGTGGAACATGTTCAAATAGTGCTTACTTGGATACATGGCATAAACAGAAAAGGAGGAATATATAAAAGGATGGATAGATTTTTTGTAGTTGAACAGTTGATGGTAGACATAACTAGGGTCAAATATTGGATGGTTCAGGGAGGTTCATCAGATCATTTACATATTTTGCTACAAATTGAAATGGAAGAAAGACTTCGACCCCTTTTAAGTTTCATCGGTCATTAACCGAATTTTCACCAAGGAATTACTTTACATGCCTCTTCCCAAAAAATCCTGGTATACAGATATATTTTTTTATCTTACACATGTGAGTGCACCAAGATATCTCAATCAAAAGTAGAGAAGAGAAGTGAGGCTGAAATATGCCAAATATAAACTCATCAGCGACATCCTATTCTGAAGGAATTATGATAATATGCTCTTGGGGTGTCTCAAGAAAGAGGAAGTTGATAAATTACTTTGATTGAACCCCATGGTTGGATGGGATGGGATCCTTACATTAAAAAATGTATCTTATTGCATAGTCCTTTTAGTTATAGCCCCTATTACTAGCCTTTTTTTTTTCTCCTCAACTTGGGGAAAATTTCCTGATTTGCAAATGTGTTTTGCTAGTTAGGGCTTTTAACAATTAAATATAGTTCATCTAAAACATATCCAATGTTTTTCTTTAGAATAATTAATTTCCAATCACGTTCCATCATACAGATTAGGTAAGACAACACTTGATATTACTTACCAGTAACGTGATGCATCTCACTATGTAGGAATTTATAGGGTGAGTTCCGTAGATCAAAAACCAAAGGTCACCGCTCACAAACAGATCACAAATCATTACACCAGTATCATCACGTGGTTAAAACCCTTGAAGAGGGAAACAATCCATGGCCTGAGCCAATGCAGCCACTTCAAGAAATTTATTAATATAAAAGAAAAGTTACATATGTTTCTCTCATAAACGATTACTGGACAAATGACCCTCCATGCTCTTTAAATAGAGATCATGGACCAATCGAGTGTTAAGCCATAGATCAAGTGTCATTAATACTGATGAGAGAGTGAACCATTAGATCACTACAAACCGTGACCTTCGGATTATAAGTTACAAATGTACATAGTAAAGAAACACACTTTACCTAACTCTACACTAGACTAAGTTGTTCTTAGCTATTTCCTATGTGTTGGAATATCCTAACACACTATAATGATATAGTAAGAGCCAATTTCCCAAAGGTCATAGTCAGATGACATATGGTTCTACCATTCCCACATAAGTTATACATTATGAACGTGTAAAAAGGCAATAATATAAATACTTCATTTAATGTGAGCTTCTTTCTTTCAAACTGTTACTCAGTAGTTAGAAGGGGCATAATTCTCTAGAATGTAACCAAGAAAATCACCAGAGACATAGAAATTCTAAGAAAATGAACTTTTGGTTATTTTTATGTCACTTTTTGAAATAAAAAAATTGATTCATTTAGAACGAACATGCCCTGAATATTTTCTTTGGGCCTCCCTCTGATAAGGCTTTGTCCTACACATACGGAGGGTGTGGTATAATATTAGGTCCCTATAATACTTGTGTATCCCCTTATTTTTATTTTTATTATATCCCCCTTATTGTTATTTTTGTGCCCATGTAATCCCCATATTTTTATTATTGTGCCCCATAGAATCCCATTATTGTTATTGGTGTGCCATTAATTTGTTATTGTTATGTCGGCTAGGATTATATTGTGACCCATTGGGCTCCTATATATAGAAAGGAGGTTTTATCATTTGTATCATATAAGAATTTTTCATTTATGTAATGTAAACGAGGTTTCCCCCTCAAAGTGGCTAATTTCTAAGTCATTGATATCTCTTTTCTTCTATTTTGTGAGCTGGTTTCATAACATTTGGTATCAGAGGTTTGTATTCTAGGGTTTCGCTGCTTCAAATAGGTCATTGTGAAAGTTTCGCTATAACTTTTTTTCTACGAAGGTTCAGAAGATACAAAAACACCCATTGGCACTGAAATACTAAGGAACGTCTTGTAAACATTTCAAATATTTGTTTGCAATATTTTCATATATGATCTGCGGAAGTTAGGGTTTTTGCAAGCTCCCAAATTTCATCTGAAATAGGTGACCTTGGGAAATCGTCATACCTCTCTCTCTGAGCATCGCATTTAAATTTTGTAAAAAGTGACCACAATCATGCAGACTATAGTTTCATGTGTATCTATTGCAGAAATAAAGGAGGAAATAATGACATGTGGCACACTGTACAATTTCGCTATACTGAACGATTCCATAATTAGGTCATTATGGGAGATTGGGCATAACTTTTCCTTGAAGAATCGAAATCAGGTAAGACACATGGCATTGCAAATAAGACTTAGAGGTATACTAAAATACCAAAGATAAAATGTTGGGAATCTAAAATTACAGAGATACATTAGTTTCAATATCAAGCTCCTAAAAAGCAAGAAAAAGGTGTGTATTGTTTTTAAAAAAATGCATAAATCTTGTTTGAAAAATCAGTCTGAAATGATCACAAGGGCATATTGAAGCATAAAAATCAGTATTGGGTTCTAGAATTCCTCCTAAAAATCATTAAACACCCATTAAGCCCTCAAAAGGCTCTACTATGACTCATGAAGTGAAACAATTACAATATGATATATGAAAATTACGGTACCAAGTGCAACAAATTTTGATCTCGCCAAGTGAAACCAAAGATGACATAGATGGTTGAAAAGCAGGCATGGAGGCTAAGGTGGATAGTTTGAAGGATTAAATGGAAGATAATATGGTTGATCAAGAAGTGGAATGTCACATCGAGCATCAAAAACAACTTCTCCAACCCTTAAAGGATAACCTAACTTTGGTGCAGAGTTGAATGAAACAATAGGCATATCAACATCGCAGCGAAAGAAATATGTATGTAGGTAAATGCATATTTTTATGGCTACAACCATAAAATTAAAATGTCAATTGGGGGGATGTCAAATGCAGGGATATTCTTGGGTCAATTACTATGTCAAATGCAATTATTTTTTGGAAAATGTCTGATCCATAATGACTATCAATTGCATCCAAAATCAGGGCATCGTTGTTAGTGAAAGAAAGAGAAAGTTAAAAATGGAAGCGGGCGTCACCACATAAGTCGGTCAGTTCTTTGTAGGAAGTCTTATTGAAGGCCTTAGAGAGGAAGTCACATGTATTATTCTTGATAACACTTCCTGAGACTTCAATCCTCATGGTGATGCCTTTAAAAAAAATGAAATTGGAAAATGGAAAAATTTATAATTCCACTATGATTTTTTATTTTCTTTCCATGTGGACTCCATCCCACTACTATATACTCCCCTATAATTTTCCATTTTTTTTTACTTCTACATGAAATACGTCTCACTACTATATATTTGTGTAATCACTACCAATTGCATCTCCAATTGCATCTTCTGGTATTGAGTGAACCATCCTTCCATCTTGGTAAACTGCTAGAATTTTAACTAATCTTTCATCAATTAATGAGTTATCTTGAAAACCAAATCAAATTTCAACAAGTAATATGGTATTCATATGGAATTGGTGAAACTTATTTTTTTGTACGGAATTGGTGAATTTATGCTATATATCTCATACCAAATATACTCTAATCAATATAACATGCCAAAATATATTTTAATGAAGACAAACTTTGTTTACTTAAACTTACTTAAAAACCTTATGAATCTAATTAACCATAAAGTGTAAAAAAATAGAGACTAGATTTTGCAAAATGAAATAAAAACACCAACTCTTCTTTCTCGTAACATCATCACATTAATTTCACAAATAATCTAATTTCAAATTAAAAATGAAATCGGTTTAAATAGTAGCATAGGAATATAAAATTAAGCAAAGTATTCTTAGTGGAAGACACATTATATCAAAAATATAAAAGGTTCACTTTCATACTAATTTTCATGATGAGTATATAGCTGGAATTCTTCACTGCACATGACACACAATTTTATACCATGAAAAAGCATCAACAACACTATTTTAGAAGTTGCTTTAGGAAGCTATTCTCATGAGTATACTGGGAACATTTTAGTAGTGTAAGTTTCATTGTTTGCAAGAAAGGGGCACTTATAAACAATAAATTTATCTAAGAAATTTCCTTCTCATAAAAAATTGAAACCTTTATGTATGCCTTCTTTAGAATTTTGAGTGAGGAGGTCCAATTTGATGCCTTTGGTCTTGTTGCGTCATCCTGCAAACCAAAATTTATGGGATACATCTACCTATTAAATAAAATTATGGTGTTTAAAAATTATAACATGGATTGTAAAAGCAAGATAATTACTAACCTTAAATCGTTCAAATTCTATTGATATTTCTTCAAGGGAGACAAAAATTTCAAGAACTACAAGAAATTCCACTTGTCTAGGGAACCCACAAAAGGAAACTTTGTTCAGTGAGTTTGTAGTAGAAAGGCCTTTAAGTACACTAACCTCCATCATGGAAAAATGTAGAGACCCACAAGACTTGAGCTCCAACATTGACATCCTTAGAAAATCATGCACTGTGAAATTCACCACCTTTGTGTAGTTCACTACCACTGATCCTTCATCCTCAAATTCAATAATATTTAGACACTTGAGATTGACAGAAAAAATTTCACATTGCTAATCCTTGTATAGTCGTGAATCTTCATGTAACAGACCCGGTTTGAAAGTTAGTGTAATAAATTTAATAAAGGAAAAAATAATACCAAGGTTATGGGACACGTATTGCAAGCTTAATGTTGGGCAAAAAATACTAGTGGGCATCACTTGTTGTTTATTATGGCTAAGGGGAAATTGGAAAAGGAAATAAAAAAAGGATTTGAAAAGGAAAAAATTTACTTTTGGAATTTTATTTATTAAAATAAAGGAAATTAGGAGGAAAGGAAGGTGAAATGTCACATGTTTGATATGAGGAGGAAATTCAAGGAAAATAGAGGAAAAAAGAAGAAATTAGAGGCCTTGATAATAAAAAGGCTTATGAGGATTAGTTCACATCTTTTGGTTGGTTAGCATTTTTTTCAGTTCATTTTTGGAATTGGTTTCAAAGAGGAGAAGAGCACCAAGAGGAGAAAGAAAGCAATCAAAGGAAGCGCAAGTAAATCAAAGGAAAGCAAGCATTAAGCTGCTTTATCCATTTCATGGATGATTTTCTAACTATTTTTAACATGCATGGTATATGCATATGTGTATTTGGTTCATTTTTTGTCATTGGCATGGGTTTTTCCTGGTTTGACAATTGGTTTTATCCTTTCCTTATGATTTCGAAATAGTAATGGTCTAATGGGATTCACTCCTTGTTGAGCTTTGGATTGTCAAAAGGTTTTTGGATCTAGGTGGGGTGGTCTAAGGAAAATACGAAGGTTTATGGGTGGAGATGGTTTTCTCTGGGAAGACCTCAATAGTTGGGTGGAGACAAGAAAATTCCTCAAGGGATGGTGAAGGAATTCTGAGGCATCCAAGCTTGGTTTGGCTTTATTATCTCGTGACCGATTTAGCTGAGATCAGGTAATGTGAGGGTGGAAGTGGTTTAACCTCTGGATTCCCTTGGTTGTTTATATATTATTTTATCCCATGATATCCCACATTCATGCTTGGAATATGGAACAAGGGTGATTGGTTGAAAGAGAGATTTCGTGAAGTTCAATCTATGGTCGGGTGGTACGTGGAAATCCCTGATTTGGTTGGATTTTTCATATGAATGGTAAGAGATCTTTCCCTTGTAATTCATGAGTAATTATACTTGTTATTAGGTGGTTTTAATGGTTGTTATGTTATTGTTATTTATCTAGTTCTATGATGGTTATAAGCATGGTTTTGTGACAAATTTAAGTTATGGCTCTATTGACAGTGTTGGACCTACCAACATAAATGGAATCTCCTCGATATGAAGTCCTAATTAGAACTCACATTGTTTGGTGTAGGATTTTTTGGGCACTAAGATGACTCCTAAAAATAAACTTAATCTTACCTTCATTAATCTTATCACCCTAGGATTCGACTTTTATTTCAAGGCTATCGGCACAATCTATGTAAGGATAGAGTTTTAGATTACAAAAGTGTGCAAGGAAATTACTACAAAAGAATTGCAGGAATTACTAAATATCGTCCAATTGTTATAGAAGTGAATTGTTCACAACAACAAATAGTTACTTTCTACTGCTACAGTTCTAAGATTCATAAAATAAATCTATTCTAAATCACCAATTTCTTTATCTATTCAAGAATACTTCAAGAAATCATATGTATAAGGAAAAATTACTTAATCACACAATTACTCTAAAGTCTCGATTTTCTAAATTAACTTATGAAACTCAAAAAATCAAACCTTTTAAACTCATGTAACTAACTTGCACAATTCAATCATCAATTTCAAGAAATACATAATAGAAAAACAAGGCGTAAAGATCAATCAATTATCTACTATGAGAAAGCAACAACTAATCAATGATATGACTAATACCGATATAAAAAGTAACTAGATAATAATGATACAAAATAGACGCTAGATCCTCCAACGACCGGGCCCAATTTCTACAGAAGCACTGCCTTGGGGAAATTCAATGCAATAATGATGTGTGAAAGTTCAAAGTCAAATTGTTGTTCACAATTTTACAATGAAAAGTAAAGTTGAGTTGTTCCATCCCCTTTCTTTTTATTTAAGTCATATATATATCACATTAGAAAGCTAATGATGGAGCTATCTCGAGAATCAGAATATTCTTAGGATTTCTGATCCTAACTATAAAATCTTCGAATAGTAATTAGCAGTTTCTTCAACTATGCTTCTCGACCATGCACGTGCCTTGATCTGTCTTTGCCAGAATTAAGGAAACGACCTGGTCAAGAGAAATCTTCATTAATCTGAGGGAATAACAATCGCTTAATCAAATCAATCTGCAGACCAAAATTCTTAAATTAAGGCTTTCTGATATATAAAATACTTAAATTAAATACAATACTATTAATTGATTTTCATTATCCTTATCTTCTCGAATTATTGCAAAATAAGGATAAATTTCTTGAAAAATGTAACAATAACTAAGGAAATGAGGGGAATAATCATACCATTTCCATGGCCCAACAGGAGTCCCATCTGGATCTATGGGTTGGTTGTTGATGTAGTGGGTGTTAATGATATGCCTTGATAGAAAATATGCATTGATTGATATGTGGAAACTTTGGTGAGAGCAAGTACGTGACCCTATGGAAATTCAATTGTGATGCATGAAGGTTCCAAAAAATGAAGGGAAAATAAGTGAGCCTCGTAGAAGCTGTAATAATACACTACTTGAAAGGAACACATGAGCTTGAATGAAATCACATGCTCATATGCGAAATAGTTAACAAGTTAATAGTGATGAAATAATACAACATGGCACATTCAACCAGATTCATACCAATGCAAATGAAATAATTCATAAGAATAACCAGAAGTTAAATAAAATGCATTGGAAATACAACAAGAATAGTCCTACTATATTCACAACATATTCGTGAAAGTGTGTCGGCTCTTAGGTTTTATTGAAAGTGGAAGTTCCAATTATACATAGGCCATTGACGAACCACCAGCCCCAATAGTGGAACATGAAGTCAACAAGACCTACTCCTCCAAACAAGTATACTCCCTCTACACTACAGAGAATATAAGGTTCTCACAAAACTTCCAAGCTCTTTCCAATCCCAAGCATATCCAAAAGCTTGGCTTAAAAAGTCCCTATACATGATTTATGAGGATATTTTTATAATGAAAGTGGGTGATTCTTCACATTCCGCTTTGTGACTATGGGACTTGCCTCATGAATATTTAACTTCTTTAAAAAATTAATCCTTACATTACATCATGACTCTTCACATTCCAATATTTTCACTTGGAATTTCAATTTACAATTAATTGCAAATAATATTACATTTTACTCTCATACCCATATACGACAAAATAGGGTAGATATAACTTGATAGCCTAACAAGACAAAAAGCTATGATACTTGATTTTGGGGAAACTCTAGCTCAATAGTTTACACTTGATGGTTATCAGTCACATATCAATGCCAAGCTCGGTACTATGTGATGACATCCCCAAATTATGTGGCGGTTTCTAACTAGAAGCAGACTCTAGACTCTATAGTTTCTAGTTACAATGATTTGGAACTAGTGTGAACTTCCTTCTGTAGCAGAAGAAACATTGTTCTAATTTGGACAAGACCAGCAATGTAGTTCTAGATGTTCTATCTGTTCAACTCCAAATCTCCCTTGGTGTAAATCTATCTCAGCTACTCCAATTCCTCTTAGATCTCCTTCCTGACCTAGTTCTTGTGTTTAATTTTGGTGAGCAAGCCAACTAATGAGATCCTATTTGTTTTCACCAAGAAATCGAAACTGTTGTATAACTGTACATATGAGGCTTGAATGCTAGAAATGAATGAAGTGAGCTTCTTTTTGTTCCGAGTTAATGTTCAAAATATTTCTTTATCTATCTCTCCCTATGGATTCATTTTCTTTCCCAAGTTAAGTAGTGCCCCTTTGTATTGCATTGATCATTATTGCGCAATAGTGATGGCAACTTTCACATTCCTGAGATTTTTGACAAATTCTTTGCTCTGCTACTAAAATACATGCAAGTGGAAAATTACCTTATGTATAGTCGCAAGATCCTCATGGAGGTTCTGTGTGGTCTCTCCAAGTCTTGATACTTCACGAAGTATCGTTTCTCTCATCTCCTCCAAGTATACCTGTGTAGAAGATGTGCTCTAAGATAATCTGCAGAGTTGTTATTCCTCTTTCATGCTAGCCTATAAATATTGTGTGAAATTATTATTCTCATCCATCAAATGCTAAGTGTTTGATATTTCTACACTTGCGAAGCCCAAGTTGGTTTCAAAAATGGAATTAGGATTTTTCCTGATGTCCGCCAATATCACTCTCTCTCTAATGAATGTAGGTGATGCGAGGTCATCTGGAAAGTACTTTATACACACTTGTACAAAATTCTTCTGCATTTCATCGTACGAAATATTGTATGTTTCCATGACTGGATCATCATCAAGAGGAACAACTCCAACTTCCTCGCTCAGAGCTAAATCTGTTGCTGGAGGTGGTGGAGACTGAATGGTTCACACTCCAAAACAGGTTGAAATACTAATCATGCATTTTTATTCTCTCCTCCTTTGTTGTTGGCTGGTTTTGATATTTCTCTTCAACTTTTATGTAATATCCCAAAAGGGAGAACGCAGTAATAATGAAACACAATATAAGAATTGCAGCAAAGTAAAAAATAAATATATATACACATCAGAATGCACAGGAATAGCTGAGCCATTTTATTATATAGGAGGTGAATAGAAAATAAAACAGTTCTCAAAATATGAGACACTGAAGCTAAAGAGTTGGCCTAGAATGACTGTGAAATGATCCCACAAGAGGGACTGCGCAAATACTGAACTGTTGGAAGGTAAACTATGCTGCCCCTGCTGCAACTATTGGGACTGTAACTGCCAGAAAGATAGAAAGTCATATCTAGGAAGTTTGACAGCTCCAATGATGTTGAAAATAGATATCCGGGCTCTATGATGGATTCCCAAGATAACCCAGAAAGGGTTTCTCAAATTTGTCAATATAAGAAAATCACCCTCTTAGGGCTTCACCAATATACTGTTGGGTATGCAGATCTACTGCATAATCTGATGATATGATGGCTGCAATGATGCACAATCAGATCTATGCAAGAAGGGATGATCACTTTTCTATATCCTTGGGCTAAAAGCTTAAGATCTAGCTCCTCCAAACTTCTCCAATGAAAATAATTGCTGTATGACCAAAAGCTTTAGAAAAATGCATTGTCAGAGAGGGAGGCTCAATAGCATGGTGCTAGATATGTCAAATCAGTTCCTAAGTGATGGAAACAATAGATCCAATGTGAGGAGATGATCCCTCATAGGATTTCCAGCTGAAATACTGGAAACTTCCTTCCTCCAATAGATCTATAGGACTGGACTATGAAATCCTCGAAGGGACTACTACTGCATGGAGGTAAAACCCAATAGACTGAATGCCAGATATAGATCTTGTAATGTTCCATTTATTATCAATCCGGGTTTTTTATGCTTTGAGGCAAGTTCACTATATGTGAAGATCTAATATAATCAAACCTTGAAAGATAATTTATTCAAAAACAATACATCCTACAACTCTAATTCAACTTGCTCAAAGTAGAGGAAAAATATTGAGATGGTTCTTGACTCAAGAAGTCCACCTTTGCCTCAACTATTACTTAATAAATCAGAGATTAAAATCAAGAACTTAAGATGGATAAATTGTTAATGAAAGAAGCTCTTAACTTAAGAGACACATAAAGTATTTCATCATAATTTATTCATCTCAATACTCAAAATCACAATAAGAAACTACTTGCATGCAAACCAAAGAAACTAATTGTAATTCATCATTTTAGTAGAAGGGATGTTCAACTTGAACACCTGTTTTTCCAACTTGATAAAGTGATGAATAAACTATGAACTAATGAAATCAATCATTATGCATGAACCATTAAGCAATCTGAAATAAAGCTTTGACAAACCAGTTCTACAATCATCAAATTACAAGGAAATAAAACTAGTTAACAAGAAAGTGTACTTAGCTTGGAATGGGGGCCCTTCCACCCTTGCCTTGCACACTTGATAAATGATCTCAGAAGCTTAACTTCAGTCACACATCGATAACATTGAACAGAAAAATGATAACAGCACAAGTCTTCAAATTAACTCCTCAATCCAAAATTGTCACAATATAAAAGTATCTAAGTCAATAATAATCCTCATACATAAGCCATCAAATCTTTGGCTTTAAATAAGAAGTCTCAATAAACAAACTGATCTATTTTTACTCAAACAAACCCATCTACTTCTCATCCACCTATCTAAGTCGAATTCATTATTCTTATCCCAAGAAATATGGTCAATCCCATAGAATCTCAAAACTGCCCTATTTCTATGGGATTTCTGAATGAGTAGTCATGATTGACTAGAACTAAATGGGCCTAATAAAGCTTGTTCTGTTCGAACTAAGCATAGGTGGCTTAGTCCTAGTTGCCAAGCTGTCCATCCATGCATTCAATTCGTGCCCAAGTGTCCTGCAACCACATCAACCATAGAGCTATTATGGGAATTTCTGAATCTGCCAATTTTGCACTAAAAACCAAACTTTCATAAAAACTTTAGAAATTGAAAAATTAAAATTAAATACCTGAATAGATATCAAATATACATCAAAATGGAATAAATGAAGGGAAAATGGATGGGAAACAGATGGATTAGTAAGTTTCTTTGAGCAAAAATAAGACCAAAACTAAGGCCCAACATCTCTCCCTTGCTTATCATCAAGCATGTCCCCATGCTTGCCTATTCCTCTTTGACCTTCTTCTCTCTGTAGTAGATGTTGTACCTGTAGATGCTTCCTGTTGTGCTGCCCTGGCCAAACAATCCAAACCTGTGTCATGTCTTTCCCTGAACAAAGCTGCTTTGACCTTCTGTTTTTCATACTTTGCCTGCCACATATTCTTTTCCTTTAACCACTTAAATGCTTGTTTAGAAAGTAGATCATTTTTCCTTTTCAATCTCCCCAATTCTTCTTTCAATTTTTCATTTGCCTTGACCAATTTAGCATTATCTTTCTTATTTGCCTTGTTTTCCTCTTTTAATTGTTTCTCCACAATTTTGCTAATTTCTAATTGGTCAGTTAAGTCCCTGATTCTTCCATCATTGATTTCTTTTTCAAAATCTTGTGTTGTTTTCATTAGTGATGCTGTTGCTTCATCATCATATGAAGAATCCCTCTCAAATTCTTCTTGTGCAATGTCATTTTCTTCTTGTGGTCTTGGGAAATATGTTTCTTCTTCCTTGTCTAAGTTAATGGGACTTTTATTTGTAAATCTTTTAGGAATAGACATAACAGATATTTCATTTTCCATGGCCATGTTATTCTGTTGTTTAGCTCTTGTTCTGGGATACAAGGGTGAGTTCATCAATCCTCTGCTTTCCTGCTCTGTTTTATCCTGTACTTCCTTAATCTGTTCAGTAAAATGATTTTTAATCATGAATTCTCTCCACACTATGCCCTGTGACCTCACCTGATACTCAACTAGGATTTTGATCAATCCTTGATGATACATCTGTCCTGCTTTAGGCCTGTGTTCATGTTTTGTTGTTTCAATCATTCTCAAGAGGCTCTTATATAGGAAGTAAGGTAAGTTAATCCTATCCTCTC
This sequence comes from Pinus albicaulis, assembly GCA_034641835.2. Taxonomy (NCBI): domain Eukaryota; kingdom Viridiplantae; phylum Streptophyta; class Pinopsida; order Pinales; family Pinaceae; genus Pinus; species Pinus albicaulis. The sequence continues at coordinate 1,358,228,723 of CM076578.1, read as the reverse complement.
CCTTAATATGCTGTAGAAGTCTAATATGATACAAGTGGGCAACACTATATCCTCGATCACAAGTCAAGAACTTTTGGATGACCAAGACCAATTCTCCCCATGGTTCATTAAACCACTCCCTGGGTATCCCTTTTGTCCTATCAAATGTCCCCTTCTGGTTTTTCTCAAGGAAGAAAGTCCACGCTTTCTCCTTGAAGTGTAGGCCTTTGTAATACTTTTCCCCTATCATTGGCAAATCTAAGGCTTTGGACAAGTATTCTTGGGTTACCGGGACAATGATTTCTCCTACTCGAGTCTGGTCTTGACTGAAATTATTTATAAAGTCTTTGGTTATCTCTTCAGAATGGCCATTAAATTTCTGCAAGAAGCCTATCATCCCTGCCTGATAAAGTTTTTCTATAGTCTCTTTTCCCCAGCTTTCTATCTGAAATTTTGGCTCTACTCTGTTTGTCATTGTTTCTGTAAACCAATCAATGTAGGCCTCTGCTGTTACTAACTTCATTTTAACAATAAAAATCGTTTTTTTTTTTTTTTTTAAATGAAATTCAGGAAGCAAAGAAGCTTACCTTCCTCCTCTGACTCAACTCAACTCTGCCCTTTTTTAACCTCTGTTATATTCTCTTGCAAAAGCACTGTTTGAATCCCCTGTTTAATGCAAACAACACCTGTATATCTCTTCTGTTAATATACTGGTCTCTGTGTTTTTAAATTAAATACACATGCAGCAATAACCATGTTTACTCATCGCCAAAAAAAAACATGATTTACTGTGTATATAAAACAAAAAAACTGAAGAGTGCTCTCGGCCTCATCATCAAATCAAAATTTCCAAAATGCTCTCGGCCTAAGCAAAAACATTTGCAAAAATTTATGCTTGTAGACTCATCATAAAAACCACAAAAATGCAAAAAGGCTCTCGGTCTCAACCAAATATAAACACGGCATTTTAAAATGGCTCAACAACCCGATTCCCTTTGGCAACCAACAGTTCACTTGACTATCCGGCATTCGCTCCCCTGTTTTAGTTAAAACAAAAATGCAGTGGCAGGCAAGGGTTCATAACAGAGGCATATGGCGTTTTCAGTTTTCATGTTAACTGTTTGTTAGAATGTTAATGCGCACAATTCAATCAACAGAACAAGGTGCAGTGCGCATTCAGTCAACAACTACCACCATGCCATAACAACTCTGTTCATCGACTCCAACACGACACTTCGTTAAAACTCCTAACGTGTTATCCATGCAATGAATTTTCATTAAAATGCTACGCATCAAAATCTATCAACATATCCGTAAGTGCTGTCAACTGGAGATAATCACGGATTTGTAGCGTTACCTGACTGTCAACGAGCGCGTGGAGTGTAACCGGGCACTCCAAATCCCTATTACTTCGGTTAATTGAGCTGGTGGCAAGGAAAAGGATCTAACAGTTAATGACAAGCAATATCCCACAGTCGCCGAGCGTAAATAAACTTCACTGTTACCTGACTTAATCCCGAAAGTCTGCTATCTCTGAACGTTAAACCCGGAACGATTTCCTTCTTTAAATTCGCCTTCTCACTTCTCCGGAATGATTTTCACTAAATTGCAGCTTCAAAACGCCTTCTCGCTTCTCCGGAATGATTTTCACTAGTCTGCAGCTTCAAAACGCCTTCTCTCTGAGCTCTTTGGCAATGAGGACTGAGGTCTAAACGGTCATGAATTGACCGAGTTCATGGGTGTACTGTGCGCCTTTGTTCATTGGTGTGTGGTTGGTATGGCCGTCCTCTTTGACCAGTCACCCAACTGTGTCATGAGGATGCCAAATCATTGTTTTATGCACATATTATTGCCACCGTCGTGTGCTATGTTGAATGATATGCACGTATTGTCGTGTGTTATTTTGAATGATATGCACGTATTATTACCACCATCGTGTGCTTATACGTGTAATGATATTCCAGCATTGTATATGCAATCATCATTTCACCATACCCTGCCAGATCATAACCATTATGCATAGTCGTGCCATATAATTTTTACTCGGCTGTCCACCATTTCTCATATGCGCCCTTTCCTACCATATGCCTTCGCTTATCATATATCATATATTTTGCACTTTGGGTTATAACTATGGCGCATGCATACCACTTTAATTTCCATATAGCGCATAATTTTTTCTTATATGCACACCTTTATGATTTTAAAATGACCATCTTAGGTCATGTTTAAAATCATCACCATACTAATGCTTGAATTGTATGTGCAGGTGGAAAAAGTTGTCCTAGCTTGGTCTTTTGCTTCTAAAGAAAAATACTTAGGGTTATAGGGAATATGTATAGGAAATGTGTATGAATGAAATGGAATATGTATAGGGGTGATAGGAATATAGGATATGTATAAGGAATAATAAATATCCTCAGGTACTAACTTCAACTTAACAAAAACTAAAAATTTCTAAGAAAAATTTGAATTTTCAAGCACAAAATGACTATACATATACTCCCCTGGATGATGTCTGTACAAGTGGAATGAAATAAATTGATCAGATGTTGTAGATGGATCAAAAAGTAAACTTTATTGCTGCTCCTTGTTCTTCATGCTCTGGTTCTTGAATTGAAAAGTCAGGTCCCTTTGTAATGATTCTTTGTTTCAGGTCCCTCTGCACTGCTTACATAATATGCACATGTTGTTTTGACATTGGCAGGTCTTTCAGGTCCCTCTGTAATGATTTCTTATTTCAGGTCCCTCTGTTGACAATACAAGTTCCTTCTATACTTCAGCTTTCCAGCTAAAGATCTAATGCAAGTCTCCCCCTTGTTTAATATGTGACTTGTCCTCAAGTCAGTTGTTGATGGAGAGTACCTGTATTGAAATTATGTGAGAACAGTAGAACAAGAATAAGGAATTCATAGAGTCCAAGTTGCCCTGGTTTTCCCCTATGAATTCATGTTTGCTTAGTGCCAGTTGCCTGGTTTTCACTAGCAAACAAATTATTATTTTTTTATGTTTTTTTATTTTTTATTTTATTTATTTATTTTTATTTTTTATGTTTTTTTTTTATATGTTTTTTTATTCAACTACAGGACTGGAAGATGGTTGATCCTGATGTGCCATGACTTCCAGTTCTGTATCTTCTGTCAGTTGGTTCATAAATGCTTCTTTACTGATAGGCCTATTATAAACTTTGAGCCTATGTCCATTCACTATAAAGGAGGTGGAGTCCTGGTCGATTGTCTTGATTTTGACTGCTCCATTGTCGAAGATTTCATCAATTTCATATGGGCCTAGCCAGTGTGTTGTGAACTTTGATTTGAAATATTTGAACTTGGAGTCAAAAAGTAATGCCCAATCTCCCTTACGAAATGTCTTTGTTTTGATATATCTGTCGTGCCACTTCATTCTTTGTTGTTGCACCAATGTAGTATGTTCTATGGCTTGTTGATGATGCTCATCCAACTGATTCAGTTCCATAATCCGCTGTTGTTGTGCTTCTGTCAGGTCTAGTCCTAATTCAGCTGCTAGTCTGTATGTTTATATTTGAAACTCTATAGGCAATAAGACCTCTTTTCCATATACTAACTGGTATGGACTAAAACCAGTTGTATTCTTCCATGTGATCCTATAGGCTCATAGTGCATCTTGTAATTTTTCAGACCAATCTTTTCTGTTCAGCTGTACTGTTTTTGTCATGATATTTTCTAGGACTTTATTTGTTGATTCAACCTGCCCATTTGCTTGAGGATGATATGGTGTAGATTTCTTATGTTTTATCTTGTATTTCTCTGTTAGATCTCGTACCAGCTTTGATGTAAATTGTGTTCCTTGATCTGTTACAATTTGTCTAGGTACTCCATATCTGACAAAGATTTCTTCAAAAAGAAAGGTGACCACTGTATCTTCTGTTGCTCTATTCACTGCTTTAGCCTCTGCCCACTTGGTTACATAATCTGTACATACTAAGATGTACTTCTTTCCATTTGATGGTGGATTGATGGGTCCAACAAAGTCAAGTGCCCATTGCTCAAATGGTTCTATGAGGACCTGTGGCTTCAGCGGCATCTCATCTCTTGTAATTGGTCTCCCTGTTCTCTAGCAACTGTCACATTGCTTGACATATTTCTTAGAGTCTTTGAAGATGGATAGCCAGTAGTAGCCCAGTTGCAGCACCTTATATGCTGTTCGTTTATCTGCAAAATGGCCACCACATGGTTCATCGTGGCATGCCCTTAGAATGTCTAATATTTCATCTTCTCGCACACATTTTCTAATTATCAAATCTGAACCAGTATAAAATAAATCACCATTTACCCAACTATACCTAGAACTTTCTCTAACAATTTTGTGTCTTTGCTTTTTAGTGAATTGGATTGGAAAATTTCCAGAAGATAAATAGTTTGCAATGTCTGCAAACCATGGTGTTCTTACTGTGATGGCAAACAGGTGTTCATCGGGAAAGTTATCTGCAACCGGATTTGGATCATTGGATGAATGTATGCGGGACAAAAATTCAGCCACTTGATTTTCCTTGCATGGCCGGTCTTGTATTGTGATATTAAATTCTTGCAATAACAGTAACCATCTTGTTATTCTTCCATTGGTTATGGGTTTATTCATCAAATATTTGATTGCTGAATGATCTGTATGAATGAAAACTTGATATCCTGTTATATAGTGTGTGAATTTGTTTACTGCATGTATAACGGCTAACATTTCTTTCTTTGTGACTGTATAGTTCAATTCTGCAGGTGTTAGATTCTTGCTTATAAAATATATTGCATAATTGAACAAGTTCTCTTTCTGTCCAAGAGAGGCACCTATCGCAGTATCAGATGCATCAGTTGATATATGAAATGGCAAAGACCAGTTTGGCCCACGGAGAATGGGTGCAACTGATAATTTTTCTTTCAGATTTTGAAATGCATTTTGACAGTCATTTGTCCAGTGAAATTCAATATCTTTTGCCAATAGTTTAAACAGAGGTTGGGCTATTTTACTGAAGTTTTCAATGAATTGTCTATAATAGCCTGCATAACCTAAGAAACTTCTTACCTCTTTCTGTGTTGTAGGAGGCATTAAGTTTACTAGGACTTGGATTTTTGCTGGATCCACTTTAATTCCCGAAGCAGAAATATGGTGTCCCAGAACTATTCCTTCTGTCAACATTATATAGCATTTCTCATTTCTTAATGAAAAATTTGTTTCAATGCATCGTTTCAGAACTTTCTCAAGATTATTTAGGCAATCATTATATGTTTTTCCATAAAATGTAAAGTCATCCATATAAACCTCTACACATTCATGAATTAGATCAGCAAAGATTGCAAGCACTGCTCGTTGAAAAGTTGCAGGTGCATTACATAAACCAAATGGCAAAACATTATATGCATAGGTTCCCCATGGGCAAGTGAATGTTGTCTTGTCTTGGTCTTCTGTTGCTATTCTAATCTGGTTGTACCCGCTAAACCCATCCAAGAAAGAGAAGAATTTCTTTCCAGCCAATGAGTCTAACACTTGATCAATAAATGGTAGAGAAAAATGATCCTTTAGTGTAGCTTTGTTTAGTTCTCGATAATCCACACATACCCTCCACTTTCCATTTTTCTTTGGAACAATAACCAGTGGAGAAACCCATTGACTATCTGAAATAGGATAGATGAACCCAACATTTAACAATTTTTGCAGTTCCTCTTTCACTATTTCTTTCATCATGGGATTCATTCGTCTTTGAGGTTGCCTTACAGGTTTGATTTGATCATCTGTATAGATGTGGTGGACACATGTGTTAGGATGGATTCCTTGCATGTCAGTATAGTCCCAGGCAAAAGCTTTTGAATATTTCTATAATAATGCAATTACCTCTTGCTCTTGTGCTGATTGCAACTGGTTTCCAATGTTTAAATGTTTTCCAGGATTTACCTCAATTGTTTTTATTGTTGGATTGGAGATTGCGTTTACAGGAAAGATGTCTATAAAAGAATTCCGCAAAGTTTGAACAGTACAGGTTTCCTGAAAACATTGATTCAAAAGGTTATTTGCAGCTTCATATTGAACTTCTCTAAGCTGCTCTGAAATACTTGGTTCTGAAATGAAAAGATCCATTAAGTCTTCATTCTCTTCTTCTTCTCTTAAATCAAAGAATTTATTTATACTTAAAACTGATTTAGTTTGCTATTTTTCTTGAGCTTCAAGTACTGATTCTAAAGAAGTTGATTGTGTAGGTGAATAAAGAGCAATATGTTTCCTTTCATCTCCATGTGAAATAATCATGCTTCCTGATCTGCATCCTATAAAGGCATCAGCGGTAGCTAACCATGGTCTGCCTAGAATTAGAGGATGTCCTCCCAAATTTGTTTTTGGTTGCAAGATAAGGAAGTCAACAGGATACTCCCATGAATCCAAAGAGACTATAATATCTTCCAATATTCCTTCAGGAACAACTTTAGATCTGTCTGCCAATTCTAAGATTGTAGAGGTTGATCTAATGTTGTTCAAATGCAAATTTTTCATGGTCTCCATTGTCATTACATTTATAGCTGCTCCCAAGTCTATTAATGTGTTTGGTACTGAGAAATTATTTATTGATATAGTAACCATAGGGATACCAGGATCAATATATTTTTCTACTTTAGTTTCTGTAGACATGAGGCTTGCTAGTTTACCAATGACTTGGATTGTAGTAGGATCCTTCTTCTTTTTCTGTGATTTCTTAATGCACAATTCCTTTATTGTTTTAGCATATATTGGTATTTCTTTAATTGCCTTCAACAAAGGAATTTTTACATAAGCATTTTTTAATTCATCTAAAATATCAAATTCAGGAAGGGTTATTTCTTTTTGTTGTTCCACTAACCTTTCAGGATAAGGTGGTGTTTGTGTTGTAATGTTTGTTCCTGTCTCAATTTGTATCTTAGTTTGTGATGTTTCAGGTGATTCTCCTTGTTCAGTTGGTTCTTCTATGATTGGAGGAGAATCCTTTTTAAGCACTTTTCCAGACCTTAGATGGACTTCATTAAGAGGAAGAATTGAATATGTGGGAAAACATGCTGCTTCCTCTACAGTGTATGCAGCTTTGTCCACCTTATTATTCGGATTTGCAATTGGTTGGGCTGGTAATTGAGTTGGTCTGGGTTGATTTGTGGGTAGCTGTAACTGTTGTGGTTGGGTCAACAACGGTGGAGGATTCTGCTGTAGAAATGGGATGGTTTGTGGATATGCAGAATGTTGTTGTTGAAATGGTATGGATTGAGGATATTGTGGACATGTAAATGGTTGTTGGTATTGTTGCTGGTATTTTTGTTGATATTGTTGAGGTGGCTGGTTTCCATAACCATATCCTCTCCAACCTTGTGCAGGTTGTTGTCGATATTGTTGTGGAGGCCAAGCTTTCCATGGCACTGGAGGGGTCCAAGAATTTTGAGGTGGATAGAGGTAATTTTGTTGAGGAAATTGTTGCTGATTTTGTTGAGGCATCCTAGGTTGCCATGGTCTTCGTGGTGCTACATAATAAAAACCTTCCATTCCTGGCACTTCTTCCATTGAATTCATTTGTAATTCTTTCAATTTTAGACAATTTTCTGTGGAATGCTTTTCTGTACAAAGACCACAAACCTGAACACTCTGAACACTATCCAAAGGACATTCTCTCAATGGATGTTGCTTTCTACATTTGGGACAAAAGATTGCTAGAGCTTGTTCTTGTTCTTCTTTCTTCTTATTTGCCTTTAGCACATCTACTTGTGTCCCTAATGTACTCAAGAGATCTGTTTTGAAGTTTTCCAATAAGCTTCCTATTTCAGCTCTTGTTATCCCTCCTGCAGCTGACTTTGCTGCTTTTGAACTTACTTCTCTTCTTCCTGTTTTTTCTCTTCCTCTAGAATATTTTTGACATAAATCAACAATTTCGTCGAATGGTAGGTTTGAAATGTCTCCTTTACCCATCACATTCAAGATGTCAAGGTATTCATCCCTTATACCCTTGAGAAATATTGTTCGAATGTTTTCTTGATTTAGAGAGTGTTGTTTAGATTTCTGTAGATTATATAAAAATCTTTCCAAATATTCTTCTAAACTTTCATCTTCTTGTTGTGTCATTCTGAAAATATCTTCCTTTGAATCTCTAGATCTACAATAAGCTTGATATTTTTTAAGGAAGACCGATCTCATATCATCCCAAGAAGCTATTGTTTGTTCTCTCAAACCCATAAACCATTTCAAAGCTACTGCTTTTAATGTTGCAGGGAAAAGACGAAGTTTATGAATGTCATCAGTGTATCCATATGTTCTACATAGAATATCAAATTCAAACATAAATGCATCATGATCTTCCGTGGACATTCCATAAAAATTTGGCAATACAGAAGGTGGAATATTTTTCATTTTCACTTCTTCTCCTAATATTGCACTTGTGTCTATTATTGGAAAGCCAAAAGTAGTCTCATCTTCTTGTCTTTTTCGATCATTTTCTATTTTTCTATCATTTTCTTGTTTTGCGTCCTCCTCTCTCTTTCTTCTCCATTCTGCTTGTTGTCTTTCATATGCAGCTCGTTGTTCAGGAGTGAGAATAACAGATCCATGTCCCTCTTCTGCCATTGGTTGATTTGTTTCAATTTTAAGTGGAGTTTCAGGTTGGTCGAAGATAGGAGGATTTATAAATGGAAATAAAGATTGTTTTCCTTTGATAATTTCTTTTTGTTTTCCAGAAGTTGAAGATTGTTTTTGCTTTGCTTCCCAAGCTAACAAAGTTTGCCTCTCAATGAAAGTTAATCTTTGTCCACTTCTTTGTTTTTCTGCCAATTCCTCAATTATTGGATTACCAGTAACTGGGGTGTTTGATGATCCTATCTCTATTTGTGGGGGGTTTTTAATAAATCTACCATGAGGATCTCTATGTCTAGGCATAAAGAAACATAACTAAAAAGTGTAACTACTATTTTTTTGTTTTTTTTTTTTTTTTAATCTTTCTATTGACTATGCCGATATTTGCCTCCCCGGCAACGGCGCCAAAATGTTGAGCTAATTTATGTACCTAAACTAACACAATTATTTATTATCAATCCGGGTTGTTTATGCTTTGAGGCAAGTTCACTATATGTGAAGATCTAATATAATCAAACCTTGAAAAATAATTTATTCAAAAACAATACATCCTACAACTCTAATTCAACTTGTTCAAAGTAGAGGAAAAATATTGAGATGGTTCTTGACTCAAGAAGTCCATCTTTGCCTCAACTATCACTTAATGAATCAGAGATTAAAATCAAGAACTTAAGATGGATAAATTGTTAATGAAAGAAGATCTTAACTTAAGAGACACATAAAGTATTTCATCATAATTTATTCATCTCAATACTCAAAATCACAATAAGAAACTACTTGCATGCAAACCAAAGAAACTAATTGTAATTCATCATTTTAGTAGAAGAGATGTTCAACTTGAACACTTGTTTTTCCAACTTGATAAAGTGATGAATAAGCTATGAACTAATGAAATCAATCATTATGCATGAACCATTAAGCAATCTGAAATAAAGCTTTGAAAAACCAGTTCTACAATCATCAAATTACAAGGAAATAAAACTAGTTAACAAGAAAGTGTACTTAGCTTGGAATGGGGGCCCTTCCACCCTTGCCTTGCACACTTGATAAGTGATCTCAGAAGCTTAACTTCAGTTACACATCCATAGCATTTAACAGCAAAATAATAACAACACAAGTCTTCAAATTAACTCCTCAATCCAAAGTTGTCACAATATAAAAGTATAATAAGTCAATAATACATAAGCCATCAAAGTTTTGGCTTTAAATAAGAAGTCTCATGAAACAAACTGATCTATTTTCACTCAAACAAACCCATCTACTCTCATCCACCTATCTAATTCGAATTCATTATTCTTATCCCAAGAAATATGGCCAATCCCATAGAATCTCAAAACTGCCCTATTTCTATGGGATTTCTGAATGACTAGTCATGATTGACTAGAACCAAATGGGCCTAATAAAGCTTGTTCTGTTCGAAATAAGCATAGGTGGCTTAATCCTAGTTGCCAAGCTGTCCATCCATGCATTCAATTCGTGCCCAAGTGTCCTTCAACCACATCAACCATAGAGCTATTACGGGAATTTCTGAATCTGCCAATTTTGCACTAAAAACCAAACTTTCATAAAAACTTTAGAAATTGAAAAATTAAAATTAAATACCTGAATAGATATCAAATATACATCAAAATGGAATAAATGAAGGGAAAATGGATGG